>JAQNBH010000017.1:30571282-31108782 GCA_028752905.1 Cladorhizidae sp. MBARI D1340-BT2
TCACTCACTCACTATATATAATAAACTTCATTGAATTGTAAAGCACAAGCACAAACAAAGCAATGAGGGGTGGAGTCATCCAAGCTCAGCTTGTCATAATGTTCTACAAAAACATTGCACACTCACTTGGCTCCAAACCGCAAATTAAGTGACCTTATGTCATGACATGCAGAAAAGCAACAATAAAACAAAATATATATGTTTAAGGAATAATGAAGGGATAATTAATTATTATCCCTAAATTAAATTATCACACAATAATTCACAATAATTTAGGGATAATTATGGATTATTTTTATTTCTGCAGCACCAGGTGTTAAAGAAGCCAATTATTGCTTCTCTAGCAGCTTGCACTAAGAGAATACGAGTCTTGGTTGTAGAGATGTTTAGTTCGACTTGAAGCTTTGTGAAACCACGTAGATTTGGCAGGCCATGTGAACCAATTTCCAATGTAATCAGCTTGGCAGTGTAGCCTGACATGCAGAGAGTAGTGGTATGTATTTGACCTCCTTCCTAGTCGCAGCTTCGTGGAATAAGGTGTCGAAACACACTGTTAGTTCCACAAGGCAGACACACTTGCGTTCATCATCCCACCAGACAATGTCAGGTCTGAGTTCAGTAGGGGTGATGTGGGAAGGGAAATTGTACGCATTGGCCAGGTCAACAGTGCTGAAGGCTGTGTTGCGAGATGGTTTCATAAATGATAGCCAGAACAGAGTCATGCTGCTCATTGTAACGTCTTATTTTCAAGGCTATCTTGCAGGAGTTTAGGACGTGGACAAGGTTCTGGTGATCCTCATGGCACAGGGGGCAGTTGTCAGAGTTCTTCTTTTTCCACAGGTGCAGATTTGCATTGTGGGGTAGGGTATCATGTGCAGCATTCAGAACAAATTTGAAAGACTCCTCTGGGAGAGACTTAGCCCAGATGGTAGCAGAATCAGGGGTGGTGGCACGAATCATGTGGCCCTGTCTAGGTAGGTTGTGGAGATATTTTAAGTGAGCTTGTTCCTCCTCATTAGTCACCTGCTTCTTGACTGCTACAAGTAGTGCTTTGCGTGAGCATGATGGATCTTTCTGCATCGTGTCCCTAACAATGACGGCTGGTCGAAATTTCAGTCGTTTCGCAGCCTGTAAACCTTTCTCTGCAATATGTCTGACACAAGGGTCAGCTGAGGTGAGTATCTGGCACTGTCTTGAGATTTGGAGTCGCTTATACAGAGAGGACAATGATGGTAGGTTAAGACCTCCATCTCTCTGTGGGAGATAGAGCAAGTTGGGACTAGTAAGACCTGTCCACTTCTTCAGAAATCTCGTAGCTGTTGTCTCTAGGTTACGTTCAATCCAAGTTATGGAGAAAACATGGATGGTGAGAGGCCAATTGAGCCTAGGACACACACCAAGCTTGTACAGTTTCATCTTCTGCTGTCTTGTGACTGGACATCTGTCCACTGCTTGTACCAAGCGATTTAGAGCTTCTTTAAGGTTGGATCGGGCCATGGAAGGATTTTGAGGAATCTGAATGGGTAACCCAAGGAAATTGATGGTACTACTGCCCATGAAAGGGAGTGTCTTTCCTGACAAGGTAAGCTGGGGGTCGATGGTGTGACCTGTAGACTTTGTATTGCTACAGAGTGGCACTTTGCAATATTTGCCTTCATACCCGACCACACAAGCCACTGGTCGACCGTGTTCAACTGTTGCTGACCGGCGGCTGGGCTGTTGGTAATGATACATGTATCATTGCATATTGAAGAAGGTTGGTGTGGTGGGTGGAGTCAGATAATGTACCCAAGATCTTTTTGTGCTTGCAAAGTGTCAACTAAGTAATCACTGTATTAAACACTACCCCCGACAGAGGGTCACCTTGATAGACACCTATCTTCAGAGGAATGCTTGGGGTAGACCAATCTGAAGTTAGGATGGTGGCTGTGAGGTCTGAGTAAAGGGATTCTAAGATGGAGCAGAGTTGTGGGGGGGGGGGGCATAGTAGTGTTTGAGTGAGAACTGGATGAGCGAGTGGTAGACGCTGCCGTATGCATTTGCGAGGTCAATCCAGGAAACAGCAAGTGATTTATGTTTCTTTTGGGCCTCAAACAGGATAGTGGCTAGTTTGGAGTGATGCTCAGTGCACCCTGGGGTTGCTTTCAAGAAAGCCTTCTGGGTTGACCGGTCGAGGTAGCCATTTTCCAACATGTATTGAAGCCATCTGTTTTTGAGGATGGTAGTAAACATCTTCCCAATGCAGGATGTCAGGGCAATTGGCCTGAAATTTGAAGGGGTTGTTGGGTCTTCAGTAGCTGAACTCTTGCCAAAGAGTTTGATTCCCGCAAACTTCCAAACTGATGGGACTGTTGAAGTAGTCCAACAACAATTGAACAGGTCAACAAGGGCTCGAGTGAGGGAGGGGCATCTCTTGAAGATTCGGTAGGGAATTTGATCAAATGGGGAAGGGGTTGATGTAGAATTGGTGTGTCTGATGACCATTAGGACTTCTGCTGGCATAATGAGGTCTCCCTTGAATTCAGTGGTGGGAGGCTTGGGGAGCGGCATCCAATCAGGTTTCTCAAAGGTTTTTGGGATGGATTTGTATGAATTGCTGAAGAATTTGAAAGCTTCACCTTCAGAAAACTCTGGTGTGATCCGGCTGGCAGCATTGTGGTCTAGAAGCTCATGGGTAAACTTCCAGAAATGTTTATGGCAGTGGTGTCTAGCTGACCTTGCAGATCGGGTTTCACTCTTACTTTTCGACTTTCTCTTCAAAGCATTCTGTTGGCGAACTAGTTTGAAGAAATTTCTTGCAAAGGACTGGATCATTTCTCTGGGTGAGCCTTCTCTCTTGACCTTCCTGAACTCTTTCCTTGCCTTATTCCTTAGCTCTGTTACCTTCTTGAGGGCCCTATCATGTTTTTGGTAGTTTGTGTTGGGAAGTTGTTTGGTGGTCCTGTGAGCAGCCTGTCGTACTCCGTATTGTGTGGCAAAGTAGTTGTAAATTCCCTCAACTAGGATACAGTTCTTTTCATCCACTGAGGCAGCCAGGTGTATTCGTGGGACAAGATTCTCCAGGAAATAGGAATCACCTTTCCTCCAATCCTCTTCTGTAGAGGGTAGATTGAGAGGAGGTTTTCTTTCATGTAAGTATTCTGTAGGATAGTTATCCTGTAGATGGAGAGGAGACAAGACTGTGTCATCACCCTGTATGGGGACTGTTGGAACAGTGGATGCTTGGGGGTCAATCTCTACTAAAGATGAGATAGACTTGCAGAAGGGGTTATTCCTCAAATGTGTATCAAGCCTTAGAAAACTTCTGTGACATTTTGGGCAAGGCTTCCTAGAACTACCAGATTTGGCATTCTTGGCCCTTGTCTTTTGAGACAAATAGGTATTGTAGTCTCTTCCATTCCTATCCTTACACTTGGGGAGGTGATTTCCCACAGACTTGAATTGTTTTCCACAGAAGGGACACTCTAGGAGAGGTGGGGCAGTAGGTTGTTTCTCACTGGTGTTCATTATTTAGGGTGTAAGAACTGTAGTTTGAACTTTCTCAGTATCAGGCAGAGCAACTTTCTTCCCAATTAGCCAACAGTGGTAGTTTCAACAGTACTACAGATATATCAACAATTGGTAGTACCAACTACACTTTAGCAAATAGTAGGAGAAATAGCAACTAACTGCACTCACTTACTAACCTTTTTTTTCCACTCACTCACTCACCCACTCACTCACTCACTCACTCACTCACTCATTCTCTCACTCACTCATTCTCTCACTCACTCACTCACTCATTCTCTCACTCACTCACTCACTCACCACTCACTCACTCACTCATTCTCTCACTCACTCACTCACTCATTCTCTCACTCACTCACTCACTCACCCACTCACTCACTCACTCACTCATTCTCTCACTCACTCATTCTCTCACTCACTCACTCACTCATTCTCTCACTCACTCACTCACTCACCACTCACTCACTCACTCATTCTCTCACTCACTCACTCACTCATTCTCTCACTCACTCACTCACTCACCCACTCACTCACTCACTCACTCACTCATTCTCTCACTCACTCACTCACTCATTCTCTCACTCACTCACTCACTCACATATAATATAATTAACTTCATTGAATTGTAAAGCACAAGCACAAACAAAGCAATGAGGGGTGGAGTCATCCAAGCTCAGCTTGTCATAATGTTCTACAAAAACATTGCACAATCACTTGGCTCCAAACCGCAAACTAAGTGACCTTATGTCATGACATGCAGAAAAGCAACAAAACTAAAACTAAAATGATAAAGGAATGAAGGGATAAATAAGGATGGATTATTTTTATTTGCAGCACCAGATGTTAAAGGAGCCAATTATTGCTTCTCTAGCAGCTTGCACTAAGATAATATGAGTCTTGGTTGTGGAGTTGCTTTGTGAAACCACACAGATTTGGCAGGCCACGTGAACCAATTTTCAATGTAATCAGCTTGGCTGTGTAGCCTGATTGTTGACATGCAGAGAGTAGTGGTATGTATTTGACCTCCTTCCTAGTCGCAGCTTCGTGGAATAAGGTGTCGAAAAACACTGTTAGTTCCACAAGGCAGACACACTTGCGTTCATCATCCCACCAGACAATGTCAGGTCTGAGTTCAGTAGGGGTGATGTGGGAAGGGGATTGTATGCATTGGCCAAGTCAACAGTGCTGAAGGCTGTGTTAGGGAGGTGTTGCGAGATGGTTTCATAAATGATAGCCAGAACAGAGTCATGCTGCTCATTGTAACGTCTTAGTTTCAAGGCTATCTTGCAGGAGTTTAGGACGTGGACAAGGTTCTGGCGATCCTCATGGCACAGGGCAGTTGTCAGAGTTCTTCTTTTTCCACAGGTGCAGATTTGCATTGTGGGACATATATCATTGAGAACAAATTTGAAAGACTCCTCTGGGAGAGACTGCACCGCTTTAGCCCAGATGGTAGCAGAATCAGGGGTGGTGGCACGAATCATGTGGCCCTGCCTAGGTAGGTTGCGGAGATCTTTTAAGTGAGCTTGTTCCTCCTCATTAGTCACCTGCTTCTTGACTGTTACAAGTAGTGCATTGCGCGAGCGTGATGGATCTTTCTGCATCGTGTCTCTAACCATGACAGCTGGTCGAAAGTTCAGCTGTTTAGCAGCAATCTCAGCCTGTAAGCCCCTCTCTGCAATATTTCTGACACAAGGGTCAGCTGAGGTGAGTATCTGGCACTGCCTTGAGACAGAGTCGTTTATAGAGAGAGGACAATGATGGAAGGTTAAGATCTCCATCTCTCTGTGGGAGGTAGAGCAAGTTGGGACTAGTAAGACCTGTCCACTTCTTCAGAAATCTCGTAGCTGTTGTCTCTAGGTTACGTTCAATCCAAGTTATGGGAAAACATGGATGGTGAGAAGCCAATTGGGCCTAGGACATACACCAAGCTTGTACAGTTTCATCTTCTGCTGTCTTGTGACTGGACATCTGTCCACTGCTTGTTCCATGAGATTTAGAGTCTCCTTAAGGTTGGATCGGGCCAAGGATTTTTCGGAATCTGAATGGGTAGCCCAAGGAACTTGATGGTGCCGCTGCCCATAAAAGGGAGTGTCTGTCCTGACAAGGTGAACTGGGGGTCAATGGTATGACCTGTGGAACTTTGTATTGCTACAGAGTGGCACTTTTGCAATGTTTGCCCTCATACCTGACCACTCAAGCCACTGGTGGTCGACCGTGTTCAACTGTTGGCTGGGCTGTTGGTAATGACACATGTGTCATCTGCATATTGAAGAAGGTTGGTATGGTGGGTGGAGTCAGATAATGTATATCCAAGATCTTTTTGCAATCACTGAATTAAATACTCCCCCCCTCCCCCGACAGAGGGTCACTTTAATAGACACCTCTTCAGAGAATGCTGGGATAGCCCAATCTGAAGTTAGGATGGTGGCTGTGAGGTCTGAGTAAAGGGATTCTAAGATGGAGCAGAGTTGTGGGGGGGGGTATAGAGTGTTTGAGTGAGAAGTGGATGAGCGAGTGGTGGACGCTGCCGTATGCATTTGCGAGGTCAATCCAGGAAACAGCAAGTGATTTATGTTTCTTTTGGGCCTCAAACAGGATAGTGGTAGTTTGGAATGGTGCTCAGTGCACCCTGAGGTTGCTTTCAAGAAAGCCTTCTGGGTTGACCGATCGAGGTAGCCATTTTCCAACATGTATTGAAGCCATCTGTTTTTGAGGATGGTAGTAAACATCTTCCCAATGCAGGATGTCAGGGCAATTGGCCTGAAGTTTGAAGGGGTTGTTGGGTCTTCAGTAGCTGAACTCTTGCCAAAGAGTTTGATTCCCGCAAACTTCCAAACTGATGGGACTGTTGAAGTAGTCCAACAACAATTGAAAAGGTCAACAAGGGCTCGAGTGAGGGAGGGGCATCTCTTGAAGATATGTAGAATTGGTGTGTCTGATGACCATTAGGACTTCTGCTGGCATAATGAGGTCTCCCTTGAATTCAATGGTCGGAGGCTTCATCCAATCAGGTTTCTCAAAGGTTTTTGGGATGGATTTGTATGAATTGCTAAAGAATTTGAAAGCTTCACCTTCAGAAAACTCTGGTGTGACCCTGCTGGCAGCATTGTGGTCTAGAAGCTCATGGGTAAACTTCCAGAAATGTTTATGGCAGTGGTGTCTAGCTGACCTTGCAGATCGGGTTTCACTCTTACTTTTCGACTTTCTCTTCAAAGCATTCTGTTGGCGAACTAGTTTGAAGAAATTTCTTGCAAAGGACTGGATCATATCTCTGGTTCACTCACTAACTCACTCACTCACTCACTCACTCACTCACTCACTCACTCACTCACTCACTCACTCACTCACTCACTCACTCACTCACTCACTCACTCACTTTTTTTAAATTTTATTTTTTATATAAACTTCATTGAATTGTAAAGCACAAGCACAAACAAAGCAATGAGGGGTGGAGTTATCCAAGCTCAGCTTGTCATAATGTTCTACAAAAACATTGCACAATCACTTGGCTCCAATCACTTGGCTCCAAACCGCAAATTAAGTGACCTTATGTCATGACATGCAGAAAAGCAACAATAAAACAAAAACAAAAAATGATTAAGCAATAATGAAGGGATAATTAATTATCCTTTAAGGAAATATTTTAGTGATAATTATGGATTATTTTTATTTCTGCAGCACCAGATGTTAAAGGAGCCAATTATTGCTTCTCTAGCAGCTTGCACTAAGAGAATACGAGTCTTGGTTGTGGAGATGTTTAGTTCGACTTGAAGCTTTGTAAAACCACGTAGATTTGGCAGGCCACGTGAACCAATTTCCAATGTAATCAGCTTGGCGGTGTAGCCTGATTGTTGACATGCAGAGAGTAGTGGTATGTATTTGACCTCCTTCCTAGTCGCAGCTTCGTGGAATAAGGTGTCGAAACACACTGTTAGTTCCACAAGGCAGACACACTTGCGTTCATCATCCCACCAGACAATGTCAGGTCTGAGTTCAGTAGGGGTGATGTGGGAAGGGAAATTGTACGCATTGGCCAGGTCAACAGTGCTAAAGGCTGTGTTAGGGAGGTGTTGCGAGATGGTTTCATAAATGATAGCCAGAACAGAGTCATGCCGCTCATTGTAACGTCTTAGTTTCAAGGCTATCTTGCAGGAGTTTAGGACGTGGACAAGGTTCTGGCGATCCTCATGGCACAGAGGGCAGTTGTCAGAGTTCTTCTTTTTCCACAGGTGCAGATTTGCATTGTGGGGTAGTGTATCATGTGCAGCATTCAGAACAAATTTGAAAGACTCCTCTGGGAGAGACTGCACCGCTTTAGCCCAGATGGTAGCAGAATCAGGGGTGGTGGCACGAATCATGTGGCCCTGTCTAGGTAGGTTGTGGAGATCTTTTAAGTGAGCTTGTTCCTCCTCATTAGTCACCTGCTTCTTGACTGTTACAAGTAGTGCATTGCGCGAGCGTGATGGATCTTTCTGCATCGTGTCTCTAACCATGACAGCTGGTTGAAAGTTCAGCTGTTTAGCAGCAATCTCAGCCTGTAAGCCCCTCTCTGCAATATTTCTGACACAAGGGTCAGCTGAGGTGAGTATCTGGCACTGTCTTGAGATTTGGAGTCGCTTATACAGAGAGGACAATGATGGTAGGTTAAGACCTCCATCTCTCTGTGGGAGGTAGAGCAAGTTGGGACTAGTAAGACCTGTCCACTTCTTCAGAAATCTCGTAGCTGTTGTCTCTAGGTTACGTTCAATCCAAGTTATGGGGAAAACATGGATGGTGAGAGGCCAATTGAGCCTAGGACATACACCAAGCTTGTACAGTTTCATCTTCTGCTGTCTTGTGACTGGACATCTGTCCACTGCTTGTTCCATGAGATTTAGAGTCTCCTTAAGGTTGGATCGGGCCAAGGATTTTGAGGAATCTGAATGGGTAACCCAAGGAACTTGATGGTGCCGCTGCCCATAAAAGGGAGTGTCTGTCCTGACAAGGTGAACTGGGGGTCAATGGTATGACCTGTGGAACTTTGTATTGCTACAGAGTGGCACTTTTGCAATGTTTGCCCTCATACCTGACCACACAAGCCACTGGTCGACCGTGTTCAACTGTTGGCTGGGCTGTTGGTAATGACACATGTGTCATCTGCATATTGAAGAAGGTTGATATGGTGAGTGGAGTCAGATAATGTATATCCAAGATCTTTTTGCAATCACTGAATTAAATTCCCCCCCCCTCCCCCGACAGAGGGTCACTTTAATAGACACCTCTTCAGAGAATGCTGGGGTAGCCCAATCTGAAGTTAGGATGGTGGCTGTGAGGTCTGAGTAAAGGGATTCTAAGATGGAGCAGAGTTGTGGGGGGGTATAGAGTGTTTGAGTGAGAACTGGATGAGCAAGTGGTGGACGCTGCCGTATGCATTTGCGAGGTCAATCCAGGAAACAGCAAGTGATATGTGTTTGTTTTCGGCCTCAAACAGGATACATAGTGGCTAGTTTGGAGTGGTGCTCAGTTTCAAGAAAGCCTTCTGGGTTGACCGGTCGAGGTAGCCATTATCCAGCATGTATTGCAGCCATCTGTTTTTGAGAACAGTGGTTAACATCTTCCCAATGCAGGATATCAGGGCAATTCTTGAAGTTTGAAGAGTTTGTCGGGTCATCCGTAGCTGAACTCTAGAAGGAGTTTGATTCCCGCAATCTGATGGGACTGTTGATGTAGCCCAACAGCAATCGAAAAGGTCAACGAGGGCTCTAGTGAGGGAGGGGCATCTCTTGAAGATCCGGAAGGGAATTTGATCAAATGGAGAAGGGGTTGTTGCAGAATTTGGTGTGTCTGATGACCATTAGGACCATAATTAATGAGGTCTCCCTCGAATTCAGTGGTGTGAGGCTTGGGGAGTGGCATCCAATCAGGTTTCTCGAAGGCTTTTGGGGTGGATTTATATGCATTGCTGAAGAATTTGAAAGCTTCACCTTCAGAAAACTCTGGTGTGACCCTGCTTGCAGCGTTGTCGTCTAGAAGCTCATGGGTAAATTTCCAGAAATGTTTATGGCAGTGGTGTCTAGCTGACCTTGTAGATCGGGTTTCACTCTTACCTTTCGACTTTCTCTTCAAAGCATTCTGTTGGCGAACTAGTTTGAAGAAGTTTCTTGCAAGGGACTGGATCATTTCTCTGGGTGAGCCTTCTCTCTTGGCCTTCCTGAACTCTCTCCTTGCCTTATTCCTTAGCTCTGTTACCTTCTATCATGTTTCTGATAGTTTGTGTTGGGAAGTTGTTTGGTGGTCCTGTGAGCAGCCTGTCGTACTCCGTACTGTGTGGCAAAGTAGTTGTAAATTCCCTCGGCTAGGATACAGTTCTTTTAAAATCACCTTCTCAATAATCAACTTCAAAAAAATAACTCGACGTTTCGACTAGATGCTCTAGTCTTCATCAGGAATACAGTTGTTTCCTCCACTGAGGTAGCCAGGTGCACACGTAGGACAAGGTTCTCTAGGAAATAGGAATCATCTTTCTTCAGGAATCACCTTTCTTCCAATCTTCTTCTGTAGAGGGTAGATTGAGGGTAGATTGAGAGGAGGTTTTCTTTCAGGTACAGATTCTGCAGGATAGTTATCCTGAGGATGGAGAGAAGGCAAGACTGTGTCATCACCCTGCATGGGGACTGCTGGAACAATGGATGCTTGGGGGCCAGTCTCTACTATGTACAGATGAGATTGACTTGCAGAAGGGATTTTTCGTATCTAGCCTTAGAAAACATCTGTGGCATTTAGGGCAAGGCTTCTTAGAACTACCAGATTTGGTATTCTTAGCCCTAGTCTTTTGAGACAAATAGGTATTGTAGTCTCTTCCATTCCTATCCCTGCACTTGTGGAGGGGATTTCCCACAGACTTGAAGAGAAGGGACCCTCTAGGAGAGCTGGAGTAGAAAGTTGTTTCTCGCTGGTGTTCATTACTTAGGGTGTAAGAGTTTCTCAGTATCAGGCAAAGCAACTTTTCTCCGACTTGATATATCAACAATTGGTTAGCAACAGTGATTAGCAACTCACTTACTCACTCACTCACCCTAGCCCCCCACCTTTAATATTCAGTCCCCCTAATACCAGTCAGTACCTAGCCCCCTCCTTTAATATTTAACACCCCCTAACACCAGCTTCAGCTCCTTTTGTCAATCATCCATTATATCAATTTCCCAACTGCTCTCCCAAAATTTGGCATTGGTCACAGTTGCCTCACTACGTGGTTGATGGCTGCCTGGCTGGTGGCCACCTCACTGTCATGGCTGGTGGCCACCTCACTGTCATGGCTGGTAGCCACCTCACTATCATGGTGGCCACCTCACTGTCATGGCTGGTGGCCACCTCACTGTCATGACTGATGGCCACCTCACTGTCATGGCTGGTGGCCACCTCACTGTCATGGCTGGTGGCCACCTCACTGTCATGGCCTGATGGCCACCTCACTCTCATGGCTGGTTGCCACCTCACTGTTATGGCTGGTGGCCACCTCACTGTCATGGCTGGTGGCCACCTCACTGTCATGACTGGTAGCCACCTCACTGTCATGGGGCTGATGGCCACCTCACTGTCATGACTGATGGCCACCTCACTGTCATGGCTGGTGACCACCTCACTGTCATGGCTGGTGGCCACCTCACTGTCATGACTGATGGCCACCTCAGTGTCACGACTGGTGGCCACCTCACTGTCATGGCTGGAGGCCACCTCACTGTCATGACTGATGGCCACCTCACTGTCATGGCTGGTGGCCACCTCACTGTCATGGCTGGAGGCCACCTCACTGGCATGGCTGATGGCCACCTAACTGTCATGGCTGGTAGCCACCTCACTGTCATGGCTGGTGGCCACCTCACTGTCATGGCTGGTGGCCACCTCACTGTCATGGCTGGTGGCCACCTCACTGTCATGGCTGGTGGCCACCTCACTGTCATGGCTGGTGGCCACCTCACTGTCATGGCTGATGGCTACCTCACTGTCATGGCTGGTGGCCACCTCACTGTCATGACTGATGGCCACCTCACAGTCATGACTGATGGCCACCTCACTGTCATGACTGATGGCCACCTCACTGTCATGGCTGATGGCCACCTCACTGTCATGGCTGGTGGCCACCTCACTGTCATGGCTGGTGGCCACCTCACTGTCATGGCTGGTGGCCACCTCACTGTCATGGCTGGTGGCCACCTCACTGTCATGGCTGATGGCTACCTCACTGTCATGGCTGGTGGCCACCTCACTGTCATGACTGATGGCCACCTCACAGTCATGACTGATGGCCACCTCACTGTCATGACTGATGGCCACCTCACTGTCATGGCTGATGGCCACCTCACTGTCATGGCTGGTGGCCACCTCACTGTCATGGCTGGAGGCCACCTCACTGTCATGACTGATGGCCACCTCACTGTCATGGCTGGTGGCCACCTCACTGTCATGGCTGGTGGCCACCTCACTGTCATGGCTGGTGGCCACCTCACTGTCATGGCTGGTGGCCACCTCACTGTCATGGCTGGAGGCCACCTCACTGTCATGGCTGATGGCCACCTAACTGTCATGGCTGATGGCCACCTCACTGTCATGGCCGGCCAATATTACCACCTTGAATGAGAGGTGCTTGTGTGTATGCTCTTCAGCAGGTTCAGGTGATGTAGTGTTTTAAGCTATCTAGAGGATTTTATTTGATAAAGGAGGAGTGTGTAATTGTTTTGTGTGTTCAAATATTTCAATCTTGATGGACTCATTCTGGCACTAATTTTATGCAGGAAACTTCTAGCAGCTTGGGGCCAAGGATGTGCCCAACTCAGAAATTGCTTAATGGCTGTAGTATGTGCATTGCTGAATGGCTATGGTACTGTGCATTGCTGAATGGCTGGGTACTGTGCATTGCTGAATGGCTGGGTACTGTGCATTGCTGAATGGCTGTGGTACTGTGCATTGCTGAATGGCTGTGGTAGTGTGCATTGCTGAATGGCTGGGTACTGTGCATTACTGAATGGCTGTGGTACTGTGCATTGCTGAATGGCTGGGTACTGTGCATTGCTGAATGGCTGTGGTAGTGTGCATTGATGGATGTGGTAGTGTGCATTGCTGAATGGCTGGGTACAGTGCATTGCTGAATGGCTGGGCACTGTGCATTGCTGAATGGCTGTGGTAGTGTGCATTGCTGAATGGCTGTGGGACAATGCATTGCTGAATGGCTGGGTACAGTGCATTGCTGAATGGCTGGGTACAGTGCATTGCTGAATGGCTGGGTACTGTGCATTGCTGAATGGCTGTGGTACTGTGCATTGCTGAATGGCTGGGTACTGTGCATTGCTGAATGGCTGTGGTAGTGTGCATAGCTGAATGGCTGTGGGACAATGCATTGCTGAATGGCTGGGTACAGTGCATTGCTGAATGGCTGGGTACAGTGCATTGCTGAATGGCTGGGTACTGTGCATTGCTGAATGGCTGGGTACTGTGCATTGCTGAATGGCTGGATACAGTGCATTGCTGAATGGCTGGGTACAGTGCATTGCTGAATGGCTGGGTACTGTGCATTGCTGAATGGCTGGGTACAGTGCATTGCTGAATGGCTGGGTACTGTGCATTGCTGAATGGCTGGGTACTGTGCATTACTGAATGGCTGTGGTAGTGTGCATTGCTGAATGGCTGTGGTAGTGTGCATTGCTGAATGGCTGTGGTAGTGTGCACTTGAAGCACTTAAAACCAAAACATTGCCACCCTACTTATAAATAGTGGTAGAAACATTACTAGGTAATAGATATGGGGTATGGGGACTAATTGACATGATAACTAATTGACATGGGGATTAATTAATTGACATGGTAACTAATTGACATGGTTACTAATTGATAATTGACATGGTAACTAATTGACATGTAGCAGCTTTAATTTGTAATTGTCTGGAAGCTGCCTACAGCAGTTGAGGGAATTATAAGGGAGGTTTCCATGTATGTTATCTGTATTCCTTGCCTGTTCCCAGTGTGGGTAAGTGGGTAATTTCAAGAGTGGGGGGGGGGGGGGGGGGATGCCTTCATCTTCAGCCCTCTCCCTATACAACATGCTGGCATTGTGTTTGATGGTATGGGGGGATGCCTTCATCTTCAGCCCTCTCCCTACACAACATGCTGGCATTGTGTTTGATGTATGGGGGGGGGGGATGCCTTCATCTTCACAGCCTTCTCCCTATACAACATGCTGGCATTGTGTTTGATGTATGGGGGGGGGGGGAATGCCTTCATCTTCAGCCCTCTCCCCATACAACATGCTGGCATTGTGTTTGATGTATGGGGGGAGGGGGGGGATGCCTTCATCTTCAGCCCTCTCCCTATTGTGTTTGATGTATGGGGGGGGGGGGGGGGGGGGATGCCTTCATCTTCAGCCCTCTCCCTATTGTGTTTGATGTATGGGGGGGATGCCTTCATCTTCAGCCCTCTCCCTATACAACATGCTGGCATTGTGTTTGATGTATATGCTTACTTGATGTGTTCAGGTCTTGTTTGAGCTGGTGCTGAGCGGATCCTTTGACATGGATCTTGTAGGCCCTGCTGCAGCTGCCATTTTCTCTCTCATATGCACTCAGCAGGTATTGTCTTGTGTAGATATGTACAATAACATAATGTTGCTAGATAAAGTGTATTCACAATATTCCAATGATTTATTAGGTATAAATGATGTTATGAATCAACAGTGAAAATGTCATGTTTAATAACCCTTAAGGCTGGTTGTTCGGTGCATAGGACTATTAGGCGCACATTTTTTTTCCGGGGGGGGGGGGGGGGGGGGGGGGGGGGGGGATTGTTGTTAGGAGCATATCCTGATGTTGATTCTAATGCTCATTATTAGCCACACTCGCGAGTCACTCTCAATTGAACCTGTGGCCCTGCAAGCACGAATCTTTTGCTGGCTCGGCTCATTGCTCATGAAAACGGGGAGATGAGCACGCTTTTTGTAGGGGGGGGGGGAACTGTTCTGAAATGGCAATGATGCCCGTCTCGAGCAAGATGCAACGACAAGTCTATCAGAAACATTTCCTTCGTCTTTCGCTAAACATATCTTTTCTCCTCCAGACAGTTCTAAATGACAACACTTCCCAGATTATAGTCATTTATAAGTGCTATAGTTCGAGAGCCATTGCTAGTACTACGTCCCTCTCAGGCCTTGCTGAGCAAGTGACTGTAAGTTTTGCACGCACTGCTCAGTATTCACGAGGGCGAGCTATTTGTTGGACGTGTTCTTAGTTAGGGCATGCTTCTAGTGAGGCAGTGGTTTTCTTACAGATTTGTGTTACAAGCGTATCTGCCTAACAATCAGCTTCAGGGTTTCATACAGGATTTTTGGTTGGGGGGGGGAGGGGGGGGAGGAGAGAAAAGTATCCAGCTTAGCATCCGCAAGCTATACTATGTAGCTGGAAAGTGTTAGCCACTGATTATCAGTGGGTATGGCCTACATTTGCCACATTCAGTCACTTGCTAAAACTTTTGGTGATATAATATGTTGTTGATTGGCTTGTGGGGACATGTTTGTGTGTTTGTGTGCAGCAGGATAGTTTATGATTGTGTTATGAATGTGTTGATTGCTTGTAATTGCTTTAGGTGGATATGTTTGTGTGTTTGTGCCAGAAAGTTGTGGTTATGTGTTGTGAATGTGCTGTTGATTGGTATTGATTGATTGTATGCTGAGTTAAGTATAAAAGAGAAATCTGTAAATACTAGTCTAATAAAGTGTTGTCTGTTAGTTGCCTATTGAGTTTGTAAGAGCACTGCTCCTTGATTTTTTCCCCCTGGTGGGTTGATCTCCCTGAAGAAATCATTCACAAACATGGATCTCAGAGCCTACTTTCGAAAGAGGACAAGCAGTGATGCATCAAACTCGTTGACTGATCAGGAAGCTGCCCATTCCTCATCCAGTCTCTCCCAGACAACTGACAATCAGCAGGAGCCTCAGAAGAAGAAGAACAAACTCAGTGCTAGTGAAAAGAGGAAGGTCTACAGGGAAAAACTTTCATTTTAAAAAGAATGGGAGAAGAAATACCCCTGGGTCACCTGCAAGGATCCTAGTGGAGGCATGTTCTGTGCTACATGCCAGAATTGGGGGAAGCCCCCTGTTGGGCAAGGGTGCTTGGACAACCAGAGGCATAGTTGACTGGAACCATGCTAGTGAAGTACCGAAGAAGCATGCAGACTCCCAATGGCACAGAGATGCTGCAGCTGTTGGTGTCATGGCACAGCAAGTAGAGAGTGGGAAGTCTGTACTTGAGCTCCAGTGTTCAGCTGTTGCACAAGAGGCTGCTGAGCGTAGACAGAGAAATCGGTGTGTGTCACTCAATCTGTTTAGAGCCTTCTACTTTCTGGTCAAGAATAGAATTCCTCATATGAGTGTTTATCCACATTTGATCCAGCTCCTAGTTGCCAATGGGGATAAATTACTTGAGCAACATATCAATGAAGACCCATCTAATGCCCAGTACACCTCCAAGTTCAGCACTACGTCACTGATTGAAGCCATTGACACATGGCTTGACAGAAAGCTGATAGACCTGAAATCCAGCCCGTTTTTCTCAATTCTAGCAGATGAGAGTCGAGACATTTCCACACAGGAGGAGCTATCGATTTGTTTCCGGTGGCTTGTGGATGGTCACCCAGAGGAACATTTTTTGACGATTCTTCATCTCAAATCCACTGATGCTGAAGAAATTACACATGCTCTAACCTCCTTCATCAGCGAGAAGAATCTTGATTACTCTAAACTTGTTGGACAAGGGTATGACGGTGCTGCAACATTCTCTGGTTGCAGAAGTGGAGTGCAAAGAAGGATGAGGGTGCATGCAGCCCATGCTCTCTACATCCACTGCTCCTGCCACAGGTTGCAGCTTGCTTCCATGCAAGCAGCCGAGTCTGTTGCTACCGTGAAAAAGATGTTTGGCACAATGGCCAGCTTGTGGAAATTGTTTTCTTATTCCCCCCAAAAAGCAGAAGCTCTGAAAAATGTGCAGTCAGTCCTAAATTTTCCAGAGCTGGAAGTAATCAAACCAAGCCAAACAAGATGGCTATCTCATGAGAGATGTGTGCGAGCCATTCGCAAGGAGCTTCCTGCTCTGATAACTACTTTGCACACGCTCTATGAAGATTGTGGTGACACAGAAGCATATGGCATAGCATTGGTGTTGGGCTCTTATAGTGGAGTGGCCACTATCATTCTGCTATCATCCGTGCTTGATCTTCTTGCTAAGCTCAATTGCTTTATGCAAAGCAAGACAACTGATTTCGGCAAGTTGCCAATCATCCTTGAGAGCATCGTTTCAGAGCTGAAATGCCTCAAGAATGAGGATGCAGAATGGTGTTCTCTGGTGGAAACAACTGTTGACATGCTTGCTAGTGAACATGACATCACATGCAGGAGGAGTTCAACTAGAACTGGCAGTGCAGCTGCCACATCAATGAGTGAGTACCGCAATTCAACAGCTATTCCATATATTGACAAACTTGTTTCCAATATAAATGGCCGATTCAATGATGGTGCTGTGGAGCTACTTGTCTCCTCATCGATCTTTGACCCTGCTTCGCAGAAGATACTGCTCTTCTTGAGTATGGCAATCCACAACTGCAAACTCTAGTTAACTTCTATGGGAAAGAAGCAACTGTAGAGTTTGATGGTGAAACCTTCACTTCTCCACCTCTTGTGGATGGAGAAGAAATCTTTGCTGAGTGGAGAGTTTTTAAGAGAGTCTTGGCACAAGAGAAGAAGGAAAAAGAAACTAAGTAAACCACCCACTCTACAGGATTTGAAGACAGAGATGGAGCTTTCAGGAGCATACAAAGAGATCCTTCCAGAGATTTTCAAGTCACTGGATATTTTGCTAACTCTTCCAATTGCAACAGCTACTGTCGAACGTTCTTTTAGTCGGATGAAGATTGTGAAGACACGTCTTCGAAATAGACTAAGTGACATCACCCTTGCTAGGCTCATGCAAATCGCAATTGAAGGGCCTGAACTGACTTCAGTAGATTTTAGTGCAGAGAAAAATCGTCGTATTGCTTTATAAAATTCTGTTTTCTAAATTACTATAATGTTAGCAAAATGTCAATGTCAATGTTGCACTATGACATCATCATTTTTGAAAATCCTGGGGGGGGGGGACTCTGGCTGGGACATCCCAGGCCCCCCCCCCTGTATGAAACCCTGAGCTTGTACAGTATTATTATGTGCCTACATACATCAGCTAATAGAGAGCGTCGCTCCAAATTCACCCTTCCACTGACTCGATAGCCATGTCAACTTTATAGGTGCAACTTTGGAATAATGCATAAGACAACTACTCAACTAGGCAATGTTCAAATATTGGGTATCGAGCGAACATGTGACAAGATAGGGGTGGAAGTCAAAATTTATTGCCCCATGTGATGAACACACATACGCATGCACGCTTGAGGCAAAAAGATTTTTCTAGCCTGGCTCTCCTCGGTTTCTACAGTTTTGCTCTTTCTCGCTCATTCCTTGCTCCTCATGTCTATCTTGTTTGCTTCACCTGCTCCATCGCTACCTGAACCGTCTCTTGGCAGTGCAGTTAAGCGCATGCACAGAATTATGATGACGTTGCGGTTCACACACATACAGTATATACTGAGGCGTTTTGTTGCTGCTTGCGATGAATGAATGTACGTACACCTGAGGCAAAAAGGTTTTTTGTGATCATACATTGACTCACTTTGCTTGACGATAAGCTGCAGTTTGGTCCAAGAAGCAGCTCTGTTGATGTGAGCAAACTCAAACTGTTGCATCGGCTTGGTCTTATAGCAAAGAGATCCTCCAAGGAGTGTCTTTACACAAAGAGAAATGGTTCAGCATGTATCCTGGTATGCACAGATGCCTGTGCAGCCCTCAACAGAAGCACTTCCCGAAACTGCACAATTGGTCAGAAGGAGACCATCGAAGATGACAGTTACGATCATTAGCCATTTTTTAAAGTTTTGTCGGACACTGAACTAAAATAAAATTCCTTCTCTTTACAAACTAGAATGCAAATACAATAAGCTGAGGTTTAGTGCATAAGAATGAGCTCCATTGAGTAAGCAAACCAAGGTTGCACGTTGCTATGTCGCTCTGTGTACAGCAAAGCTTACGACAAGCAAATCCATTCAGAAGTGCCTCCTTTCTCAAGGGAGAAGTGGGTCAGAGTGCTCCCCGATAACATAAAACTTCCTTTGCACCTTTCCTCATCATGAACAGAAGACCTTCGCAGAAAACGGCTGTTCAGCATGTAAAGGCTCATTAAAAATTTATTTTTGCAAAATGATGATACCTGTTAGGTGCTTACCAAATTCACTCAAATAGATGTCGCACTCGAAAATGTAGTCTTCCCATTGTAGCACACATAGTAATTACCAATGTACTAGCACAGTGCGAGTCAGTATATTATACTGCACCATAAAAGCTGCTGAGTGGATAAGATATCCTTCTACGCTTGTGGAATGCCTGTGAAGGTGGAAGGGTCTGAGGACGGAGAAATTCACTGCCTCGGTGATGATAGAGTTAGGGCTCTAGCCAGAATTAAGCGGGGATGGATTTTGAACTTGAGACATTCAAAGATTATCTCAGGGTTGTCTAAGACATAACTTAACAAATATGGCCGGGTCCCACGAAAAGTTGCGGCAATACCAGATGGATGTTGAATGTGTGTGTTTGGTACACTGTACTAAATATTGTACTGTTTTTGCATTAAATATAGAACTATTATTCCTCTCTGGCTGAAGTACTGATTAATAGTCAGTCATGTGACCCAAAGAACCACAGCAGGTTGGTCGCGGCATTTCAGCAACTCACTCCTCCTTCGCTCAGTCTCGACTTGTCACGAACCTCCAAGCAAACGTTTAGAATTAACTTAGAACAATTCCTTACTTCCGTCAAGGGATTTTTGATTAATGTGTAATCATCATCATCATCATCATCAGCAGAAGTCACAAGATTTGGGAAACTATTTATCTTGTGATATTATGCATATTTTATACATGTCTTTGTACAAATCTATTGAATGTATGATGTACTCTAATTTAGAGTAATTGAAGTGGTGTAATTTATACTTGTTTATTTGTTTGTTTATTTGTTATTTGTTTATTTATTTATTTATTTATTTTTAATTTATTCATTTTTATCATTGAGGTAAAATGCCGTCTGGAAGAAGATACCAGAAAGTGGTCATTTTTATATATATTTTTATTATTTTTACAAACTGGAACGCTGCCACCGCAAAGAGTGTACATATTTTCATGCAGGTCCAGGACAACACAACAATCACAGAGAGAATACAATAATACATACAATGCCAGGGCCCCCCCCCCAAATTTTTTTTAATAGAAAGCGTCTTGCTAAAGCCCCTTTATGGTGGCAGGCTACTGTTGTCATTCACAACAGAACAGCTACTGTTGTATAATATAAACATTCAGAGTAGAACATAAACACTATATAGATGTACTGATATGTTTGTGTCAGTCTATAGATATACCTTTGTTTTCTCATCGGTGTCAAATCTTGGCCATATTCAAGTTTATTATTTAACGATTGCTGGGTCTGCAGGTTCTTATCAATTTCCTCGAGTGTGGGGTGTAAAGGAACTCTATTATAGCCATGATAATCCAGAGAGCAAGGTAATATTTGCCAGTAGGCCGTTTAGCATGACCGAACTCCTACAAGTCTCCATAACTTGCTGATGATATGTCATCTGAGTTCAAATTGTTGTTGCTGTATCTATCTACTAGCCATTTCCTAATGCCATTGGATGCTGTTTCTAAGTTACGGTGTGTATTTTTTTTCAATTTCACTTTAAAAAAATTTGAAGTGAAATCACAAATTGTCCAACTTTGGCCTATATTTCCAATGATTGTAATTTGTCTTGGTGAATGTGTCTCTTTCTAACAGCTAGAGATCTGATTTCCTTTAGAAGCATCGGTGACGTGGCTGTGGCTCCAGGCTGACGTTCATACCAGGTAAGGTATTTAACAAGCATGTCAGCAGCCTGCCCACTCGTACGACACTGTTGGGACTCCTCCTCTTCCTCTTCTCCCCCATCATATTCCGAAATCTCCAACCCTGACACTGGATTATTTTATTTCTTCATCAATGTACAATTGATGACTAGGGTCACTCGTATCAAGTTCGATCCAGCCTCTGCTATCATCTTGATGGTTTTTTCATGATAGTGTCAGGAGATATCAGTAATTTCATCCTTGCCTAAGAGTCTTTAACTTGCTTCCAGGAGGCTGCGCATTGTGTAAAGGACATACTTAGTATCTATCATTTTGACAGATGACACCATGGAGTGTCCATCCTGATCCAGAGGAAGCAACTTCCATAATAGGATTCCCTTGTCAGAGTTACAAGCACTAGTGTATGAATGTTGGCTGGTAAGTACAGAGCCATAGAGTGCCCATCCCCATCCAGAAGAAGCAACTTCCTTAACAGGATCCCTTGTAATGTTGTTTCAGAGTTACAGCACTCTTTAGTCTACGAGTGATGTATTGGCTGGTAAGTACAGAGCAGTGATATTCTTCACCACTGCTCTCCAGAGCACAAGTGGAAGGATGAGAGGGTGCATTTCAAGAATAACCTTCACAGGAAAGTTTTCCTAAATAAAATAACAGTGAAAATGGCTGTTCATCCATGCAGTATAATATTTTATGGCAGAGCAGATTTCTTTAAACATCTGGGATTAACTGAATTCCCATGAGCACTAAGGGTACTTTGTGTTTTCCTGTTGCATTCGAGTATGCCATTAAGGTTACTCTGTCTTCTTTTTCTTTTTTTCGGCTTGTTTCTTGCATCCTGTAGTAGAGTTGTTTTTCTGGCAGCATCTTGTAGTACCTCCTCCAATGATAGAGTTGCTCAAGAGTTAAACTTTTTGCTAGATTGTTTCTTGAAGCTATCAAAGGCAGCAGAAAGTTTTTCTTCCTCAAGGAACAGTTCTCAATTCCACAACACCTACAAAATCTCCACAGCCAACCTTTGCTTGCCTTGACTTGTTCTCCTTGCAAGATGCAGTTCTACAGCTTTTTCTGCTGGTAGAGGTCCACTAATGGCTATTCCCTAGCTTCTCTTCTGGATATAGTATATAGAGGGATTTTCAATGGTCATTCTAATGTGCTCACACCCACGTTTACTAGCAAACTTCTTATCCTTTTATCTTATTGTTCTTTAGATCACTATCGTAGACTTTCCTTGGCTAGCTCAGTGGCGCAGCTAGCAAGGAAGAGATGGTAGGGCATGGCCTGCTCACGCCTACTTTTGTATTAACCACACCCACTTAATTATGCACATTCTATATAACTAGACTGGTTGAATCCCTGACCACATTTCCCAGGACCCACCTTGCCCCATTTTTATTAGTATTATGATCCTAGTTTAAAAGAATTATAGCAACAAATTCAAATGTAAGTTCTCTAGTGGGTGAATCTGGTGAGTCACTGTGTCTAGTCACTATCACAGGTAATCAATTGTAAGTCAGAGTGTAGAGTAGTAGCAAGATAAGAAGTTTTACATGAATTTCTATGAGTTGCGGTCTTCACTGATCTGAGAAAATCAGCTGAAACAAGATGGCTATTGTCAAAACAAGGTTTACCACTGTTAATGACATACCCTGTAGGATCTAACCTCATTCTGAGGTCAGTTACGATCTTTCTACTCTATTAGCATTTGATCTATCAGCTTCAAAGTAAAAATAAGCAGGCCATTTCTCAATAAGTCATTTAAATGGAACATTCCAAACTGAGCCAGCAAGTGGTAGAATTCTTATATTTTCAAACTCAGTTTCCCTTTCCGAGTATTCAGTCCTCCTTTTTTACAATATTTAAAATGATAAGGAATATCAATGAAAAGGTTATCAACTGACACTGGTAGTCGTATTTAAGCCTACAGTAGCACAGAGGGCAGCAAGATGGCATGTGCACCAAATAGATATGTATATGGAGGACAAGTGCAATGGGGTTGGAAGAGTTGAATTCTTCCTGAAAGTGGCAGTGTATGGTGTTTTTTTCTTTTCTTCCTCCCCCCACCCCCACCTTGTTCAGGACTGATGCAATTCCTAGGTTAGGTTAGAATATTTGAGGAGGTGGGGGGAGGCAATGTATATATTGATATAGATATAATAATAATGACTCGAGAAAAAGTGTTCCGGACCTGCCCAGGTAGAAATAGTGCTCATGATGGAGGCATATAGCATTACTTCTCGAGACAGCCACAGAAATGTGCTGAAACAAGTCAGCTTTAGAATTGGCCTCTCCTATAACACACCACATGAGCCCCCTCCCCCTTACCCAACCCTTCTCTGGATCAACCTTAATATACAACATTGCAATTCAGTGCAGACCAGGTATATATCTGCCCCTGCACAGTAGTGACACACATAAACTAAATGAAACACAGAGCGGGACTATTAATTCAGTTTATAGAGTTTAGTTATATACGACGTCAGTGTTCCAAAAATCTTGGCCTCTGTTCTGAATCACCTATGAATACATTGCAGCATCTTTCAGTTGACCGTTAACTCCTTATGGACGTGTAATACCATGCGATTATTTAACCTCAGCTGACTTATGGTGTTTCGTTTCTACCCAGCAAAGGGCACTAATTGATATTTTTGATGTAAAATTCATGGCTGGTAGATCAAAATGAGTTTGAAAAGTCGAGACACTTAAAAAAGCAACAATTTCTTATACAGCCATCGTGTCTGAAAAGAATGCAGAAATTGTAGTCGTATTGTGATCAGTTACCAGATTTTGAATTCACTGAAATTCCAGTCTAAGATGCTTAAAGAACCTCAGGATGGTTGTTATATAAAAGGATCAAATTCCACTGTGATAGTTTCATTCCAGCAATTTTAACAGAAGCTGCAAACCTCGTGGCATCAAAATATTGTGACACAGCAGTATGGCTTCATACAGGATTTTAACTTGGGGGGGGGGGGGGGGGGGGGGAGAACTTTTTTCGGATTTACAACTATACTGTCACATAATAATCTTAGGGACTTTTTAGGGGAGATTTTTTTTGTTTTGTGTGAGTGTGTGTGTGTGGATTTGGTTATATTGCTTGTGTAATAGCTATTAATACTTCATGCTTTGTTGTTGTTTTTCCCCCTCATTTTTCTATATAGTGTACATATAGTACATTTAGTACAGGCATTTTGTGAGAAAAAAGGGGTGAACCTCCCACAAATTCCAACAGAACTGTTAGTCTCAGAAATATGTTCTTTATAACATATCAAAAGTCTTAAGTAATCCAAGTGGTGGAAAGTATTGAAAAGGTCACCCCAAGAGACGTGTCCATGGTGGGGAGAGTTCCAATCCTGTTCCACAGGGAAGAAGGTTGTGATTGCAGTGACATACCATAAACTTGTCACTATGATGGCACAGAACCCAATGCACACCCAGACCTCATATGGAAGACTACAGTTAGCCTCCCTTCAGGCAGCTGATTCTGTTACTAGCAATTAAGAAAAATGTTGGTAGCTACCATGACCAATTTATGGAAAATTTTCTACTACTCTCCCAAGAAAGCGGAAGCTCTCAAAGAAGTACAGCGGCATTGAATATGCCAGAGCTGAAAGTTGTGAAGCCAAGTGATACTAGGTGGTTATCTCACGAGCGCTGCCTGCGAGCTATTCGCAAGGAACTACCAGCTTTAATAACAACTTTACATCATCTATGAATCATCTGGTGATGCAGAGGCATATGGCCTTGCTGTCACCACACAAGTATGACAGTAGGCTAAATCTTCATCATAATGCAGAAAAGTCCACTATTGAAACCAAGATGCTTGAAATGGTCACGATAGAACAGTTTTTTTCCTTTCTAAAGGAGTGCTTTGAAAATCTAAAGCTTGGGCCAGTTGATGTGGAGTAGCAGAAATATCTGGAGGATGAAAACTACAGCTTGCCATAGCTCAACCAGTGTTGCCATAATTTTTCCAAATTACTCGCCTGTGTTATCCAAATTTTTTGGCAACCAAAAAATCCAAACAACAATTTCAACATACTAAAGTGTGTTCATAGCATTTACACATGTCTTTAATAGTTCGGTGTTCGGTTTAAATTCATAGCATTTTTGAGGAACATTGAATTGCACTGTTAAAAGTGAATTTAATGTAGAAATTCGTAGTCTGTTTCTGTGCTTCGTTTTGTTGAGACCAATGTGGCTGAATAAATATTCGGTATCAGCATTGCCAAACTAGAATGGGTTTTGCGAGTTTTGCCAATGTGGAGTAGCGATACTCAGTTTCCAAGCAGTCTTTGATTTGGCTGATTGCATGCCAATACTTATCCACCTCTGTGATGGCCGTGACTTTAGGAGGTAATGGCGATGTGCAGAAATCCATAAATTCCTCTTCAAGGCTGGGTTTGTCACCAACTTGAACTACCTGAGGAACACACTCTGCTGCAGCAAGCACCTAACCAGCCATACTGTATTGTTGTAAGCCTGGTTGAAGCCATTTGAGATTGGAGAGTAACTTGTGACTTATAGGTAATCGTTTGACAGCTCCCTTGGCTGCAGCAATCCACCAAGCTTGGATAGTCTCTCTAAATTTTCTCACATCTTCAGATGACAATCCATCCTCTTCTTCAAGGTATGATAGTGTGTTGTGACCTACGAAAACTTTGTGTACAGGGAGATACTCCTCGGAGTTATCAATACACACTTCTGAAACATGTTCAGCAGCACACACGTACTCAGAATTCATGAACCGCAACAGAAATTTTCATATTAAGCCAGCTCTTGGTAGAGAACATGAAGAATTGGAGATTGCTGCTGCATGTACCTGTTGAAATTATTAACAATTGGTAATGCAGAACATAGAAAGAGCAAGTAAGTTTTGGTCAGAGGCTTTTCAAGTACAATTTTTACTCTTCTCTCTACTGCCTGCTTATCCTCAGTGTACTTAGAAAGTATGAGAGTAAGGCTTCATATTGCTCGATAGGCGATTTACACAAGCTTCAAGGCTGAGCCATCGTGTTTGGCATGCTTTTACAACTTGTGTGGCTTGCATTCCACAAAACTCTGAAATTCTTCAAACTGTCACAGCCTCCTTGGGCTCTTATGGAAATAAATCAGTTGTCAGATCTTCCAATTCATCAGGCAAGACTTTGCAGGCCTCATTTGCTATTAGTGCTGCTATGTGATAATGACAATGAAGAGCAACTAAAGCTGGCTGCTTACATCGTAACCGTGACATCACTGAATTTCGTGCTCCCAACATTACATTGGCCTAATCCGACAAGATTATCATAAAGGAGGGTAGTTGATTCTTGAAAATACTTTTAAATAGCAGCTCTACAGTTGCCCTCTCTACACTCTCTATGGCAAAAAGACACATCTCACCTGTCCTTGGGTGTTATCGAAGAATCGAAGCATAATATATAGCAGCTTGTTGTGTAACGGTAATATCAGTTGTCTCATCAGTTTGGAGGCTGAAGTATTTAGTCTCTCTAACAAAATGGTTTTCCAACAATCCTGGGCAATAACTTTCAACACAGCGGTTGCTTACGACTGCACTTAAAGTCTTTAGCAATAGAAGAATCAGGAAACATCAACTTGCTACAATGATCTCCCAAATGAAAGGCAAGATGGTGCTCTCCAAGGAAATATGCAAAGAGTACTTCTGCATGGATTACAGACTCCTCTCTTATTGGCCCAAAAGTAGCTGTAGAGGCAGTACACCCACACCATCTTTTTCTGAGTTTTTGTGTAATTTCGTTTCCTGATGTCTCCTGAGATCTCTAGTACCACCTCTTCCAAGGTTTATATCACGAGAGCACTTCATACAGAAGGCAAAAGAAAATCCCTTTCTCGAAGTTGTGGCCCATGGGAAAGTTTTGCATACTGTCTACGATAGACACACAATCGCTTTTTTGCAGACTTAGAAGACCTGATAGATGTAGAGATTTGACTGATTTGTGAAACCTCATTATCAGAGTCAGAATCCATATCTGAAGAATCTTCTTCTGGTAACCTTGAAGTACTGGGTTTTGAAGATGCCATAGCTAACTCTCTCTGACACTCACTGTGAAAGATTCTAACTCTCGCACAAATCAGGCTTTAAATACCCAACCAGATAGCTCAGCATGAGCATGCACATAGATCAAAGGGTTCTGGCTCTGCAGGCATATTCCTGCACAGACCTGGGTGAACACAGGACAGTGCAGCTGCAGACCAGGTGACCACATAACACAGGACTGTGCAGGAATATTTCTGCACAGACCAGGTGACCACATGAATATTCCTGCACAGACCAGGTGACCACAAAATGACCACACTCAGCTAATACCACAGAGAGTGGTTTTGAAATAGGCTGCACATGGTCTGATATGCATGATATGTCAAACATTTTTCTAATGTCCAAACATTTATTGATAAAATCCAACAGAAAAATTAAGGGCCAAACAGTTTGGATAAAATCCAACACTATGGCAACACTGCTCAACAGACTGCACTACTGAGCAGCAAGTATGATCATGTGATCACAACTCACTGCACCATGTATGATCATAATGATCACAACTGCACTGAGCAGCATGTATGATCATATGATCACAACTCACTGCACACTGAACAGCTGATGATCTGGTCAGGTGATCTTGTACACCCTCTTTATTTATCTTGCTGTCAAGGCAATGTGAAAAATACTTTGTGGTGGTTTAACAGCTGAGCTGGAAGTGTGTGTGGGGGTGGGGGGAGGCTTGACAACTGCGGATGATGGGAGCTGGAGCTGAAAACTATGTCGAGAGGTAGTGTATTCTTTGGAAGGTCAAAAAATCTCCACTGTCACTGGGCTACTGGTAAACACAAATATCAAGTTGAAGCATCGGCTGCTCATGTGTTTGTCAGAGTCCTCACATGGGGGCCTGTTCAAGTTAGCACAAAGTCTGGGTCAGCTGGTAACTACTGAAAATGACTCTAAGCCTATTACATGGTAAGAATGTATAATATGAAGATGCCAGTTGCTTATAAAAAGAAACTGCACATAAATGTGTCACCATCAAATAAGGGGGGTGGGGGGGGGGGGGTTTAGTGCTTGATGCGACGTTAAGTGCGCCACGGCTATGCATGTACTCAAGGGATCTGAGTTACAGGTGTGTGGTTTACACGAAAAGGTGTGGTTCCAGTCATGTGTTAAATTTCCGGTGGGGAAAAGTTCTGGCGTGGTCGGTGGTGCTACTTCCTAAAAAGCTGTGATGGACTGTAGCTATGCTGCTCTATCGTGTCAGTGATAGTATAAACATTGCTGCTTTGACACAATAGCTGGCAAAGGGTTTTTATGAATCTCATGGGACTGGCACTTGAATATAGGACTAGGGCTAGGGCGAGGGTGGGAACAAAACTTTCAAGGGCTTTTGGAGGTGATACAGCATTAGCAAGCTATTGTGTCCAAGCAGCAATGTTTATACTAACACTGCACACGATAGAGCAGCCTAGCTAAGTCCATCACAGCTGTTTAGCAAGCAGTATTTTACCATCTAGTTACTCAATTTATAGGAAAGATAGACCTTCACGTGGTGGAGGTGTCATGGTTGCGGTGAAGGACTCGATAACAAGTTCTCTTGTGACTTCTCCAAGTGATATCGAAGTTGTTACTGTTACTGTTGGTTCACCTTATGTGGTTACAGTCTGTGTAGTTTATACCCCTCCAAATGTTCCGGACCATTACCACAATAAATTGATTAAATATCTCACATCTCTGACTTCAAACACACACAGAGTGGTCATTGTAGGTGATTTTAACTTTCCAGATATTTGTTGGTGTACCCTGAGTGGTTGTAGTGCTGTTTCTAGTAGGTTTTGTGACTTTGTTTTTGAGAGTAACCTAACACAACTAATTCATAGCCCTACCCACGTAAGAGGCAATATCTTTGATTTAGTGTTCACTGACAATGAGGATCTTGTATGCAATGCTGTGGTTCATCCACCTGGCGACACACCTTTCTCTTCTGATAATTTTTTGGTCTCCTTTCAAGTAATTGTCTCCAATAGTAGTGCCAGCCTCAGGGATACCTCTCTTGTCTTTGATTATCCGAAAGCAGACTGGGAAGGCCTCTGCAATCACCTGATGGATGGGGACCTTAGCTTGTGCATGGAGCTAGAGGATGTGGATGAAATCTGGTCTGCTTTCAAATATATTGTGAGTTCTACCATGAATATGTACATACCAAGGGTCCAGCCCCAATTGCCGAAATGGTTTACTGCAGACATTCGTCACCAGTTCAAATGTCTAAAGTCCAGGCGTAGACGTTATGCCCAGCATCCAACTCCAACTAAGCTAGATCAGTTAAAAGTAGCTATGGCACTTTTCCAGCAAGCTTCTAAGCAAGCCAAGGCTACTTACGAAAGTAAGCTAATAAGCAACTTTACAGCTTCAGGCAACTCTGCTGTCTACAAGTACATCAATAACCTTCGGAAGGGTGGAGCAATTCCATCTAAAGTGTTTCATGATTCTACTTCTGCCACGTCTGATGTAGACAAAGCGATCATGTTCAACAGCTACTTCAATTCTGTATTCACTCATAGTTCATATTCACTACCCACTCTTGAGGAAATGCCTTTGTCTGAATCTACATTGTCTACCATCGAGATTACAGAAGAAGATGTATATATAGCCCTCTCAACACTTGATAGCACCAAAGCCATGGGTTTGGATGGAATCGGTCCCAAGGTTCTGAAGTGTTGTGCACTGGCACTCTATAAACCTCTACACCACTTATTCAATTCTAGTTTGTCGAAGCATTCAATCCCTTCTGAGTGGCGGATTCACAGTATCACACCTATATTCATAAATCTGGAGACCATGGCTCAGTCAAGAACTACAGACCTATTTCCCTCTTGAGTTCTACCTCTAAAATCTTGGAACGTATTATTTATAAAAAGATTATTTCATTCATAGAATCTGCTCTGTCCACTGTGCAGTTTGGTTTTCTTAGAGGACGCTCCTCTCTGCAACAACTACTGATATTTTATGCGAACATTAGCGAGTCAGTCCATACTAATTCTCAATCGGATGTGATGTACCTGGACTTTGCAAAAGCATTCGACAGTGTTCCGCATAATGAACTTCTGGTCAAGCTGAGGAGCATAGGCATATGTGGTGATCTCTGGTCCTGGATTCATAGCTATCTCAGGAAAAGACAGCAATGTGTAAGCCTAGGAAGCACCCGCTCTAGCTTATTGCCTGTGATCTCAGGAGTACCTCAAGGTAGCATCCTGGGTCCCCTACTATTTCTAGTCTACATTAATGACCTCCCATCCTGTGTCAAAAATTCAAATATTTTCTTGTTCGCCGATGATGCCAAGTGTGTGAAGCTTGTTGAAAACATGTCTGACAGTTTATGCCTTCAAGCTGATCTGGACAACCTATGGGAATGGAGCCGTACGTGGAAGCTTCTGTTTAAGGAAGTGAAGTGTACCGCCTTTAGCTTTTGCTTGGGAGATCCTCCAATTTCCTCGTCTTACCACATCCACGATCACGACATTCCTGTCAAGTCTACCCACAGAGATCTGGGAGTCATTACCTCATCTGATCTCTCTTGGACGGCTCATTATAATCATCTCACCTCAAGGGCATATAAAATCATTGGGCTACTACGGCGCACATTCAGCTCAGCTGATTCTGTATCAGCCAAGAAAATTCTGTATATATCTGTCGTAAGATCACAACTTTTGTACTGCTCACAGATTTGGCGTCCACATTTAATCAAGGATATCCTGAAGCTTGAAAAGATACAGAGGAGGGCTACTAAGTTCATTCTAAATGACTATGTAACTGATTATAAAACAAGGCTTATTCAACTGGACCTTCTACCTTTGATGTATGAATTTAAACTAAATGATGTGATGTTCTGTGTGAGAAGCCTCAAATCTCCAGCATGCCACTTTGACATTAATAAATTCATCAAATTTAGTTCTAACACTACAAGATCGGGCACCAACCAGCGTATGAGTCCACAGCCATTCCACGTCAAACACTACACACTATACCTACTTTAATAGGTTACCAAGATTATGGAACTCCTTTCCGCCTATTGATATCAATCTATCCTCCAGCACCATCAAGCATAATATCAAGCAGGTTTTATTAAGCCACATCAAACCCAACTTCAACCCTGACTCCCCTTGTACCTTTCATTATGTATGTCCTTGTGCAAATTGTTCCCATACACCCCACGCTCCTATCTTTAATTAAGTATTAATTTAATAATTTTTATCCATTGCATGTTTAGGCTACTAGTCACATAGGCTAGTTGTCCTTCAGTGTATTTCTATTCGTGTCTCACCTCGATTGTCTCAATTATATGATACTGTGAAGTAATTTTAAAAAAATTTAAAAACAACAACCCAAAAAAAGTATCCATTCCAAGCAGCAGTTTCTAACCACCGATAACAACCCTACGCCTGACAGTCCCCCCCCTCCCCCCCCCCCCGTGAAAACCACACCCCTGATGGCGGAAATATCACATGACTGGAACCACACCTTTTCGTGTAAACCATCCGACCTCAGATCGAGTGAATTTAGTGAATCCCATGTACTCAAGGAGGGACGAATTGTTTCGTTGGTGTGTTGGGTAAAATGGAAGAAAAAATTTTTTTTTTAAAGGGGAAAAAATTAGTAGTAAAGTGTTAAAAAACCCTTGTGGTTACCACTTTATAGTTCCATAGATTCTGCAAACTTCATGATATGGACTTGATATATAGCTCAAAAGATAGATCCCTCTGTATGCTCTCTTTTGACTATTTTTCATAGGTATAACTATAGCACCAGTGGCTACAACGAGTTATTTCATTAGGCGCGTGGTCAACCGTGCGGTTGGATCTCATGCTTGCAATTTCATCGCTAACCCGACTTACCGCAGAAAGCAATTCTGTGGTTTTTTCTTTCTTTTTCTTTTCTTCTGACAACAGATTCCATATAGAAATATGAACAGCATCACTGCTAATTTACCGACGCTAAAATTTGAAAACTTGTGCATCTTTATTTCTGGAGATGTTGTTGACAATAAACAAGGTCGTCTGAATCGGCAACCCAACGGACGAGAAGCTGCATCATAATTTAAAAAAACTGGACAGCCAGTTGTTTTGGTTTCACTTACCGTAGTTGGCGATTCCACGAGCAACTAAGCAGTAAGCGAGAGCGAAATATACAGTGAAATACACCAGAGATATTTGCTCATAGCTTCCTGTTTGACGTCATAAAAAATTCTTGTTGCGAAATGATTACTGAATACTGTACAAAGAACTTGCCAAGTGAAAGGACTCTTCTGCAAGGAAGTTACAACAGAGCTGTTTGACCACAACTAATCAAGATCACCTCTTCAACATCATAGTAGCTAAATACACATTTGTAGTATAGGAGAGAAAGTGAAAAGCACCCTCCAAGAAGAACATGGTATTTCAATGTATACAACAAACCTGGAATGTTTTCCTGAAGTGCAGGAAAGCTAAACTCGTTACAGTGGAACCTGCAGTGATAATGTATCTGTTAGGAAGGTTGTTTCTCCTTTCTTTATCGCAGCAGTACTTCTTTTTTGTTACTGCTTCCAAGAACTTGCAGAACAGTTCTTTTCTTCTCCCCAATGGTTCTTTATGTATAGAGAGCTCTACCTTGAACAACTATAGTAAATACCTCTACAGAAGGGTTATGAGTGAGGCCAATCAGTTGGTAGCTCTGACTCAAGTAGCAGGATCGTTGACTGCTATCATAATCACTCTTCTATTAGTACCTTTACTAGAACGTTATGGATACAGATTAGGCATTTTGTTACCTGCATTTGGTAGCATATTGAAAGGTGTCCTGCTGTCTCTTGTGACTCATTACCAACTCAACCCGAACTGGTTCATAGGAGCTAACTTAGTTGGTGGGTTGTCTGGCGATGTTATTTTGTTCTTAACAGCTTGTTTCGCATATATCTCTCATGTTAGTCCTACAAAGTGGCTCACCATAAGACTTGCCATAGGAGAAGCTGCAGCAAATATTGGAGAGGGATCAGGTCAACTGCTTCTAGGCTATTGGCTGCAAGAATCAAGTTGCAGTTATCTCCCACTCATTGAATTCTACACAGCATGCAATGTGTTTATTGTGGTATACATAGTTCTCCTGGTACCTGAGGCTTTGACTGCTAAACAAAGGAAGAAAAATGCACAAGAGAACTCTAAAGAAGCCTGCAAGATCTGGCAGGGATTACGTCTAATTTTCACAAACTCATTCTCCAAAGCTTGGAGAATACTAGTTTCACTAACGTATTTATCTGTCTCAGATTTTGTTGTGACCGGAGGATTAGTGATCTCTTTGTATTTTCTCAAAGCAGTGCCATTTGATTTTAATGCTTTTCATATTGGAATTGTCCAATCTTTGCAGTCAGTTTGTAGGGCACTGGCCAACACAGTACTTGTGGTAATGATGGTTCTCCTTGAGGTTCCAGATAGTGTTATAATGTTCTTAGCTTTGCTGGTAAGCAGCAGTAGTCTTATACTGCTGGGACTAGCCAAGAAAAACTGGCAAATCTATACAGGTATTTACTAATATGTACCAAATAATTTCCCCCTCATTATATATGCATCTCTATAGTGTTTGCAATTCAAGGAGTAGACTTAATGGGTTGGGCTGGAGCTGAAGCATTCATGTCCAAACTACTGAACCCAAGAGAGCAAGGTATAAATTACACTACAGGAATTTTATGCTTAAATTGTACAAGGAACGAATAATGTATTCCCCAAATATCATTTAACATCTGTGTAGGTACTCTGTTTGCTATCATCGTATCAGTCCAGGGAATTTCAGCCACCCTTGCTGGTTTTGCTTGGCCATATATATTCTCCACTGCTATCAGCTACAACCTCCCCTTAGGACTGCCATATTTCCTAATGGGAGGAGTAGGATTTATAATACTTCCATTCATCATGTGAGTTATAGATTGGCTAGTGTCTGTTTTGTCTTTGCTTGAACATATGACCTTGATGTGATTTCAGCCTACTAGTCGTCTTTAAAATGGACGATAGCAGTGTAATGCAACAAAGCGCAACAAAAGATAAGAAAAACCATTGCGATGACAACTGTAAAGATCAAGAAAAAGATGATGAACACTCTAAATTTCTTAGCGACACTGTTGACACTGAATGAATGTGACATGCACTTCACTGTTTAAAATTTCCTAGTTCTATACCATGTATCAGTCGTTATCTATTCATTAAAACAGGGACTGAACCATAAAATACAAGCCATTACAAAAACTTGTGGCTATAGCTCTATAGATGCTGACTTCACTTTATGAACTAGTTAGCTATATATATATAAGCTCAAAAGGTAGATATTTCTGTGTGCTCTCTTTTGGTACTAAAAACGTTACTGAAAATGTAGCCAAAGTCGATGTACCTCAAAATCTGAGTGCCTGAACTGGTTGCAAGTGTGGCTCCTTATCAGAACAGCTGAAATGACTATCTACTATCTGTGGCAAGAGGAAGAAGCTTTACTCTATACAATGAGTTCATCAGATGCTAAAAAGTGACTAGCTAGTCAAGCTTGGCCATTGAAAATGTGGGTTAACTTATTTCTTGATCAACTAAGTTACCCTAATGACTTGACCTAGGTCACCAAAGGAAATTTTTGGCAAAAATGTGCACTTGGCCCATTTTGGGTTGTACTAAGAGACAACTAATGTGTGTGTGTGTGTGTGTGAGGGTGGGGGGGGGGGGGGGAGGTGTGTAGGGGGTTACCACAAAACTTCATAGAAGCAAAATGGACTAAATTAGACAGCATTCATTTACCCTGCCATATTGCTTCTACAGTAAAAATTCAGTTATCTGGAAGGCTAGGGACTAACTACCCTCCCTGCACAGATTATTCATAAGCTAGGCCATCAATTTAATTAGCTCTTTGGTGAAAGTAGTCAAATGCGTATTGATTAATCCCCCAAGATCTACAAGTATGCTGTGAGGAAAGTATGAAAAGCTGCCTTAGGAAGATAAGCTTGTTGTTATTTAGTAGAGTGAAACAAAAGTTAGAAGTTATTCTTGAGAGTCCCTTGCTATATCTAGCCAGTTGTTCTGGATGCTAATACTAGAGTAAGAGCATACATAAACTATAACAGAACTTATAAATTGGAGGAAGCCCTAGTTGCTAATTGGTAGGTTTTCGTCTGGGTTGTTCTGTAGTTGTAAGACTAGTTGTGGTGTTATGTTAGGCTGCACTGTATAGCATGCCTAGATGATCACATCCTGAAGCCCAGGACAGTAGTGCTATATACATGCCCCTCAAGTCTAAGTATTGCTACAATCTCATTAATTCAAGCCCACCACTACAGAACTTGTACCTATGGGCATATCCCACTTTGGCTTTTGTTAAGAGACATGCAAATTTAAAACAGTAGATACTACACTCATTTCGTGACCACAATCGTGTTTTGTAACAACTGTTAACAATTCGAGATATTCTAACAGGGTTGGCTCCCATAGAGTGTTTGGATATACAATGGTCTACTGTACCTGGGCTGGGTATGAGGAATGAGCACCTGCAACAGGGCCATGATCTCTGTGTCATTTACAGTGGTCACGATACCATTATGTACCTGTGCCACGATTGGGGTGTGCATCCATCTGGATGATGTTGTATATGGCTGCTTGCAAGTATATTTAGCACATCACACATGACCGATGTTTTGTATCCAGCCAGTTGCATGGAAAATAGTGGCTTAAACTGAGGTATAAAATTTTCCCTCTCCTAAAATGTAGTTGAAATGTGGGACTTTGGGGACAGATCTGCTATTGTCTACGAGTGTGATGCACCCGATGGGTGGCACACCTGAACAGAAAAAAAGCAGCCCTTCGAGGGTTAGGGTTCTTCTGATTGGACATCCCTATGAGGTCCAGGGGCAATTAAGGGATTGGGCCATCCATGGGGTGCCTCTGGGTATGCTTGGAGGCATATTTTTTCACCATGTTTTTATTTATTTATTTATTTAAATAATGCTTTACAATATACACATGATAGGGTGCATGTGGTGAACATGTGCATTAATGCTAGTATTCTAGATATGGTGTATACTGAAGGTAATACATGTACTAGATAATACTAGCAGCCTGAACATGCTAATGTTAAAAAATGGGTGAAGGTAAGGCATGAACATTTAGAAGGAAATGTAAAGAGCATGGATTGGATGAGTCAAAGTTTTTTGTAAAATGATCAAAGAAAATATGTTTTAGTTTTTGTTTTGTAATGGTGGTGGATAAATTAAGATCAAATGGAGGAAGAGTGTTCCATAGACGAGGAAGTCGATTAAAGAAGCAATGTTGAGAGTTGTTAGATTTGCTACGAATGTGCACCATTTTTGAGTGGGTTCCCGATCTGGTGGAGCTTGAGCTGAAAGTAATAAAATTAAAAATGTTGAAATGATCTGGTGGCGACTTGTAGCAGAAAATGATGTCATTAGGTTCCAGTTGATACGTAAGAGGAAGCACATGAAGAGAGATTAGTCTAGACTTGTAGTTGGATGTGTAGTCATTTAAAATGAATTTAGTAGCTCTTCGTTGTATTTTTTCAATCTTTGCAATATCTTTAATCAAATGGGGATGCCATATTTGCGAGCAGTAAAGTAAATGTGATCAGATGAGGGATATATAGAGAACCTGCTTCTCACGATGGAATTAACTGAACTGAAAGTCTGCTGGAGGAGGCCTAGAACTCAGTAGGCAAGTGAGGCAATGTGATCGTGGTGGGCCTGCCAGGATAGGTGGGATGCAACTATTACACCAAGATCCTTATGGTTGTCCCTAACTGGAATAGGACCGTTGATGTGATATGTTGATTCCAGAGGTGGATCGGTCTGGCAAAATCTTAAATGGACACACTTAAATACATTGAATTTCAATTTCCACTTGTTACTCCAGTCACATAATGGGTCTAGTTCCTCTTGGAGATAAATTGTATCCACTGACGAGGTCTGAATAGATTTCTCACATTTGGTATCATCTGCATACATAAGAATGTGGGAGTGTAATGAGCAGTCTGGGAGATCATTAATATATACTAAGAAGAGCAGTGGCCCTAGGATACTCCCTTGCGGGACACCAGAAACCACTGGCAGTAACTCTGAGAGATAATCTCCTAGACTAACACACTGCATTCTACCTGTGAGGTAAGCTTGTAACCAGAGTCACAAATCACCTAAGATAGCTCTTGACCTGAGTTATCAGCTCATTGTGGGGTGGTACGCTATCAAAGGCTTTAGCGAAGTCAAGAAAAATCACATGAGACTGGGTCTTGGAACTTGTGCATTTAAGGATGTTGTAATGAAATTATAAAAGTTGCTGCAAAGTCGAGTGTTTCTTGAGAAATCCAAACTGAGGAGAAATGGTGCATATAATGAAATCAACTGACTTGTCATACATAATTTGCTCAAGAACTTTGGAGGTTGAGCTGAGGAGGGAGATTGGTCTATAATTTAGAACCGAAGCTCTGTCACCCAATTTATAGAAGGGTGAGATACTATGAATATGCCACTCAGCTGGAATCTTATGGTGGGTTAAACTCATGGTAAAGAGATACTGCAATGGTTGATAAAGAGCAAGAGCACAGGACCTAAGAAGCATAGGTCCAATCCCATCAATTCCCACAGATTTGGATGTATCTAAACATGACAATAATGCAAAAACATCCGTCAGAAATGTTTACGGATAGAGAGATTGCAGAGAGGGGTCGACAACAGGCAGTTGGTCAAGTGAAGGCAATGTGCAAGAGCTACGAGTAAAAACCGAGTAGAAATAACGATTAAATAATGTTGCTCTGTCCATATTCGTTGGAAGCATAATTAGAATTATGATAGACTGTGGTTGGGATAGCACCATTCTTTTTTACGTAACTATAAATGTTCGTATTTTTTGAAGTTGTGAAGCTTTGTAACAAAATTATATTCAAACTAAACAGTGATTTTGCTGATTGGATGTCAGTATGAAAGTTGATCTCTGCTTGTTGTAGATCTGCAATACTCTTTGAGTTTAGATTTTGTTTTCTTCCACAGGGTCCTAATGCATTTACTTAAGTGGTGTAGTTCAGCTGTGAACCACTTTGGATACTGATGATGTTTGAGCCTGACCTTAGGTATAAATAAATTCATGGCATGAGTTTGAGAGTTGCCCAGATAATTAGTTCAACATCTTCCAGCTCAAAGCACAAGCTAAAATCAGTGTCCAAAAGATGATCACATAGGGCTTCCCAATCAGCTTTAGGATAGTCAAACACTACGGGGGGTTACTGTTACTAGGACACTTTTCAAAAACACAAATTTTTAAGGACACTAAGAAGTGATCTGTAGGAAGAGGGATGTCATGTTGACCGTGTACCAGGACGTCATAAACTAGGTTGCTTGATTAGTAAGGACCAGATCCAGAATACTGCCTTTGATATGAGTGGGGCTGAGAATAAGTTGAGTTAGATTATTCTTGAAGATGAATTCACAAAAGAGATCAGAAAAGGTATTAGAGCCGGTAAGGGAAGACCAGCAAATGTCTGGATAGTTAAAATCACCCACAACAACCAGTTTGTTGGAGATCAAGGTAAGGGAAGAGAGATAATTGTGGATAGATCTGTGGTAATCACCTGAAGAATTCGGTGGGATATAAACTAGGCATAGCGTAATCACTTGTGATGCTCCAATTGTGATAGTAAGTACTTCTAGATCATTTGGGGATGGCGCAAGAGTAGTAGGAATCTAGTAATATTTGGCAGCCATGACACCACCTCCTCTAGAAGATCGATATATTATGTAGCCTGTTGGAATTATTTCATTGTCCAATATAGAATCGGAAAGCCATGTTTCGGTGAAGCAGTAAATTGAGTAGTTTGAAGAGTAGACAAGCGAGTTGATGTAATGAAGTTTGTTAACTAAACTACGTGTATTGAGAAGACAAACATTTTCGTGGGGGGATAGTCATTCTAATGGAGACTCTGAGAGCATTCACTTCATTAGCACCCACTACAGAGTTTATTGGTAAGAAGTTGTTAATGAGGTACCATTTGCAAGAAGAGAATCTGCTTTGTTAGCACTCCCCAGTTCCTCTGGCACAACCCTTTGACTCGAGTTTGATGAATGCCGAAATCTATTTGATGAGTCTAATTTGCCATGCTTAACCATTATAAGTATACTGGTCTTGGCCTAACATTATCAACTTTAAACTGAACCCTCTACTCTGGGGTATTTCAGATATGAAGAAGTGCACCCAGAACTAGTAATATGTATCTAGGGAGGGGCGGTGCAGCTGTGGAGATGCCGTGGACCATCTGGCTACCCATGGGCTTAGTTGCAGAATGAGTCAGGGCAGGCACTCTCGACACGCTGCCATCAATGACGTAATAGATATCACTGGTGTCTGCTAAGATCCCTTCCTGCCTTGAACCCTCGGGCCTAATGAGATCACATGGGAAGAGACCTGATGGCATGTCCATTGTTCCATGGTCAAGAGGGAAGCTCCTGGTCTGGGATGCTACAAGTGCAGATACTTTTGCGGTTTCAAATATCAGGCTGGCGGTAAACAAACTCAGTGCAGTAGCAGCAAAAGCAGAGGATATGAAGATGTCAAAGTACTGCAACCTAGACTCATCCTACCTGTTCATGCCAGTGGCAGTGGAAACCTGTGGTGTTTTGGGCCCCAGTTTTTATACGAGAACTTGGACGTCGCCTCAAGACAGCCACTGAAGATAGAGACTCATTTCAGTACCTGCTACAGATGATCTCAGTCGCAATTCAGAGGGGAAATGCAAGTTCTGTTTTGGGTACAATGGGACAGCAGATGGGTTTGATGGACATCATTATTTATTTATTTATGTACCTATACATATATATTGTATAATTATTATTAAATTAAAATAAATTAAAATAAATAAAAATAAATTTAAATTAAATTTAAAAACAATTAAAAAAAAATCGTGACACCTAGCAAAAGGATGTAACTAGAAGCGAGGATCCAGACACAGGAGAAGCACTATAAACACTTTGAGAAATATCGCTGGCCATATTAAGCACGACTGCGTGATCCTTTGAGCAGCTCCTTGCACTTTTCAGCATGCTTGCACCAATATTTTGATGGGGTTGACATAATGACTCCAAGTCTGAGGCCTATGGCAATGCAGATGGAGTCATCAGACATTCTCAAACCCAGAGGGGAGACAGGCAAGGCATTTAACCATGCACAAGACTCTGTAGTAGAGGTGGCAATGAGGCTAGCTCTGGACTGAGCATCAGGAGCTTCAGCAAGTAGGAAATCTGCTCTGGCTTGTACTCTTGGATGGTCCCACACTTTCTGATGATGTGAGGCAGGAGGGAGAGGAGGGGATTGCTCATGACCCTCCTGCCACACTGACAGAGCTAATGTTACTAGAGGAGTAGAGCAACCTTGAAGTGGTTCTGGAAGCAAGTGCTGGACTAGGTGAGTTGAACCTTGAACAGAAGCTAGATAAGATGATGGTGCAATATGAACTGCACTCCTAATTCCAAGGCCACCCTTTTTCACTGGTAAGGTTGCTTGCAGCCATGACTTAACACTCAGGTTTGTGTTGGAGATGTTGATGAGGATTGAACGAAGAAGAGCATCATACTCCTCCAGACATGAAGTTGCAAAGCAAGGAGCGGTCCTGAGGATGTGGGGAATAGCAAATGAGTGGTGCAATATTACCAGTGCATCATGAGAGTGTAGGTGTTTAATTCTATCTCCCATCAACTTCAAAACATTCACTTTCTCACCAATATACTTGTTCACACACCTGTTTTTGTTTTTTAAACTTTACAACATGATGATAAACATACAGTAGGGATATTGAAGATATTGTAAGTCCAAGAATGAAAATCATGTTGAGAGACAAACACCTCTTCAGGTGCAACTGGTATATATGTTAGTTTCTATCGCTGGAACAAATGACAATTAGAACAAGGACATCGGAAATGGAAGGTACATACATTATTCTGTTCAAAGTGGGTTCCAATAAAAAAATAATAATTAAATAACAAGTACAGATTTTTGAAGATCTAATTCGGGAAGTGAATTCAATGATGAACGATTCTATTAAAATAGTAGTATCGGCCAACATTGGTTCTCTTAAAATGGGAATTCAATTTTATCTTTAAAGATCTGGTACTTGTTGAAGAGAATGAAGTTGTCTGGAGGATCTTTAAAACACTTCACTAGGAATATGATATCCCTCAACTCCACCCACATAGAGCAGGCCTAAAGATATCAATCTGTTCTTGTAGTCCATTGAATGGTCCTTCAGAATAAACTTTGTAGCACGGCATGTTCTAGGTTATTAATGTCTCTTAATAATAGTGGATGCCACAACTGTGAAGCATATGTGAGGTGGGATTTTCAAGTGATTTATCATGGTCCCTTCACATCTCACTAACATGCTGCAAGGCGAAGAGATTTTTGGGGTTCCTGTACAGGAATTTCAGGGACTGTGACTTGCCTATCACACCTGTACAAGGCATTGGTTTTGCCTATTCTGGAGTACTGCTGCTGTGTGTGGGACCTTCACCAGGATTATAACAAAGCAAAGTTGGAGAGTGAAGGCTTTGCAGCAAAGTTGGCTACCAGGAAATGGACCGAAAATGCTGCGGCTCAATGTAAGAAGCTTTCTTAGCCATCACTTCTCTCCAGAAGATCGCACCATAAACTTTGTTTGTGCCGCCATATAATTTCTGACTGTTCCCTCATTCCCTCTTCTGTCTTTGGTCTTCTGCCTCCAACTTCTTATCGTCATACGAATTCCTGTCCACTTTTTAAACCCTATGCTAGCATGAATTCTTCTTCTTCTTCTTCTTTTATTAGTGCAATTCCCTTATGGAATTCACTTCCAGAATGTTAGTTTATCTTCTAACTCGGCCTTTAAAAGACATTTAAAGGGAAAAAACTAAACTTAACTTAGTGAGCTATATATCCTTTTTGTTTCTTTACACTGTTTGTTTGTCTTGTCATCCCTTCCCTTGTTCATGGTTCACCTTAATATTAGCTCTCAGCTAGTTGGTCCACCCAAATGCTCCATTAATATTAGCTCTCAGCTAGTTGGTCCACCCAAATGCTCCATTAATATTAGCACTCAGCTAGTTGGTCCACCCAAATGCTCCATTAATATTAGCTCTCAGCTATATAGTTGGTCCACCCAAATGCTCCATTAATATTAGCTCTCAGCTAGTTGGTCCACCCAAATGCTCCGTTAATATTAGCTCTCAGCTAGTTGGTCCACCCAAATGCTCCGTTAATATTAGCTCTCAGCTAGTTGGTCCACCCAAATGCTCCATTAATATTAGCTCTCAGCTAGTGGTCTACCCAAATACTCCATTAATATTAGCTCTCAGCTAGTTGGTCCACCCAAATGCTCCATTAATATTAGCTCTCAGCTAGTTGGTCCACCCAAATGCTCTGCGTTGTTTTGCATTGAAAGTTGTATAAAAATTATTTTAAAAAGAGAGCCCCCCCAACCCAAGAGGCCTTTGAGGTTAATTCCAGTCAATTTTATATGCTTTGTGGCAGTGGTTTCATCATGATGAAGTGGAAGGTCGAGTCCGCTGTCATCTTTGCTTGAGAGCTGACAGAAAAGTCTATGAAGGCTGGAACCTCTGATGCTGCATTTGTAAGTGTGGAATTGATAACTGGCGAAACTAGCTATAGCTCTATGCTATCTTGCAGTCTGGTGGGTAATGTTACTTGTAGCTATATATCTGTAATTTGGAAAGAAGCAACAGTTGCCTCCTGTTCTGTGGAGTTTCTACTGAATTTACTTGCAACAACACGCAATGTTGAAGATATGCTTGGCAGTTCTCGGGCACAGCAAAAGGCTACTTACCCTTTTTATTGAAAGTCATTTCTTTCCTGAAGTTCCTTCTAGACACGGATGTGCAATCAGAAGCCACAACGACCATAGTGATGGGAATCTTTATAAGGTATGAATCTGACGAGTGGATGATTTAAAGGCTCCATTTTTCAAGATATTAATTATTGTGATGAATTAAACATGTAGTGTCAGGACTTGCTTGCCAAAAAAAATGAACAGAATATTATACCGGTCACAAGTGTTTCGATAAATAATGGCATTGACTATACAGGCTGGGAGATCAGCAACTGTACAATTACGTGTGGATGAATGTACAGCAGTGTCAAATCAAAAAGCAGGTGTGAATTGCTTGCATGTCATTATACAATTAACGTGCTCTGTCATAAAAATGATAATTGAAATATTATTTCCACTACAGGGTTGTCAAGGTATTGAGGTGGGTCAGTGATGACTTGAATGTCCATGAAGAGTTTGTTGGCCTTCATGAAGTACCCTCTATTCAATCTGGCAATATAGTTGCTGCACAGACGTTATGTAGATCCAGCAACACCTAAGGGCATACTTAATATTGATCTACTGGTATATACAGGGAATTGAAAAAGTAGATTTGATCAAACAAGGTATAAGGTGTACTGTTGCCTGCAAGAAATTAAGGCAGTCAAGAAAGAAGAGTTTTTAGAAGAACTTCAAGCAGTCATTGATGTTTATGGGGATGATCTTCGTGCTTCTGATTTGAAAGTCCAAAAGAAAATAAGTGAAAACAGGCATATACTTAGGCAAACAGGGTATTGCATTTCGTGGAAAGTTAGAGGATGTTGCATCATCAAAGAATCCTGGCAACTTTTTAGCACTGCTAAAATCTTTTGCTGAGACAGTATTTTATATGAGCATCTTTATTGTACCAAGGCAAAGAATGCAACACACTTATCACCAAGGACTCAAAATGAAATTATAGGCTATGATATGATTCTTGCCAAAACAATATCCGAGATAAAAGAAACAAAATATTTTGCTGATTAGGTTTCATGTCACAATGTAGAGCATTTGCCCATATGCCTTCGTTTTGTTGATGGCCATGGTGACATTCGAGAAGAGTTTGTTTCATTTGTAAAACTTGAGAGAGTCCGAGCAGCTGATATCCATTATACAGACCTTGGAGGGGCTTCGCTTATCACTGAGTGATTTGCGAGGACAAGGGTATGATGGGGCCTCAACGATGAGTGGGGAGATGGCTGGTGTGCAGGCATTACTTCGAGAGAAGTCATCCCTTTTCTTGACCACATTATTAATGATATTACATCAAGATTTACCAAGCTAACCAGGTAGCTTTATTGCAATAACTCTTTCCAAGCCATATCACTACTTCGTCCTTTGTTAATATTGAACCTGCTGTTACTTTCTATTCTGAAGATCTACCAAATGTGAGTATACTTGATGAAGAGTTACATTGCTGGAAGTTAAGGTGGCTACAAATTTCACCAGATGAGCGTCCTCAAACTCTGAGTGAATCGCTTAAACTCTGCTGCCCCCAAAACCCTTCCAAATGTTTATACCTTTTTGAAGCTTTTTGCTACACTCCCACTCAGTTCCTGTACTTGTGAATGATCTTCTTCCGCACTTCGACATTTAAATAACTACTTGAGATCCACACAGAGTGAGGAAAGACTCGGTGCCTTAGCATTAATACACATTAATTATGGAATGGATATTAATATCGATACTGTTTGCAAACTTTACATAGAACAACATCCACGCAGAATTCAATGTGCTAGCTTATTATTTCAATAATTTTGTCTGTATATATATTTATTTTTGAAGTTTGCTTAATAAAAATCATCTCTGTATATATTTTTGGAGTTTCTGCGATTTGTGCTGGACGGGGCATATATATTTCCCTCTTGCACTATCCTCACCACCACATTATCCACATCCGACATATATACATAACCCCCCTTTTCAAAATTCTGCGTACGCCCCTGACTAGTCTTCAAGCATGTGTATTAATTAAGTTTTCAATCCCAGTCGGTAAGGTTTTTTAAAATTTATTTATTTATTATTATTATTATTATTTTACAATTTCAAGTACATATTGGGGGGGGAGGGGGAGGGGGGGGGGTGGAGGAAGAGTTGTATAGTTCCGTCCACCCAAGCAGAGCATATGGGGAGCCGACTTGTCCACAGAGTGGAATTTCCTCTCCATTAGCGTTGGAACAAGTGGCGGGTTGTCTCTGCGGGTGGTGATTCTGAGCGCTGCCCCAGGAGACGACCAATTCTCGCAATGGTGTGGGCAGCCTCCTCACTCCAGCCTCCTAGTGTCTCCATAATGAGTGGGACGAAGACAACCCTGACAGACTGGCATGCCTCGTGGTGGGCAGTTATCTTCCTCTCCTCACCTACCTTCAGTGCATGTCCTTGGTGTTCAGCTGCTCCAGTTACTGTGCGTGGTTGTAGTGTAGAGATGACCGAGACATCTAATGTTGCTGGTCGACCATCGCACCAGTTTGGTAGGAAGACGTCTGCTGGGCGGCTCCTTGTTCCTGGAATCAGGGATGGGACCTCTTTCCTTGGGGCCAGAGCAGCTGACTGTGCTGCGGAGAAGATGGTATCTCTGAGGGCATCATGTCTGTGGATCCGCTCACCGTTTCCTCCACAGCCTACTTGGTAGTCACCAAAGGGGTCAGCCACTTTGTCCTGGGCACAGAAAGGGCACTTGTATTCAGTGTCCGTCATCCTGAGACCCAGCCAGTAACTCAAACACAGTCTGAATTCCCGGTTATGGAGGTGCAAGCCTAGGGCTCGTGATGGGACTATGTCCAGCCAGTCACCTGCGTGGGGGATTGCTGAAGATAGAGCAAGGGCTCGAAAGTGGATGTCAGGAGCAGACTCCAGGAGGGTATTGTAGGAGGCCTGGTCTATCTTGCAGGACAGCGGGCATTGGCGGAGAGGAACCTCGAAGTCATCCACAGTGGCCCACTCAGGCATCACCGCAGCCCTAGCCAATTTGGTGACAGTATCCGCGAGGTGTTTGGAGGTAGGAGTTGGACGGCCCATGATCCGGGCAATCAAGACTCGTGACTGATCCAGGGAGCCAATGTAGGCGGCAGGGGCATGGAGAGATGCTGATCTTAGGCTGATGCCACCAAAAAGCATGGGAGAGATGCTTTTTGCCATGCCCAGTGTGTCAGGGGTCCTCCAGCCAGATCTGACAGGGTCTCTCTCATAAGTTCATCAAAAGCTAAAGTTGCTTGGTGAATGTGGGAAGGAGGGCAGGATCTGAGGGCGAAATTGAATTTGGGTAAGGAGAGACAGGAGCGGAGGAGGGTAGTCTCCATTTGCGAGTCCTCGAGGTCGCGTAGTTTGGACACGGAGGCCCTGATCTTCTCGACTCGCTACTTAACTGTGGATTCGCAATACTCCGTAGGGCCGATGGGAGCACCAAGGAGGCAGAAGCCAGATCTTGAGATGGGAATTTCAGGAGGAAGTGGGTTGATGGAAGCGTCTGCGTCTCCAGGGATGAAGAGGAGGGATTTTGCCCGGTTTAGGAGCAGACCCCTGGTGGGACCTTCTTCTTCCAATATCCTCAAAGCCTTCAGCAGGTCGTCAGGAGAGCCACATAAGATCCCGTCATCCAAATACCACACATTGATACCAAATTTGGTACCTCTCTCTTAATTTTCTCCACAATGGGATGGGAAAAGAACAGGGGGCCAAGTGGATCTCCTTGCTGTACTCCACACTTGCTAAGGATGGTGTTATTCCCGAAGTGGAGGAGTGGTTGGGTGCCATAGCAAGACTCCGCCCAGGCTGCCAGCGCAGGGATGTGTGCTCTCACCTCCTCAAACATGTACTCCCAGCTGACACACATTGAAGGCGTTAGAAAAATCCTACATTAGGGACCACCGGGAGTTGGGAGGGAGATTAGGATCTTCTAAGGTACGAGTGACCGAGTGCACAATAGCCACTTTCACCCCAACCCCGACCTGTAAGGGTGTAAGGACACGGAGGGCCTCTGATTGAACCGCCCGGGACAGACACTTTGATGTGAGGCGATGGAGTACTTCACCAACCGCAATTGGACGGTGGCCACCTCCCTTCTTCCGGCAGGCAAGCAAGGTGGAACCACAGAGGTGGGCTGTAATCTCTGGGGGTGCCCTGCCCACACACAGGTGTCTCACAGTTCCAGTGATTGCCTGAAGGGCCTTGTTGCCGCAGTCAGGGGAAGGGCAGAAAACTGCTTCCTTAAAGTGGTTAGCTCTGAAGTTAGAAGGGCCTGGGGCCGAATCACCTGGGAAAGATCGTATGGCCTTCACGACGTCAATTTCACTGATGTTGGGTGGAGGTGGGGCAGGTGAGGGAGGGGTGGGAGGAGGTTGAGATTGTGGATGTTTAGTCACCATCTCCTCCAGGATCTCGGAAGAAGCTGGGGCAAGACCCTCAGAGGTTAGGGCCTGGATTGCCTTTCTGTACTGGCCGGCCTCAATTGCCCTTTTGGCTCGCCTGACATTGGAAATTCGTTGCACGTCAGGGTGGGGCAAACTCTTAGGCTTTCTACGTGTACAGGAATGCCTTTCCTCAGCAGACATGAGGTCAGCCCAGAGTCCAGAAATATCACCAGACCTCCACCTCCTAATACGGGCTCTTACAATCTTGAGGGTTTCCCGCCAATGTAAGCGGTTCCCATTTATTGGGTTAGCCAAGATGCATTTAGGGAGCATAAAGGATTTATGCCAGTTGTCCAGGTTAGTAGGGTCCTTGTTGGTGTCCGAGAAAACGGTGTGGACAAGCGCAGCCCAGGCGTCCCTGGGACGTAATGAAGGGAGGGTGTTCGGGATGAAAAGATAGAAGACCATGGAGGGAGGAGGGAGGCGATAGTTCTGGGAGTACAGGGGCTGGGGTGGTTGGTGTAGTACTACCAGGGGCTGGTGGAGGAGGAGCTGGCTTTCTGGCAGATGGATCTGGGTGATTGGCTGGAGAGGAGGCAGGTAGAGTTGTAGAAAGGAACTTACGCCAAAAAAAGGGCGAAAAAAGCAATCATGCTAATTATTACTCATAAGTCGAGAACGAGAACGTCAGGAGAAAGGCAGGCAAGATGGAAAAGTTCACTTCCTGAAACAAGAAAAGGTGGCAGTTGAAGGCGTTACAAATCACTGAGCTCACTTCTAAGCTGGAAAGTCAAAAATGTCAGGATTCAAGCGACCCTTTCTTGGATCCTTGACAATGACGATTGAACTATATAGCAGAGGACTGAAGTCTGGAAAATGTTGTTGTTAGGAACACAGCTCCTCTTTTCTCTTTATATACTTTCTTTGTGCTACAATGAGCATGCGCAAGCTCAGTTGCTTTGCGCAATGGCTCCTCCCATATTGTTAACTTGTGCCAAAGCAGCAGGAATTACTCACCAACAAAGTTGGAAATAATGTTTGCTGATAGTGAGAGAAAATAGGAGCTATGTTCCAAACAAAGTTTGAAACAAAATTAGCTGATATTGGGAGATGTCTCAAAGAAAGTTTGCTGATAGTGAGACCAAACAAACTTAGAAACAATGTTATATAATGTGCACAACTGTGTGTGTGTGTGTGTGTGTATGTGTGCACATTCTCCACCACACAACAGTACACAACAGCAGACTAATACTGTGTGTATCGGGTATCCCCAACCACTGCTCCAAAGAGTATGGTGCAGTTGGAAGAGGTGGCCAGGAAGCTGGAGGATAGCAAGGCGCATGAGCTTCGAGGAAGAATATGTGGAATTTTGGGAAGAGCAAGGAAACCAAACAACCTGACGAACAGAGAAAGGCCCTGGGAGAACTGAGGAAGATGGAAGAGATCATGATCTTACCAGCAGACAAGGGGAAGACAACAGTTCTGATGACAAAGGACAATTACATTTCAAAGCTGACAAGAATTCTGGAGACCAAGACATATGGAATAGTTATACTGAAGAAGGATCCTACCAAGACACAGGAAAGCAAGGTGAATCATGTATTAAAGAATATGGAGAAGACAGGAGAAATAACAACTGCATGTCAATAGCTGGAGCCACTGGACCTGCAGGGCTACTGGGCACCACAGGAACCTGAGAACTAGCACACTAAAACATTACCAAATACCACCGAGACTTAGCATATTTTTCCAGTAGATAAAGCTCTGGGAATATATATCAAGACCGAAATTAAAAAAAATTATGGTTATATGGAAAATCTGCATTTCCACTCAAATTGGACTGACTTCCAATGGATGTTGGGCCATGCTTGGTTGACCTCTCCTTCCTATTCAGGAACTAAAAACATGATGAAATACACTCAGTGTTCTTGTGGAACCATGGCTACAACAGCCATTACAACTGGAATTGACATGACAAACAGTCTCTTCTGATGTGTTTTAGAACTTAACAACCAGCAAACTGGCAAGAAGAACTTCACCAGTACCACCGTCAACAGTTTGATTTGACCACTGCAGCAATCACCACCTCAGTTTGGGATTACACCAACCTAAAATGTGCACAGCTCAACCAGCTCCTGCCAGAGGTCAAGCATTTATAATTTTAATTATTTGAACACCATTATATAGCATGATGTCAAAACATATCAATCACTTCCAAAATTGTCGCTAAGAAATTTGGTGTTTTCATCATCTTTTTCTATATATTCACAGTCATCATGGCAGCAAGGACTCTTCTTATCTTCTGTCGAACTTCTGCTGTTCTCTTGTGTCACATTGCTATCGTCCGTTTTTAAAATGATTAGCAGGCTAAAATCACATTAAGGTCATTTGACAAATCAGATACTGTTAGCCTTAACTCATACATGACTCACATGATAAATGGAAGTATTAGAAATCCCAATCCTCCCATTAAGAAATATGGCAGTCCTAAGGGGAGGTTGTAGTTGATAGCAATGGCAAATATATATGGCCAAGCAAAACCACCAAGGGTGACTGAAATTCCCTGGACTGATATGATAACAGCAAATAGAGTACCTACAGGAAGATAATAATGGGAGGAATGTAATATTGATTTAACTACAATTGTATGGATTTAACATAATAGCAGTAATTCATGCCTTGTTCTCTGGGACTCAGCAGTTTGGACATGAATCCTTCAACTCCAGCCCAACCAATTAAATCCACTCCTTGAACAGAAAACACTGCGTACGCAAGAAGGAATAAATTTAGTAGATATATTGTAACATCAGATGCATGATAAGTATACCTGTGTAAATTTGCCAATTCTTCTTGGATAGTCCCACCAAAATGGTACATGTATTACTCACCAGCAAAGCTAAGAGTATAATTACAGTGTCTGGAATCTTAAGTAGGACCAGAATTGCCACAAGAACTGTGTTGGAGAGTGCCCTGCAGAAGGACTGCATGGATTGGATGATTCCAATATGAAAAGCATCAAAGTTAAATGGCATTGCTTTGAGGAAATATAGGGAGATCACCAATCCTCCAGTCACCACAAAATCTGAGACAGATATATACATTAGTGAAACTAGCATTCTCCAAGCCTTGGAGAATGAACTCGTGAAAATTAGACGTAATCCATGCAAGAACTCGCTGGTTCCTTTGGAGTTCTCTTGAGCACTTTTCTTCCTTTGGCTAGCAGGTACCAGGAGAATTGTGTATGCCACAATGAACACATTGCATGCTGTGAAGAACTGAATAAGTAGGGGGTAGTTACAGTTCGACTCTTGCAGCCAATAGCCTAGAAGCAGTTGACCTGATCCCTCCCCAACATTTGCTGCAGCTTCTCCTATGGCAAGTCTCATGGTGAGCCACTTTGTAGAGCTAATATGTGAGATATACGTGAAGCAAGAGGTCAAAAACAAAGAAACACCACCGAACAACCCACCAAACAAACGAGCTGCTATGAACCAGTATGGGTTTAGTTGGTAATAAGTCAAAAGAAACAGCATGACACCCTTGAGTATGTTTCCAAGTGCGGGTATCACAATGCCTGATCTGTATCCATAGCGTTCCAGTAAGGGCACCGATAGAAGAGTTATTATGATTGAAGTTAATGAACCAGCTACGTGAGTCAGAGCTATCAAGTGATTGGACTCACTCATAACCCTTTTGTAGATGCGCTCACTGTAGTTGTTCAAGGTGGAGCTGTCTATACAGTAAGAATCATTGGGAAGAAGAAAGGAATTGTCTTGCAAGTGCTTTGAAGCAGAGACGAAAAAGAAGTACTGCTGTGTTAGGGAAAGGAGAAATATTCTGCCCAGTAGATACATTATCATTGCAGGTTCCACTGTAATGAGTTTAGCTTTTCTGCACTTCAGGAATACATTCCAAGGTCGTTGTAAATTTTCAAATACCAAGTTCTTGTTGGAGGATATCTTTTTACTCTTCTTCATCTTTGCAGCTATCTGGTCAATTATTACTCTATGGTAGTATATAAAAAAATTCATGGAGGTTGTGCATTCTTTCCTTCCTGTAATTCAGTTGTTCAGTTCCTGCTATTCAATCATTGAGTTACATACATACCCATTTAACTTCAAGATAAATTGTAGTAAGACTTCCAGGTGTTGTGAGCATTAAACCAGCAGGAATACAACTCGGGAGGAACACTCTTTTTATTCAGTCTGGGCTGATGTTCATATCAAACATAAATAACCATGATGGTATTATCACCATTGCAATTGCTCTAAAACCACCACAACAACATTAGTTTAGCCCTAAAGTCTCGCATGATTTCAAAAATTCATCTTGAGTTAATGAGCTGTGATATGTCACATGACAGGTATGTTACCTAGCCTAGCATCATGCACAAGTTGCTATGTAGGAGATTGAGGGCAAACAAGACCATGGCCATGCAAGCTAATTTCATGTAGATCATAGACAGTCATACTTATGGCGTTCTATAGAGTTGCTACTGGTTGGACCTCAATAATGCTGAGTCATTTTTATTTGGGTGAAGGGTGGAGGAAAAGTAAACCTGGCAACTTCAATCCTTGCAGGGATTACCACCCTCAGACGAGTCTAAGAGTACTGCCTTTCACTAGTTCTGCTTAGACTTAGTTGCCTAGACGTTTTTGGGTCGTCAAAATGCAAATGGTCTGTGTTTTAAGATCCCCCCCCCCCTCAATTATCGGAAAGTGATGTACTTGAAATTAGGTATGTAAATAAAGCAGAATATAAGCTATAAATACAAGTCAAGTAGAAGGGGTCGCTAATACTAATTCAATATGTCAAGTAGAAGGGGTCGCTATTACTAGTCAAGTGGAAGGGGTCACTATTACTAGTGAAGTAGAAGGGGTCGCTAATACTAATTCAATATGTCAAGTAGAAGGGGTCACTATTCTAGTCAAGTGGAAGGGGTCACTATTACTAGTGAAGTAGAAGGGGTCGCTAATACTAATTCAATATGTCAAGTAGAAGGGGTCACTATTACTAGTCAAGTGGAAGGGGTCACTATTACTAGTGAAGTAGAAGGGGTCGCTAATACTAATTCAATATGTCAAGTAGAAGGGGTCACTAATACTAGTCAAGTGGAAAGGGGTTGGCTAATAATAATTCAAAGGCCAGAGATTTCCATTACTCTACCCAGTAGGAATCTCCTGACTACAAGCATATACACTTGTAGCAATTGTCTGCAGTAATAAGCACTTATATAGCTACTACTATATACTGGACTAACTAAAGCCAAAAGCAAAGTACACTATGACAGAGATGACTTAATAAACTTGATGCTTTGACTGTCTATATACATGTGTATGTATGCATATATATATATACATGACCCACACACACACACTCACCCACCCGGTGTGAAGATGAAGCCCATGTCCTATAAAAGTAAGTAGAGTGATGCACTTTTTGAAACTAAAATTTAGTTAGAGTCTCATGAGAGATGATTCTAGTTCTTATCTAATCCTATGTAGTTGGATTGACCATGGGGTGAAGACTCTACAATATCTAGAGACTTTTGATGTGTGAGCATGATCACCTGGCCCAAGGACCACAGCAGAAAATAGTCCCAAGAGATGGATATGGGGAAGCTTGTAGTCCTCTCGACAATGCCAGTCATGGCAATTACTAGAAGAATTCTGTTTCATTTGAACTACCACCATCATGTTATGGTTCTCACCATTTGTATGGCCCCTCATATTCCTGTCAGCAGAAGCATATTCTGTGTCTCTAGGACCTAAGTCATATAGGTAGTGATCCTCTAAGATTGTGAAATGTTTAAGACCTGTGTCACTAACCTGGTTAATAAATCCACGGCCCTGGCCATGATCATTTTCCGACCATAACTATAGATGAGCTCAAGTATCACTTTAGCAACATCAGCAGCAGACTTTGACTTGATGGGTCGAGCAAATACCTACTTGGTGAAAGGTCAGTCACAGTGCAGATATATATGCGGCCTTTATTTTATCAGTATCTGCAAATAGGCCAATCAGCTCAATGCCCAGAATCTCCTATCTTTAACATTAATATCTAATGTTTTAAAGCACTAAAGAGTTATTATACCAGGCCCATAGGAAAAGGGGAATGCAGATTGTGCATGAACTGTGCAATCTAGGATTTTTTAAATTTTAGTGCCTTGAGAGCCAATTTGGTGTGTAAATTCGAAAAACTTGTATATATGCTTTGAAGGGTTTGGGGACAACACTTCTGTAAGGAGTCACTGGATGATTTTCTTGTGGAACAAGCAGCCACTTGGTCTTCTAGAAACATAGTTCTTCATTAATTTTTACAACTAGGAAGATCATCAGAGTAGAAACTAATTGCCTGCTAAATGATGAGCTATTGGTGATGTTTACAGGTAAAAGCCCTTGAAGGGAAGCTGCTTGCTTACTGTGAGCTGTGAATCTTGAAGATATATGTATCACTTATTAGTGTGGTCAAGGAAAGGAATAGAAACTGTATTTTTAAATGAAGTCTTCAACCTATGTAAATTCCGAGTTTGAACGATGCTGGCAATGCTGGCTTTAAACATGGCATTGATATAAATATTCCTGCAATGTTCAAAAATACATTGGGAATAACTATCAATGCCTTCCCTCGTCATTTTAGCTCCTCACAGCATTTGCATGACTATAGACATGCCAGACACTATATCCTGCTTCTTGCCCTGAATTTTAACAATGGCTCCATTCAGGTAGTGTAAGGAATGGTATAGTATTACCATGAAGTAAACAAACTCAAACGATTCCAAAGCTTTCATATGAGCAAGTACATTCTTATCTTCTGGTGACCACCCTTCATTACTTTTAATTAGAGGAAAGTTAGTATTCCCATTCAACAATACCTCACACATCTTGATCAGGAATGGATGAGCCAAGGAGAAACATTCCCAGCCATCTATATATTCAACCCAATGAGTTGTATAGATATTAAGAAGAGGGACCCTACTTGAGGATGTGTTCTGTGAAACAATAGCTTTGAGGAGCCCTTTCCTTTTTGCAGAATATTTTATCCAAAGGGTTTGGTCTACGCAGGGTGTAACTGAGCAAGAATTTACGGCAAGATTGAGTGAATGGCCAGCACAATGAATATAAAGAGCCTTGGGTTGCCTTTCACAAATTCTTGCTTGAACACCTGCTGTTGCTCTACTCATGACATTGAAGTACCATCATATCCCATGCAAGTTGGAGATAACCCAAGATTCTCCACTGTCTTCACAATTGCATCAGCAACGTAACTGCTCGAATTTGACTTCCCAAATGTTACATTCACTGTCAATGAAGTGAAGACATGGGGAAATGCTCAACATTATGACAGCTCACTTCATCTGCTAGAACAGAGAAAAATGTAGCTGTCTTCACTTCAGCGACAAAATTACATCATAGCCTGATGATGATGACATCATTCTGTGAGGTAGGGAGAAATGTATGTTGCCTTTGCAATATTGAGGTGGTTAAATAACATCATGTCCGTCTCAGCATAATTTTTAAGAAGTGCCAAAATATTTCCTCAAATTTTACTATGCTAGACATTTTCTATATCACCTCAAAAAGCAAGGCCCTGTTTAGCCAGAAAAATTACTGCAGGCAATTTGATGAATGATGTGTTTGTTTTCATTCATTTGCACTTGCAGAGCATAGCCATTACACCAATGCAAGAAGCTGGATTGGCAACCATTGCCTTCAAAATGTCAGCATATTGAAGACATTCTCGATGACAGTGAAGTGAAGAGTGGTTGTTACTAATGGCATTGCTAAGCTTACTCCATTGAGAATAACAAAAAAGCTTTGTCTTTTCTCTTGCTAGCAAGGAGAAATGAACATGGCCCACATTTAACTTTGAACTGCATAGTAGCCAGAGTCTAGCCAGTTGTTACCACGAGATAGAGGAGATGGTAAAACATGGCGTACATCATTGGAGAGGTTACTCACCATATGGCTAATTGACAAATGCTTTCAATAAACTTGGTTGGGTTACCAATACCATTGAACGGAGGTGCCTCCAGAAGTAATGAAGCTTGGTTTGAAGCTGGAATTGTGAGCTTTGGCATTCACCTTCATCAACATCTGAGGATGGAAGATCTGGAGATGTTACCTCCGAAGGATTCACTGGTACTTGATGTATTTCTGAGACTAACAACTCTAACTTAAAGCCACTTAACATTGTTGTCTTATACTTACCACTTTCCTCCAGAGATATCTGTTTGTTAAACAAGGACCTGATGTTCTGTGAGTGATTCTGCCTCTTCATATTGACTCTGACCAGCTACCAGTATAGTTTAGCTGATAAAGCCAGCTGTGCATGTCACATGGCATCAGCAATCACTCGGCATGACTCAACAGTATTTTATGAGGTTGTCAAGTAACAACCATGTATGTGTGCAATCTAGTGTGTATGTTTGCATTATTATGAATATCACTAATTTGAAAGAGGGTTGCAAGTGCAACCACTGCCTACCACCTGAGGCACTTCCCATAACTCAGAAACAACCGCTTCCCCAATACTTATTGCCTATCAATGCATACATGAAGTGCATGCACATACAGTATGTTGTACATGCTGCACATCACACACTCCTGAAAATAAGAACACACTCATTCAGTTCTATTAAGAAAAAAGTGATGGAGATTTTCCTCAGTGATTCAGTCCTATCCAAGCTGTCGTTTTGTGCATTTTTCACCAGAGGATTTCAAGCCACAGCAGATTTCTCGGGTATTGAGAGCTTCATTGGGCATGACTGAATGATGATCTTACATAGTCTTCTCTCATTATTCTTCTGCATTGTTCTAGTCCCAAACATATTCAGGCACAAGCTATAAACAACTAGAACCTAAGCAAGGATCGCTCTCTCTGCTGACAAGAAACTAGACTGCACTACTGTCTAAATCAGTCATGATTCCACGGACTCGAGTAACAAGCGTGATACACGTGTGCAATGTGAGGGTGCCTGGTAGACAGATGTGCCTAGATGTGGGGCATCTGGATGAGCGGAGTTGGAGTGTATATGTTCATGTGATTTGCATGGGGCATTGCAGTAGAAAGTTAGTGACCTGTAGGGAAATTTGATAGGATGTAGCTTGGTGCAATGGCACTGATGACAAGTGCATATCTAAAAACACAATAAAATGACTATATATAATTTCATGAGGCAACATTTTGATATATTACATGGTATGAGCAAACCAGGATTTGAACAATTCACAGATTGCCCATACTAATACTGGATCCACATGGCTTTGAGGGAAAACTGTGTGCTGAAAACATGTATGTTGGAATTCTAGATTGTGCAGATTCAAAAAGATGATGCATACCTATACTATAGCCCAATGACAATTGGATAGCAAAATGTAAGAGAGACATTAATGCCGTCAGGTTAGCAAGTGCTTCGTACACATCTCTTGGTCAATCTTGATACTGCTCAGTTGGTCGTCATGAGATGGAAGTGTCTTGAGGGGGTGGTAGTTTGTGAAGTCACTTTTGGTATAAAAATGAAGTTAAAGAAAATATCTCCAATTTGTTTGGGATTAGAAATTGCAACTTCCGCATGTAACATTGTCTGGGGTCTATTTTTAGATTTCGAAAGAACTCTCAGGTTTTGAATTGGGTTTGAGTGACAAGTCTTCGCTAGTTTATCCATATAACTTAGCTTTGCAGACACCAGGAGTAGTTCAAAGTTTATCTCCAAGGCCTTAAGTTTGGCTATACAGTGGTTGTTGGGATTTGGGCATTTTATCCCGTGCCTTAATTAAGGTGTAAATGCATTGTAATTGGACAGATCTTGCTTGTGAACCAAACAGGGCAAGGGATTCTAAACACGGGAGTGCAGACATCACATGCAAGTTTAGTGACAGTCACCTATTTGGTACCAGGACTGATTTACATTTCGCGAGAAGATGATCTTCTGAAAACTGATCTGCAGGTAATGAGCACATCTGCTTGAAAGTTGTAGTAGAGTGCCAAGGCAAGTTGAGAACCTGAAAGTTAATGAAGTGGTCTGACATACTGTGGGGTGATTTGTTCAGATATATCACAGATTCTGTTTGGCTGGTTACTGAATACCAGGTCAAGTGTGTTGCCTACTTTGTGAGTTGGTATTTTCATCAGCTGGATACAGTTCAGTGAGAAAATGCCTCGCAAAAAAGGGAGCCTGACTGAGATGAAGAGGACAGTTACCTACCAGAATTAGACGAGCTTCACCAACTGACAGGGATGTGATGGTGTTAATTATTTCTTGGTATGGCTCAACTGGATTACGGGGTGGCACATATATTCCAAGTAACAGAGGAGTGGGAGAGGTAAGGATGCTGACTGCAAGGAGTTCTTTTGTAGTACTGTACATAGACTTGAGGACAATATGAGAGATAATTTTGTTTGAGACTGCCACAAGCACACCACCTCCTCGGCTGCCTCTATCTCTGTGTAAAATATTATAACTTGTCGGGATTTATTTCCTGATCTGAGATCAATTCTGAGAGCCTGGTCTCCATTATAACTATGACTTGAGGTGAGTTGCCAAACACTGGATTGATAAATTATTGTAAATACTTCGAGAATTCCAGAGACAGATATTGAGGCCAGATGCTTGAGCTAATCATTGAGTGTGTGTTAGGGGTAGACATGAGGAAAAGACACTTTGAATTGGTATGTTGAGAAGTGGCGAGGTCAATTGAATGCAGAGAAGGGTTAAGATTATCGAGGTGGAGCCAGTGAAGTTGCACTGTCAGGACAAGATTGAGATGGAGCTGTTAAATATATTTCAGGAATCAAGGGAGAGAGTGACAGAGGTGGAGCGGCAGTTGGCACATCACCAGAAATTGACACCTTGTGTTGCATGGGAGAAGAACGGTCGCCAGGAGTGGACTGGCTGCTAGGAAGTGGGTCTGGTGTATCACCTGAACAGACATATAAGACACATGTGGTCACTAGGAGCAGACTGACAACTAGGAGGGTCTGACGGAGTTATTAGCTACTTGGTGTTTGTTTTGGGCAACAAACAAATTGGTGGGTTCTTGCTATGGGGGGCTTGATATGGGGACTTGATACAGATAATCTTTAGAAGCTATCTCAAAATACTCGGTACTTATAATCAGTTTGACAAGAATAGGATGTGGTTTATGTGCCGACTTATTGAATTTACCAAGCCTGAAGCAATCGGTTATTGAGGTGGTGACTAATAAGATGATCCAGGCTTGAGAGGGTGCTGGCAGCATTGTTGCTGCCTGGGTAATCCATCCTGGCATTCTTCGATGCCATAAACTGAATTTCCTATCTGAGATGAGCTAGATTTGGACGGTATTGAGTTGGTCAAGTCTGCTGGAAATGATTGATTTTGTTGACTCATATTAGTACCTTGACAAATGTTTCCTGGGAGATCGTAGAGGAAAAGGCAGTCTGCACTGCACAGGAGTATATATTCTAGTCTGGTCATGGAGTCCTCTTGGTCTGTGCAGAAGTACTCTTCAGTAGCTTAACCATGGTTTCTTCTAGTTTTGAAAGATGACATTGTCAGGGGTCACTATTGCTTAAACCATCACAGTGGTGATGAATCCACTCTTGACAACTGCCACACACAAAATGTAGATTCTTGGGCTGGCTTCTTTTTGGAATGTGTCATTGATGACATCATTGATGATTTTTCCCACATGATTTTTCCCACAAATAGGATAAATGCAAGAGATCTATCTGGGGGGGGGGGGGGGGGGGGGGGGGGGGGGGACTGCCTTCACCTTGGAATAAGTCTATAAAGACTGCTTAAAAAGGAGCTCACCAAAACACCCTTTTCAGCCAATGTCTCCCCCTTTTATAACTTAGCTATTTACGTATGTGTTACTTGTATCTAACAGCATCATTTGGGTATTTGGAATGGTTGACATCTCCCATACACAAGCATTACCTGCACTTCAGTCTAGAGGTTACAGTATATATAATTATATATAGCTATATCAGAACTGGTGTAATCCTCCATCCCTAATCCAAGTAAACAACCTACAACTTAAAATTATTTAACAAACGCTATTGGGATTAACCTGCTATATAATCATCTCAAACCTGCTTAGCAATGGTTTGGTGTACATACGATTCTAAATGGTAAAGGGTCATTTAACTGGTTGTGGTTTGCAGTCTCGCTTCCTTTCCTTTTTCCTTTTTAACAGGTCCATCCAGTAAGTTGCATACTATAAATATATTAAAAAAATTGTTCAAAAGACACACACAGTCATCACATAACCATGTCCATTTGAAGGAAGGTATACCTGACCCAGTTCATTATGAACTCTGCCCATTTGTTCTCCAGGACGAGTCTAGTGGAGGGACTTCTTGGACTTACAAGGTTTGACGATGATCTTATCGATGGGCTTAATGAGAGGAACACCAGGGTAATAGGGTGGCATTGACAGAGTGTGATAATTATAAACATGAAATGTGTTGCTGACAAAGCCAAAAGAAGCCATCTTTGTTCGATGAATGTGGTCATAAAAATGTATTTTCAGTCTTCTCTCCCCAAACTAACTATACATCTCCAGTACTTTGACCCAAGGGGCATGCCTCTGGTATTTCCCGCTGAACATTTGTGTCTGGCACCTCTACTTCCGAGGGTGTAGGTGTGGTTTTCTTTGAGGTTGCCGTGACAGCCACTGCACTCAAGGAAGAGATACCCTTGAGTAGTCTGTCCTTGAGCAGAGAGGGCGGTATCTTCTTGGATGTGGCTAGGTGCTCGCTGCTCAGATACGGAGCAAGTCCTCGGGCTTCCAAGTTGATGTCGCGCAAGATGGAGTTGAGGTCAGAGAGTTCATGCTCGCTACGCTTGAGGTTGGAGTTCACAGTCTAAACACATTGTTGAAAAGACAAACAACAAAAACTGATCCTCAGAATGATATTCATATTATGTAGTCTCCCTACACACATACTCACACACTCCCTCACATACACAACACACACAAGATAATACAACTATACCACAGCATTAATTAATAAGAAGCTATAAAGCTAAGCAATTTAGCCATTGAATTTATACAACATAGATGAAAGGGTGGGTGGGGTAGGGGAGGAGTCTTGTAGATCTTCCAAGAGCTAGGATGACCAGCTTTCCCTTATTAGAGGCTCATAATATTTCTACCCCTTAACAACAAATCAACACCATATTATATTCGACCAAGTTTCCTCTAAACTAAGTATCTACTCTGCAACGAGTACAGCAGAGCATTATATTACATGCTACACACACCGCTGGCTGTTCAAGCAATTGAGCACCTAATCTTTTTGTTATTCACCTACTTCACTGCCTCTGTTTGGCGAGCATCGACCATTATTACGTCTTCTCGTGCTCAAAAGTCAATGTTTGTAAATGGACGTCCATGTCTGATGCTCTTCAAGTTATGCTCTACAACATTAAAAACATTTGCCATCTCTTCTAGATAGCGTATACACTACCAGGCAAACCTAACTTAAAAGAAATTGATTACTGCGTATGAGCTTACTTGCTAAGTGGCCTGCTCAGAGTCAAGCACCAAAGTTTCTTGCCAACTGTTGCTTGAACAACCAACCTTTGTGGTGTTGGTGCATGCTACTGACCTCAATGGTGCCCTGGGCTTTGCTGAGGTTATTATTGACAAGTGTAAGGTTTCTACAAGTGATGCTATAGAGCTTCAGTATCCGGTCTACGATATTCTTCCTCAGACTCTGGTTCTTCTCCCTCAGTTTCTTGTGTAGCAACCTGGCGGTAATGCAGGAAACAGGACAAGTCACAGCAAAATCATACCCTTGGAACAGTGTGCCCCTACACCATTCTCACCATACCAGAATAGAGCACTGATCTTCGATCAAGTTCGAAGTGTATAAATACTTCACTGATGTGCAACAGTTCGTAGTTATTACAATGTACTATAGTCAGGCGGATATGTGCACTGAAATACAACAATTGTTCCCTTTTGGGTTACAAGTGTCAAACTTGGTATAAGTAAAGATTATGGTATTAGAAACAGTTTTGGAAGTGGAGCCACCTGCAAAAATGTTTTGATATGAAGATTTTGCAGCATTTTTAGAAAGTACTTTCAACCTCATATTAACGGTTTGCGCGAGGATTAAAAATATCGCGCTCTATTTACTTTCAATGCGCGAAATTAAAAACGCGAAAATAGTTTCGTCAAATTTGCATTGGGAGAAAATGTCCAAGAGCTACCAGTTTGTGGATCCTCAGCAGCCTGGTCCATCAAGGGAGACACCTATAAAGACTAATTGGAACAGGTGTGTACTTTGTCAAGAAGAAACCTCTGAGGCCTGGCAATGCCCGGCCAAATCCAAACGCCATGATGTTGGTGCTGGACAGGGGTACTCGACCCTTTCTACAAGTATCCTCCGCTTCAGTGAGCTAAATCAGTTGCCCATGCCAATAGATTTGACTCGTCTGGATGAAGGAAATGGTATGGAAGCTACTTTCAAGGAGCACATGGTCAAGTGGCATAAATCATGTCACACGAAGTTCAACATCACGAAACTAAGAAGAGCAGAGAAAAAAAACACGGCCCCTGAAGATAGTGACTCCGACTATTCAGTACCCAGGAAGAAGATTTGTATAAGTCGCTCTAATGAGTCCGTAACAAGGGACTCTTGTTTTTTTTGTGAAGGCACATCTGAGCCACTTCGTGTAGCAGCAACTTTTAAGCTGGACAATCGTGTTCGACAGTCTGCCTTAGCTTTGCAAGATGGGAAACTTCTTGCCAAACTCAGTGCTGGAGACTTGATGGCGCAAGAAGCCAAATACCATCCATTTTGCTTGGTATCCCTCTACAAGAAAGCTAAATCACAAGATGATCACAAGCAGGATGATGATGACAAGATCAACCATAGCATTGCTCTAGCAGAGTTACTTGCACACATTGAAGAAGCAAGAACGGATGAAAGTGTGGCTCCAGTTCTCAAACTTGCAGATCTTGTGAAACTCTATGCTGCTCGACTACAGCAGCTCGGAGTAAAGCAGCCAAATCGCCTTAATAGTACAAAGCTTAAAGATTGTATTCTTTCCCATTTACCAGACCTCAGTGCTCACAGAGAGGGTCGTAATGTGCTTCTTGCATTCACCAGTGATGTGGGATCAGCTCTGCGTAAGGCATGTGATGCAGATTATGATGATGAAGCTATTTGTCTGGCGAGAGCGGCCAAGATTGTACGGAGAGAAATGCTCAAATTGCAATCAACATTTACTGGCACATTTGACAAGGACTGTCAAGTGAAGTCGGTACCCCACTCACTGTTAGCACTAGTGTCCATGATCCATAATGGCCCTAGCATCAAGTCTCAAGGGGTTGATGGTTTGTCTCAAGCAAACCTCAGTGTAGCCCAGCTGCTACAGTACAACAGTTTTGTTAGACACCGGTCTGAAATTGCTGGTGTTCATCACAACAAAGCTAGAGAAACCCCACTGCCCATATACATTATTGGTCTCACCATTCATGCACGGACACGGAAGCGTGATGTGATAGACACTATGTTTGATCTTTGGCTATCCATCTCTTATGATCGGGTGTTAGAGATATCCACAGCAATGGGTAATCGTGTATGTGAACAATACCATTGTGATGCTGCAGTGTGTCCACCAAATTTGCATCAGTTTTTATTCACAACAGCAGCAGTCGATAATATTGACCATAACCCCAGTTCTACCACTGCCACCGGTTCGTTTCATGGAACTGGAATATCACTTTTCCAGCATCCAAATGAGCATAGCAGTGGACTTGATCGCAGAGAACATCGTATCTTAGTGAAAAAGACATCCAGCACCAAGAGAGTGTCAGAGCTTCCACAGTCATACACCAATGTGTGCCCGTTACAGCTTCCAAGGAAAGACCCACCAATCCCTAAAGTTGATGGTCCAGTCAACAGTGATGGCCAAGCTACTAACCAGGCATTACATGAGGAGATTAGGTTAGTATGCATGCGCACCCTCTAATTATCAAACATTGATGTGATGTTAAAATTAATGTCTTGGTGTAGGTGGTTAGAGGCAGTAGAGCAGAAATATCTAGAAGATGTCCACCTGGATAGCAATATATCTTGGGCAGCTTACCATGCAAATCTGCAGCCAGCACAGAATTGCCCTCCTACCATTACTGCTATGTTGCCTTTGTTTCCTGACGATTCCAAGAGTGTTGCAATGATACGTCACTCTATGGATATGATCAAGAAAGCTGTGCAGGAGCTCAACCCTAGTCAAGTCCCAGTCATCACTGTGGATAAGCCACTTTATGCCATAGCGAAGTTAATACAGTGGAACTGGCCAGACACTTATGGAGAGAATCATTTCATCACAATCCTGGGAGGATTGCACATTGAAATGGCTGCACTCAACGTGATTGGAGACTGGCTGGAAGACAGTGGCTGGGTAGAAGCCCTTGTTCAGGCAAAGGTGGCATCTACAGGGACTGCAGTCTTTTTTGAAGGCATCACATGTTACACGAACAAGACATGCGCATCAAGTGACAGCCAGTAGCTTGTATATCTTACTGAAGAAGTCCTATGCTTGCTACATGAAGTCGCTGGAGCCTGGAGATCAACAAGAAGTGTTCGAAGAATGGTGTGCTAGATGCAAACAAGAAGCACCTCAGTTCTATTTCTGGTACACAACTCTATAGCTTGAGCTACTTGTCTTGACATTCATCAAGTCATTGCGAACAGGAAATTTCACTCTGTATGTGGATAGCCTAACAAAGCTTGCACCATGGTTTTTTATCTTGGACCATACAAACTATGCTAGATGGGTGCCAGTTCACATACGTGACATGGCCAATCTGAGTACAGCCCATCCACAGGTAGCTGTTGAATTCAACAATGGCAACTTCACTGTTCACAAAACGAGAAGGGTTTTCTCAGCTATGGCCATCGACCAGGCACATGAGCAGAACAACTGTGCCATCAAGAGTGACGGTGGAGCTGTTGGGCTCACTCAATCTCCTGAAGCTCTCAGACGATGGATGGTGGCTGGACCTGAGATGGTAAGGATGACATCAGAATTTGAAGCATCTGTTCTCAAGAAGACTACAATAGATCAACGACACCACGAGAAGACCAGAAGTTCCCAGGTACTGTTTGCTCAACAAGTTCAAAGTATGGTAGAAGTGGTTGAAGAAATGGGTAATCCATTTCTGGAAGAAACCAAAGACCTATTGAAACTGGATACAAGGGACATTATTGACCCAGCTGTGGTGTCATCGGTTTGTAGTGCTGAGGAGAAAGGCATTAAACAGTATCAGACGTTTGTAGCTGAGAGATTGCAGGAACAGTCAAGACCGATTTCAGAGCCTATCAAGAAAAACAAATTGTTGCTGTTCAGTCGACCCCCTCCTCAAAAAAAATCCGGTGCAAGTTTGCAAGTATCTTCCTTGAAGAGTGATGTTTCTCTTTTTTCAAGATTGTACATCGCTTGTCAGTCACGCGATGGCAATCTGAACGAGTTTTTCTGTCATGAGAACCAAGCATGTCCTCCTTCACTGTCCCAGTATGGAAAGCTAAGGTTGGGAAACAAAGCTGACCTTTTGCACTGTCTGGAGAACTGCATAAAGATGAATGATAATCTACCATCGTTACCCCATCCAGATGTTATTATTCTAGATGGGGCTGCTGTAGTTAATTTTCTGAAACCCCATGTTGCAAAGACCTTCGATGACTATGCACTAAATGTATTCTTGCCCTATGTCTTCAGTCAGTTGAAACGAGCTAATCGAGTAGACATAGTCTGGGATCAGTACTTCGACAACAGCCTGAAGTCCCAAACCAGAAGTAAGCGGGGCAAGGGAATAAGGAGGAGAGTTGATGCTTCTTCTAGTCTACCAGGTAACTGGTAGGAGTTTCTGCGGATAGATGCCAATAAAATTGAGTTGTTTGCCTTCTTGGTGAAGCATATATCACGGATGGTTATTACCAAGCAGATAGTTACTACAAGTGGTTCTGAAGTTTTGTGTATCCCTACACGGGACACCAGTAGTTTGGCCCCTTGTGACCATGAGGAGGCTGATACGCGGATTATTGTGCACCTGGCAGATGCAGTTAGTAAGGGCTACAAGAAGATCCTTGTACGCACAGTTGATACGGATGTGGTTGTCCTGGCTGTGGCAGCAGCAGCAAAAGTTGATATTGAGGAGTTGTGGATAGCTAAGAGTTTCCGTCACATACCTGTGCATGAGATTGCTAGGTCACTAGGCCCAAGCAAGTCCATTGCTCTGCCAATGTTTCACGCCTACACTGGGTGTGATATGGTTTCGTCATTTGGCACAAAGGGTAAGAAGACAGCATGGACCACCTGGATAAACTATGAAGACATAACCCCAACTTTTCTTGCTCTGTCTGCCGGACCAGCACATATAAAAGATGAGGATGTAGCAGTGCTTGAGAGGTTCACTATCCTGCTTTATAATCGCACTAGCAACATTGTCAAAATTGATGAAGCTCGCCAAGAACTGTTCACCAAGAAAGGACGGGCAATGTGCTCTTCCTCCAACAAAAGCTGCTCTTGTGCAGCACATTAAAAGAGCAGTTTACCAAGGTGGACACTGCTGGGGCAAGACTTTACAAATTTGCCTGGACATGCCAACTCCTGGAAACTGGGGATGGGTTGATCCAAGCAACTGGAAACCACTGTGGACCATGCTACCTGAGGCCAGTGTCTCATCCAGAGAATTACTTTGCAAGAAAGGTTGCACTGCAGGACGATGTAAGTGTCATTGAAATGCACTGCTCTGTGCCAATGTGGTGGAGAATGTGATACTTGAACCAATATCTCTGCTTGAACAAATTAATATAGTTCAACTTTTTCTCTTGGCATCAATAATTATTGTTTATGGTTCTACCATAAAATATCTACCTGTTGCAGCTCTATTTCATGTAAGAAATACCTTGTAATGAGTTTAAACCTTTTTAGTTACAAATCGACAAAATATATATTCGCGTTTTTATTTTAGCGCACTGAAACTATATGGAGCGCGAAAATTACAATTATCGCGCAAGCCGTTACTATGAGGCTGAAAGTACTTTTTAAAAATGATGCAAAATCTTCAGATCAAAATATTTTTGCAGGTGGCTCCACTTCTAAAACTGTTTCTAATGCCTTAATCTTTAGTCATACCAAGTTTGACATTTGTAACCCAAAAGGGAACAATTGTTTCACATATCCGCCTGACTACTATTAATTCCATTCAATATATAAGATGTAGTATCAATGTAGCGTATATAGCTGACCCTTTACCTCCCAAGAGGGAAAGAGGATCCGGGAACATTAGTAACTAGTACAGGGAAGTTTTCTTGCCTCCATGAGTGTGCCGGCAGTTTATTATTGCATAGCCTTCAAGACATGCTCTGCATCATTTCATGCAGAGCAGAAGCTCGAGATTCAGAAATTAGTTTTCTTCCCCCTCTTGGTAGGGAGGAGAGGTCAGCTTCACAGCACAAGAAGATACAGAAAGTATCTGTTCTTGCCTCCATTTATAACATAAGAAACTCAATTCATTTAGAACAGTCTATAACGTGCTACCGTTTCCAGACCCTTCGGTGAGTGGGAAGGCTGACAGTGTGGATTGACGAGTATCAAAGGTCACGCTAATGGATTTCCAATGTAACAAAATGTTACACCTGCATACCTATTGTCACATGATCAATAAGTGCACATGACTTATGTAGCATGCCCTTGTGTGAACACAACTACTTGTAGTGGTACTATTCAGTACACATATATACATATACAATTGATGTTGAGTCTATAATTAGAAACAAAGGAGTGAATTCCTATCCAGGATGTAATTTTTTGGGCTTCCTTGGTAAGCTACTTACGATTGAGGGGCAGATGTAATAGGCTCCAAAGATTCTTCTCTAGGTGGCTCTCCAGTACTTGCTGCGCTTACTTCACTGGATTGGAGTGAAGCTTTCACTTGCTGCCGTCCAGTACCTGGTTGGTCACCTGATCTTTCCTTACCCTCCTCCTCCTCCTCCTCCTCATCAGTCTCTGATTCCTCCCCCATCACTATCCCAGCAGTCTTCTTCTGAGAAGGGTTCTTCATCAGCCCTCGGTAGTCCTTGATAGAGCCATCCGGGGTTAGCACCAGTGATTGCAGCCGCTCCGTGTTGATCTCCTCATCGCTTTCGCTATCCTCTCCATGCACAAGAGACATCACTAGTCTCGTACAACACCCGGATTTCAAATTTCAGTAAGATTTTATTATTTTTACAGAGTAGTGTATTTTTTATGTAAATGGGTAAAGGGTCAACTACGCGAAACGGGATTGGATCATTGTCTAGGATACTGGCGTCCCCGATTTTGAGTGTGGTGACGTAACTTGTAATATTGCGCAATTGCTGAGTCATCATATTGCGTAACACGCTGGTTAGAGACAGTATTTGAGTTTTCGGTTTTATGCTTACACGTCTTTACTCTACTGAAGAAAAACCTTAACCGAGACAACTAGAACCCTAACATGCCGAAGAACAAAGGTGAGCTTTAGTATTTAAACTTGCGTGGATGATAATATATACCCCCTGGAAATGATATAATATCCCACTAGCTGATTTGACTGGTACCAATCTAATGTTCTGCCTGGCAGCCAGTTTCTGTCACAGTTACACTAAATGAAAGTTCGGTTAACTTGCAATGAGTGTTAAAATACAAGAGTTGCTTAGGTCAACCCTTTACCAATCATTAGGTTTAGTTACAGGTCTCTTAGATTTGAATACAAACCAATCACTTTGCTGCAATGTAAAATCAACAGCCCTGTGTAACAACAGTAATTTGCTCACATGACCATGTACTTTGAGGTGCAAGTGAAGCTGAAAGATCTACCCACTTAATTGTATGCGGCTCGAGTTTGTTCCTATATAATACCCAAACTGAACACACAGAAGGAACATTTGTAACTCAAGTGTATAAGGACATCAATTCCATTTTTGGTGCCAGTATTTCCTTATGCAGGAGGGAAGCTTTGAAGTGACATGCAAGCAAGTGGCAGGTTTAGAGGTTTTTGTTCCATTCAGCTGAGATAACCAGTTTCCTAACCACAACAAGAAATGTTAATTTGATGACTGCAAGTCTAGAACTTGCTGTATGGGAACACCTTGTTCTGCTCTAATTGGTTGTCGGCTGAAGGAACTTTAGGTTAATATGGGAGGGGGCTTTTGGGGCTTTCTGCAATCTTCTGTTTAGGCTGTGGAGTTGACCTCTTACCAGAAGGAAACTTAAGTTCTGGATATTTAGCTTCTACTCCACGTGGAATAACAATGAAAGGATATGATGAAGCACATCATGAATGCTACCCATGTTCTTTTTTTCTCTTTTTTCGTGAATTTTTTCTTGTACTACAAAAAAAAGTGGCCATGATTCCAGGTGTGCCATACTCAATGATGGGACCTAATGTGAATATTTTAAATTTTACCGTAAAAAGAAGGGAGTGCCTGTACAGACCACAAGTACATTATGATTAATCTCTGCCACTATAGCAGCAGCGAGAAAGGTTATTATACTAGTGTTCCTAGACCTTTTCTCCGCTTGAGGGAGGTTAAGGGTTATCCTTTTTCGGGAATTATTCATGAGTTATATGTATCGTCATAACCTTTGCTCCCATCGTTTTTTGACTAGTTATTTTAAGATTGATATATGCCGACTTTTAGAGTGCAGTAGTTGGTACTATAGTGACCTGACTTATGACCTGACTTTTAATAAGTTCACAAAAAGAATTAGTGACGAAAAATGTGCACTTGTTGAATCACAACCACCAAGGTATGCAATGAACACAGGGTTTACTACAGAACTACTTAGAAGCAAAATGGTGGAGTAATCAAGTAGGGGCGTGAGAGAGTTTGACAGAGCATGTCATAGCCAGTGTTGGAGGGGGGCGTGGGAAAGAAAAGGCTTTTAATCATTGCATAGAGGAAACAAGTATAGAATCTACATAAACAATTTCACTGAGATTTTGAATTTTTATGACCGTCAGGTCACTAGGGTACTGACTCCTCCTCTAAAGTTGATTGGAATCTAACATTAAGCATATCAATGGTAAGCTCTTGAACTAAGCTATCTTCTGGTAGCAAGATTCCCTTAGAGGCAAAGGACAACAAAGTTATGCATGTTACAATATATTTCATGAGTAATTGATGATAAATGCCATTATGGGTAACTGTCCCCTTGAGGGTTGGCTATGAGAGACCAGTTTTTGACCTGGTTCATTTCCTCAATAGATAATTTTTCTGACATAAATTTTTAGGTCGAAGATGCTACAGACGAAGGTGAAAGTTTACAATTCACAGAGTAGCACAGACATAGTGATTCGTGATTTGACCTAATACTCTTGCTCTCCTCTCCCCTCCCTTTCATTATCAACATAAAAATTAGTGGCTTGTGACACTGAAGCAGCATGGTTTCCACAGAGCTGGGGTATTGTGCATCTTGGGAACACGTCAACACTTCTAAATTCATATATACAGTATACCCCTCTCCCTGTACTTAAAATATGAATAATGAATACCCCTCCAAGTAAGGGGGAGGAGGGGGGGGGGGTTATTTGAGCAGTTCTTGTAAAACCAATCCCCTTAGAAGAAAAAATAAAGTAAGTACAAAACAAGACCACTGAGCATTTCATTGTTACATTCCTCCCTTTCTTTTGTGCCTAGGAAAGGGAGGAAAGAATCGTCGCAGAGGGAAGAATGAGAACGAGAGCGACAAGAGGGAACTGATCTTCAAGGAGGATGGCCAGGAGTACGCTCAGGTGGTGAAGATGCTTGGAAATGGACGGCTTGAGGCGAACTGCTTTGATGGAACCTCTCGTCTCTGTCACATTAGGGGAAAGCTTCGGAAGAAGGTGGGTCCGGGAATTCTGGGGTTCCAAGTTTATCAACACTTGTGGTGTGTATTCATTACTGCAACTCAATTAACAGCACCCAGTATTGTCACTCGTAGATGTCCAGTGCTGGGACATCCCAGAATTCCTGGGATACTTGGGACTACCCTTGGATATCCCGCATTATGGGTCCCAGAATCAATGCTAAAAGCATTTTAGGGCTAGGACTAAGGTCAAGTCCAAGGCTAGGGCTAGGGTTATTCTTTGTCTCGAGGTATAGGCTATGGCTGGGCTATTGCCTAGGTTATTCTAATAGGGCTAGGGTAGTCTCTAGAACCCTAAGAATTCATTGGAAAGGGTGTGGCTGTACGGGTCATCTCTCTGGTCACATGCCTCAGCTATATTTAGTCACACCCACTAGTGGCCGCATCTTCTCAATATCGTAACCCCAAGCACTAATTCACTAATTAAAGTACCAATGAACCTTCAAGTGCACGTGCGGATGTGGTACTTGGCAAGCTAAACCAACCATTTCTGGAAGGTTAATCAGATGTGGAGGAGGGGTGGGTGGCTTGGCAAAGTCTTCAGCCAGCCACAAATACACAGTATTTAACTGCAACCACTACTGTGATGTTCTCAAGGAACAATCAGTTGACATAGTAGATATGACAATATTCAACTTAAATTTACTCGCTTGATGTTTTGGCTAGATGTCTCGCTTTGATCAGGAATAATGTGCTCTCCTGATCAATTAAATTTACTCACTCGACGTTTCAGCTAGATGCTATTGCCTTCATCAGGAATAGCTTATGAAAGCTAGAGCACATTATTCCTGATGAAGGCTAGAGCACATTATTCCTGATGAAGGCTAGAGCATCTAGCCAGTTACTAAAATTATTGAGAAAGTTCATGTCAACTGTAGTTGCAGTTAAATATTAGAAAGTCATATTTTGTTGTTGTTTGTGTCCCACATGCACACTATTTTGTTGTTTGTGTCCCCACATGCACACTATTTTGTTGTTGTTTGTGTCCCCACACGCACACTATTTTGTTGTTGTTTGTGTCCCCACATGCACACTATTTTGTTGTTGTTTGTGTCCCCACATGCACACTATTTTGTTGTTGTTTGTGTCCCCACATGCACACTATTTTGTTGTTGTTTGTGTCCCCACATGCACACTATTTTGTTGTTGTTTGTGTCCCCACATGCACACTATTTTGTTGTTGTTGTTATCACAGAAGTTTCATACAGTGTTTTTTATGGGTAGGGGGTAAGGGGTAAAATATTAGTTAATTTTTTAGTGACAACTGGTCTACTAAAAGAATAGGTTTTAATACGGCAGTATTGCACTTCTAGAAAAGAGGGCACTGCTTATAAGACTGTTACTAGCATGCCTAAGCCCTATAACTCTTATCTAAGCTAGCTAGCTGCACATTGAAATTTATTTGTGCACAATGGCTTTTTCCTATCTTCATTGCTAGCACTTGGCATCATCCACAGCCTTAGGAGCTTCCTTAAGCTCAGGTAAGGCTTCTACTCTCCATCTCTGTGCATGTTTCTGTAGGAGAAGGAGTGTCGATTGTTAGCTAAACATTGCTTCAACATCAAAGATAGCCTTTGAGGTCGAGAAACGAACTCCGAACGGCCACTAAAGCTTGGCAGACTTCATTAACCTGGTAGGCAAGACACCATTTTGCTTTACGGCAGATGATAGTCGATGCTCAGTCCAAGCTTCAGGCATTTTCCCCCCTCTCTTGTACTAAATGAGATGGTCACTTGATAACTCCGCCCCATGAAGATTTTTCTAATGATGCAGTTAATGCAATTTTGGAGGTTTAAAAATAAAATGACAAAAATAACAACAGAACATATTATATACATGTTAGTGGTGATTTCTTGCCTGATCTAGGGGCCAATAACCCCAACCCCTGCCCCCATCTAAATCATGTACGAGACACTTATAAAAGTAGCTACAGATTGACTTTGACCACAGGGATAAGATTGTTAAAACCACACCCACTCTAATCCCTCAGGTCTGGATCAACCAAGGAGACATTGTCCTGATTGGGCTGAGGGACTACCAGGATGCCAAGGCAGACGTCATCCTCCGCTACAACCCCGACGAAGCTAGGAATCTGAAGGCTTATGGAGAATTACCAGAAACAGGTCTGTGGCAAATATAATATATATATACAGTACCATTGTTTGGGAAATTACAACTATTCTTGTGTATACATTTCAGTTTCTAATTTTTGTTGTTTCATTAAAGTCTGTTCGCACTATGTTGTGAGGCCTTCGCATCACTCTGTGTCACTTCAGACTGTTCGCAATACACGCACGATGACTGCAGTTTAATACGGAATTATCCAGTCCCATCATTGATTTGTGTGCTTCAACCCTGATATTCCAAATCAAGGGCAGTCTTCAGCAATGTTCAGAGAAGATGGTGGTCGCCACTCAGTGATATGCAGTTCAACCTGCTTTTGGTTTTAGCTGTTGTGAGGAGGAGGAAGAGGAGCATGTGTGTACTTCAACTTTTTCGCATAGGAGATAACAGTGGGGAGTACCTCAAGCTTCTTCAAGCATGTCTGTTGCCTCCTCCTATATTCAAGGGGAGTTTCTCACAGCCTCATTAATCCTTTCCTTCTGTAGTGGATCTTAAATAAGCACACCACATCGCACCTAATGCACGGAACTAACTGCCAAAAAAGATGCATTGCGTTGCTATTGCAGTCATGGCATATTGTGAACCAGTCTTAGCCATGAACACTACCACCCTTGAAGAGAAATGCCACATCGTGTGGATTCTCCCGTCGTGCTGGAACTGAAGGAACATGTTCTATTCAGGGCTAGCCTGTCTACAAGCCAAGCTGCAAGCAAAGCTGAGAAAGTGCACTGACTGTTGTGTCACTGTGTGGTCAGCTCTTCTTGGCCTTTGGTTTTGGCTGGAAGCTATGGTCTGCAAGGGAAGCAATGATGATAGCAGGCCTCGTGATCAGGCAGTCCATTTATTGCCTCGAAGTCTCCATGCACCTCATGCTCTGATAGTGACAGCTCGGGGAAGGTCTTGGAATTATGGTATTTCCTCAATCACTTCGCACACTTGAATGGACCGCTCCTTAGCTCCTCCACTCCTCGGAGAAATAGAGCACACCTTTGATTGGTCGTGCACTAATGTACCCTGCCCTTACTTGAGGATGCATCCTTTTTACTACCCTAGCGCTCGGTGAAATAAGGCATACCCTCGTCTCCCTGCACCCTCATACAGTATGCACAACTCCTATGCTGAATAGCAGTCTACCTATTCAAGGGAATGCAGTAAGTAGCTATAGCTAGCCTGCTACATGCACACACACACACAGACACACACACACACACACACACACACACACACACACACACACACACAAGTCGGCAGTTACTGCAGCAGTAGCTATAGCTAGCCTGCTACATGCACACACACAGACACACACACACATGTCGGCACTTACTACAGTAGTAGCTATAGCTAGCCCGCACACAGACAAGTCAGCATTTACCGTTTGTTTCTATTGTATTGTCTTTCTCATGAATGATATATTTTCATGACCAACTCCATCCTGGGAAATTACTACAAGCACAAAAATGCTTTTAGAGAAGGATTCAAGGCTCTGGTCTGCTGGTTTACTAACTTAGAGAAGGATTCAAGCTCTGGTCTGCTAGTTTACTAACTTAGAGAAGCTCTGGTCTGCTAGTTTACTAACTTATAGTAGGATGCAAGCTCTGGTCTGCTAGTTTACTAACTTATAGTAGGATGCAAGCTCTGGTCTGCTAGTTTACTAACTTAGAGAAGGCTCTAGTCTGCTGGTTTACTAACTTAGAGAAGGATTCAAGCTCTGGTCTGCTAGTTTACTAACTTAGAGAAGGATTCAAGGTCTGGTCTGCTAGTTTACTAACTTAGAGAAGGATTCAAGCTCTGGTCTTCTGGTTTACAACTTAGAGAAGGATTCAAGCTCTGGTCTTCTGGTTTACAACTTAGAGAAGGTTCAAGGCTCTGGTCTGCTAGTTTACTAACTTAGAGAAGCTCTGGTCTGCTAGTTTACTAACTTATAGTAGGATGCAAGCTCTGGTCTGCTAGTTTACTAACTTAGAGAAGGATTCAAGCTCTGGTCTGCTAGTTTACTAACTTAGAGAAGGATTCAAGGCTCTGGTCTGCTGGTTTACTAACTTAGAGAATGATTCAAGCTCTGGTCTGCTAGTTTACTAACTTAGAGAAGGATTCAAGACTCTGGTCTGCTAGTTTACTAACTTAGAGAAGGATTCAAGGTCTCTGGTCTGCTGGTTTACTAACTTAGAGAGGGATTCAAGGCATGTTGGGGGTTATTTTGGAGCTAATATTGGCCTTTAGTCATCTTGCTGTTGTGAATTTTAGCCGAAATACAGCTTTGATTTTGAGGGGGGGTTTTCTGTCCATTTTCAGTATTAAAAGTCTAAGTACTGCACTCCCTATACCACAAAACAATTCCAAACTCTGGTGGATATACGCCGAGACCATCTGATCCACATTGAGTGAGCCAGGAGCAGTTGTGTGCATGCCATCAATTATTCACTCAATTCCTCACACCACTGTACTCCTCACTTGTGTTGATACTTTGGTGCACATTCAATTAAAGAACTTTGACTTTGTGGTTATTTGATGTTCAGCGTTTCAACTGGAATAATTTTGGGGTGTAAATTTAATTTGAACATGCTGAGTGGCTGTCGTTAACAAAAGTGTTGTCATGATCCTAACGCGGGTAACTGTGTGAGCGTGTTTGTTGTGGCTGTGTTGACGTCGTGTGGGTGTTGTGTATCATTATAGCCAAGCTGGTTGAGACTGGAACATTTGGCGGGGAGGAAGATGATGACGTGCTCTTTGATGAAATGGTAGAGGAATATGATGAGGAGGACTAGGACGAATGAAGCTGGCAGTTATTATCAACGCATAAAGGTGGCTGTGTGCTCATGTTTCTCCTCACTGTGTATATACGGTAAGATTCATTTGATATTTGTTGAGGGAGTGTTCCTGTTGTTATAGTCACTGTAAAGTACATAGCATGCACCTCATCCCTTATTATGCTCTTTTCAGCGATCTAGGATTAGGCAGGTGCGTGTAGCAAGTGCCCAGTGTGTAAGTTTTATTGAAATCATATGCGAAGCCGATGAGAAGGATTGCGATGATGATTATATACAGACTTGGATGGAGCTCAAAGTCGATGACTTGGCAGTTTGAGAGAACCTGGGGATGAGAAACAACAGCTAAGGCAGAGTCATTGGCTGGACATTAAACAACCAGTGAATCTTCGCCTAGAGCTAGATCATTGCAAATGGAATGCATTGCCTAGAACATCTTATGTCATGTTGCATGGTGCAAGTGCCCAGGAAGCACTTACCCATCCAAATTTTGAGGTGGAAGATTAAGCATCAATGGATGCTGACTACACACATATCTCTCTCTATATACATACTTTCGATATATTCCTAGCCTTAGATTAGCCCCAGACCAAGCATACCTTTTGCCTTAGCCCTGGCCCTAGCCTTAGAATAGCCCTAGACCTAGCACACCTCTTGCCTTAGCCCTGGCCCTAGCCTTAGAATAGCCCTAGACCAAGCATACCTTTTGCCTTAGCCCTGGCCCTAGCCTTAGAATAGCCCTAGACCTAGCATACCTCTTGCCTTAGCCCTAGAATAACCATAGCCTTAGAATAGCCCTAGACCTAGCCCCGGCCCTGGAATAACCCTAGCCTTAGAATAGCCCTAGACCTAGCATACCTCTGCCTTAGCCCCGGCCCTAGAATAACCCTAGCCTTAGAACAGCCCTAGACCTTGCCTTAGCCCCTAGCCTTAGAATAGCCCTAGACCTAGCATACCTTTGCCTTAGCCCCGGCCCTAGAATAACCCTAGCCTTAGAACAGCCCCATACCTCTTGCCTTAGCCCTAGAATAACCCTAGCCTTAGAACAGCCCTAGACCTAGCATACCTCTTGCCTTAACTATGGCCCTAGAATAACCCTAGCCTTAGAGTAGCCCTAGACCTAGCATACCTCTGCCTTAGCCCTGGTCCTAGAATAACCCTAGCCTTAGAATAGCCCTAGACTTAGCATACCTTGTGCCTTAGCCCTGGCCCCAAAATAACCCTAGCCTTAGAATAGCCCTAGACCTAGCATACCTCATGCCTTAGCCCTGGCCCTAGAATAACCCTAGCCTTAGAATAGCCATCTAGCATACCTCTTGCCTTGCCCTGACCTAGAATAACCCTAGCCTTAGATTAGCCCTAGACTTAACCCAAATACTTAGCATACTTCTGTCTTAGCCCTGGCCCTAGAATAACCTAGCCCTAGACCTAGCATACCTCTGCCTTAGCCCTGACCACTAGCCCTAGACCTAGCATACCTCTGCCTTAGCCCTGACCATCTAGCCCTAGCATACTTCTGCCTTAGCCCTGACCATCTAGTCGTAGACCTAGCATACCTCGGCCGTAGCCCTGGCCTTAGAAAAACCATAGCCATAGAATCCCTCAAGTCCTGTCTGTGGTCTACAGTTACTTTGCTGGGGACATCCTAGGATGGGACACATCTCATCACCATAACCTAGGAAAGATGGTGGCAATACTGGAACATGCGTGTGTATTATATAGGTAAATCATGACCGTATGTAGCAAATCAACAATTGTTATGTCTGAAGATAATTGCCCGCCTGTAATTTTACTCTGTAATCATTCATGCTCTTTGAACATATTGTCTCCCCATTTCTTCCTTTGTCTGTAGATATTGTCCATGTTATACTCTTCTTTGTAATCCTCTTTATCTATATTGTGCTCATCTGTAATTTTCCTCTGTAATGTAGATATTGTCCCTGTCTGTAATCTTCCTCTGTAATCTTTCTGTTTGTAGATATTGTCCCCGTCTGTAATTTTCCTCTGCAATCCTTCTCTTGGTAGATTCCCTGTCTGCAATCTTCCTCTGTAACCCTTGTTATTGCCATCTGTAATCTTCCTCTATAATCCTCCTGTTTATAATGTCTGTAATCTTCCTCTATAATCCTCCTGTTTATAATGTCTGTAATCTTCCTCTTGTCCGTAGATAAGTCCCTGTCTGTAACCTTCCTGTGCAATCCTCGCATCAGACATGCCACAAGCTACAATCAGCTCTTACATATTCTTGTATACATCTCACATAATATGAAGTTATTATTAATATTGTTTTTTTAATATTGTTTTGTTCAATATTTTATTTCTTTTTGGAAACATAATAAAAGCGTACAGAAAAAATCTTCTTGTGAAATAAACTCCCTCTACATATAATTATATATATATATTCTAGGTGCTCTAATTAACCACTACCTACAGATCTCTCTACAGTACATTGAGCAGTTATTCAGTCTGTTCTCTGCACACAAACAGCAATGCCCATGCCCCCTCCTATGCAGAGAGCAGCCACGCCCCTCTTCTTGCCAGATGTCTGGAGGGCGTAGAGCAGAGTGACCAGTATCCTGCACCCCGACGCACCAATCGGGTGCCCTAGTGCAACTGCACCGCCATTCACATTCACCTTATAGGGTGGGAAGGATGACAACAAATAATAACAACAACAATATTAAGAGAATATGTTTAAATCTGCATAGACAACATATGAGACAAAAATGGTATCTATGTATAGGACGGACTTGTCCAAAATAACACCAATGTAGTTTGCAGTTTAGCTTTTAATGCCCAATATTATACTAGACTAGATCCAATATGAAGTATTTCCATTCTGCTATTATCTAATATCTTATTGTTAAAAGGTATATACAGGGTTCTATAAATCTTCTGTGAGGTTGTTCCTAGCTATGATATACCTTTAAAGAGACTTGTCTTTTTGCTGTGAAGAGGTCCGAGTGGTCATGACGTGACAAAGAAGGGCTTCATCATTAGCTGATGGGAATGAGAAGGCATCAAAAGCTTGGTCTCAGAGCTATCGAAGCTCGTCTTAGAGCAAAAAGACACTCTTAAGGAAGCCTATAAATGTTGGTGCTCGACATTTGGTGGATTATTGTTTTAACAAGTCATTCCAATATTTCTTTTTGTTATTTTTATTTTTATTGTCGAGAGCCTCGTTCAAGAGATCATTCAGGATAATGCATAGCAGACGTTAGTTGGTCTTGACCTTGACCAAGTTGATAATTTATATACACACGCATTATGCACAAATAAAAGTGTTAACTGGTTTTGGTGGAAGGTCTGCTATTTCAAAGAGTAAGCTCAGTGTCTAGATATTGCGAGTGATGCTAGACACACTGTAGAGTGATGTCTATATACACTGTAGAGTGATGTCTATATACACTGTAGAGTGATGTCTATATACACTGTAGAGTGATGTGTATATACACTGTAGAGTGATGTGTATATACACTGTAGAGTGATGTCTATATACACTGTAGAGTGATGTCTATATACACTGTAGAGTGATGTCTATACACACTGTAGAGTGATGTCTATATACACTGTAGAGTGATGTCTATACACACTGTAGAGTGATGTCTATATACACTGTAGAGTGATGTATATATACACTGTAGAGTGATGTGTATATACACTGTAGAGTGATGTCTATATACACTGTAGAGTGATGTCTATATACACTGTAGAGTGATGTCTATATACACTGTAGAGTGATGTCTATATACACTGTAGAGTGATGTCTATATACACTGTAGAGTGATGTCTATATACACTGTAGAGTGATGTATACACTAGAGTGATGTCTATATACACTGTAGAGTGATGTCTATATACACTGTAGAGTGATGTCTATATACACTGTAGAGTGATGTCTATATACACTGTAGAGTGATGTCTATATACACTGTAGAGTGATGTCTATATACACTGTAGAGTGATGTCTATATACACTGTAGAGTGATGTGTATATACACTGTAGAGTGATGTCTATACACACTGTAGAGTGATGTGTATATACACTGTAGAGTGATGTGTATATACACTGTAGAGTGATGTCTATATACACTGTAGAGTGATGTGTATATGCACTGTAGAGTGATGTCTATATACACTGTAGAGTGATGTCTATATACACTGTAGAGTGATGTGTATATACACTGTAGAGTGATGTCTATACACACTGTAGAGTGATGTCTATATACACTGTAGAGTGATGTCTATATACACTGTAGAGTGATGTGTATATACACTGTAGAGTGATGTCTATATACACTGTAGAGTGATGTCTATATACACTGTAGAGTGATGTGTATATACACTGTAGAGTGATGTCTATATACACTGTAGAGTGATGTCTATATACACTGTAGAGTGATGTCTATATACACTGTAGAGTGATGTCTATACACACTGTACAGGGGTGGCTCCGCCAATTTTGAGGTGGTCAGGCCAGGATGTGGGTGTGGTTGGGTGTGGTCAAAACGTGATAGATTTTTCATTTTCACATTTAAATTAAATTGCACAGTTAATAATAGAGATTCATTAAATAAAGGTAATAAAGGTACCAAATACACATTATATATAATACACAAATATACTATAATGTATTGCAGGCGAAGATAAAGTTTAAAAGGATGAAGGGGGTTCATCGTCATCAACTTCCTCCATTCCGTGATGAATTTAGGTGGAGGGAGAGGAATGCCTGCACAACTGCTGAGGCTTTTGGCAGCATCCTACATGCAATCAAAACACAGTACACAGTATAAGCCCTCTGATGTTTTGTTGTTTTTTTGGTCTCAAAGTCGATGCTGCATTTGTTGTTTTATGAAGTCGTGTTAATATGAAGTTGTGCTAATTTTTTGTTATGTATTGCTGCTAATGAATATTGTTCTGTCCAGGGGTATTTGTAACTTACTTCGAGTATCCTTTCTTGATGCCTTCTGAACGCTCCATCAAATTCAAAGGACCTACATGGTGCGCACATTTAAGATAAGCAGGGGAAAGTGTTTTTTAAAATATATACTGCAAAAACAATTGACGTGCATGGATTTTTCGACTTCCGGAGTCTCACTCTTTACATGATCCCAATTACCTTGGAGTCCTCTTCACTCATGAGATCTGCTGTCTAAAGTTTTTGGCAAGGCAGGGATGTGGGATGCGTGGTCATGACAATCGTGGTGATGGAAATCTGTTTCAACTGATCTCATGAGTGAAGAGGACTCCAAGGTAATTGGGATCATGTAAAGAGTGCCGATTTTTGGCTCATCTTGGGCCAAAGTACTAGAGAGCATCTCACCTACATCTCGTGTAGTTGTTGGTACTGTAATTAGCTTCTCAACTTGTGGCACTGACTTTTCTCATGTTGTCGGATACCTAGTATGGCATCTTTCCAGTTCGTAAATCCCGAGGTAACTACAATATAAAGCATTCTAAATAAGTGAATAGTACTATAAACTTGAGGAAGTCGCTAAACTTACAAAAGCAGCATCGGTAGCTCCTGGCTTCACTGTTATATGCTTAGCCTTAACAGCTTTGCAGCAGAGGTAGCAGTGCAGAGAATCTCTGGCTTGTCTATAATGTAGCCAAGACCAGGTACGGAACCAGCTCGCTTGGTCTCCACTACCTTCTTTTTCCTGAAAGCTCTTTCGAAGGATCCAGGCGGATGACAGGGAACTTCAGGAAGGTTATCGCTCACTTCAGACGCTACACCAAAGCTCGAAGCCACGGACCGTCCCAAAGGCAAATACAATAGCTAGTCAATTGGGCAAGGGTCCAAACCGCGCATGCGCAGCGGGCCAAATCGCGCATGCGCGGCATGTTACCAAAAGTGGTCCGGCCAAAACCGGAGTGGCCGGACCATCGACGCCGCCACTGCTGTAGAGTGATGTCTATACACACTGTAGAGTGATGTCTATATACACTGTAGAGTGATGTCTATATACACTGTAGAGTGATGTCTATATACACTGTAGAGTGATGTCTATATACACTGTAGAGTGATGTCTATATACACTGTAGAGTGATGTCTATATACACTGTAGAGTGATGTGTATATACACTGTAGAGTGATGTCTATATACACTGTAGAGTGATGTCTATACACACTGTAGAGTGATGTCTATATACACTGTAGAGTGATGTCTATATACACTGTAGAGTGATGTCTATATACACTGTAGAGTGATGTCTATATACACTGTAGAGTGATGTCTGTATACACTGTAGAGTGATGTCTATATACACTGTAGAGTGATGTGTATATACACTGTAGAGTGATGTCTATATACACTGTAGAGTGATGTCTATATACACTGTAGAGTGATGTCTATATACACTGTAGAGTGATGTCTATACACACTGTAGAGTGATGTCTATATACACTGTAGAGTGATGTCTATATACACTGTAGAGTGATGTCTATATACACTGTAGAGTGATGTCTATATACACTGTAGAGTGATGTCTATATACACTGTAGAGTGATGTCTATACACACTGTAGAGTGATGTCTATATACACTGTAGAGTGATGTCTATATACACTGTAGAGTGATGTCTATATACACTGTAGAGTGATGTGTATATACACTGTAGAGTGATGTCTATATACACTGTAGAGTGATGTCTATATACACTGTAGAGTGATGTCTATACACACTGTAGAGTGATGTCTATATACACTGTAGAGTGATGTCTATATACACTGTAGAGTGATGTCTATATACACTGTAGAGTGATGTCTATATACACTGTAGAGTGATGTCTATATACACTGTAGAGTGATGTCTATATACACTGTAGAGTGATGTCTATATACACTGTAGAGTGATGTGTATATACACTGTAGAGTGATGTCTATATACACTGTAGAGTGATGTGTATATACACTGTAGAGTGATGTCTATATACACTGTAGAGTGATGTCTATATACACTGTAGAGTGATGTCTATATACACTGTAGAGTGATGTCTATATACACTGTAGAGTGATGTCTATATACACTGTAGAGTGATGTCTATATACACTGTAGAGTGATGTCTATATACACTGTAGAGTGATGTCTATATACACTGTAGAGTGATGTCTATATACACTGTAGAGTGATGTCTATATACACTGTAGAGTGATGTCTATATACACTGTAGAGTGATGTCTATATACACTGTAGAGTGATGTCTATATACACTGTAGAGTGATGTGTATATACACTGTAGAGTGATGTGTATATACACTGTAGAGTGATGTCTATATACACTGTAGAGTGATGTCTATATACACTGTAGAGTGATGTGTATATACACTGTAGAGTGATGTCTATATACACTGTAGAGTGATGTCTATACACACTGTAGAGTGATGTGTATATACACTGTAGAGTGATGTCTATATACACTGTAGAGTGATGTCTATATACACTGTAGAGTGATGTCTATACACACTGTAGAGTGATGTCTATATACACTGTAGAGTGATGTGTATATACACTGTAGAGTGATGTGTATATACACTGTAGAGTGATGTCTATATACACTGTAGAGTGATGTGTATATACACTGTAGAGTGATGTGTATATACACTGTAGAGTGATGTGTATATACACTGTAGAGTGATGTCTATATACACTGTAGAGTGATGTCTATATACACTGTAGAGTGATGTGTATATACACTGTAGAGTGATGTCTATACACACTGTAGAGTGATGTCTATATACACTGTAGAGTGATGTCTATATACACTGTAGAGTGATGTCTATATACACTGTAGAGTGATGTCTATATACACTGTAGAGTGATGTCTATATACACTGTAGAGTGATGTCTATATACACTGTAGAGTGATGTCTATATACACTGTAGAGTGATGTGTATATACACTGTAGAGTGATGTCTATACACACTGTAGAGTGATGTCTATATACACTGTAGAGTGATGTCTATATACACTGTAGAGTGATGTCTATATACACTGTAGAGTGATGTCTATATACACTGTAGAGTGATGTCTATATACACTGTAGAGTGATGTCTATATACACTGTAGAGTGATGTCTATATACACTGTAGAGTGATGTCTATATACACTGTAGAGTGATGTCTATATACACTGTAGAGTGATGTCTATACACACTGTAGAGTGATGTCTATATACACTGTAGAGTGATGTCTATATACACTGTAGAGTGATGTCTATATACACTGTAGAGTGATGTGTATATACACTGTAGAGTGATGTCTATACACACTGTAGAGTGATGTCTATATACACTGTAGAGTGATGTCTATATACACTGTAGAGTGATGTCTATATACACTGTAGAGTGATGTGTATATACACTGTAGAGTGATGTCTATATACACTGTAGAGTGATGTCTATATACACTGTAGAGTGATGTCTATATACACTGTAGAGTGATGTGTATATACACTGTAGAGTGATGTCTATATACACTGTAGAGTGATGTCTATATACACTGTAGAGTGATGTCTATATACACTGTAGAGTGATGTGTATATACACTGTAGAGTGATGTCTATATACACTGTAGAGTGATGTCTATATACACTGTAGAGTGATGTGTATATACACTGTAGAGTGATGTCTATACACACTGTAGAGTGATGTCTATATACACTGTAGAGTGATGTGTATATACACTGTAGAGTGATGTCTATATACACTGTAGAGTGATGTCTATATACACTGTAGAGTGATGTGTATATACACTGTAGAGTGATGTCTATATACACTGTAGAGTGATGTGTATATACACTGTAGAGTGATGTGTATATACACTGTAGAGTGATGTATATATACACTGTAGAGTGATGTCTATATACACTGTAGAGTGATGTCTATACACACTGTAGAGTGATGTCTATATACACTGTAGAATGATGTCTAGACACACGGGAGTGATTCTAAGCACTAAAGTGTTGTCCAGACACTGTAGAGTGATGTCTAGACTGTGTGGAGTGATGTCTAGACTGTGTGGAGTGATGTCTAGACTGTTCTTTGAAGCGTAAAACATGCAGCAACTTCTGAATCAGCCAAGTTTGTCAATTTTGCATGCTCATGAGCGTATTAATTGTGCTGGTAACCCTTTACCAGTTTCCATGCATACTGAATTGAAACAAATTTATCATTCCCAGTCCATCAAGAGTCTGGCACTTTCCTATAGACTTTACTACTAGAGTTATTATGCTACTAGAGTTAGGGGGTCGGAGTCTGGCACTTTCCTATAGACTTTATGCTACTAGAGTTAGGGGGTTGGAGTAGTCTGGTGCTCTCCTATAGACTTTATGCTACTAGAGTTAGGGGGTCAGAGTCTGGTGCTCTCCTATAGACTTTATGCTACTAGAGTTAGGGGGTCAGAGTTTGGTGCTTTCCTATAGACTTTATGCTACTAGAGTTAGGGGGTCAGAGTCTGGTGCTTTCCTATAGACTTTATGCTACTAGAGTTAGGGGGTTGGAGTCTGGTGCTCTCCTATAGACTTTATGCTACTAGAGTTAGGGGGTCAGAGTTTGGTGCTTTCCTATAGACTTTATGCTACTAGAGTTAGGGGGTCAGAGTCTGGTGCTTTCCTATAGACTTTATGCTACTAGAGTTAGGGGGTTGGAGTCTGGTACTTTCCTATAGACTTTATGCTAGTAGAGTTAGGGGGTCAGAGTCTGGTGCTTTCCTATAGACTTTATGCTACTAGAGTTAGGGGGTTGGAGTCTGGTACTTTCCTATAGACTTTATGCTAGTAGAGTTAGGGGGTCAGAGTCTGGTACTTTCCTATAGACTTTATGCTAGTAGAGTTAGGGGGTCAGAGTTTGGTGCTTTCCTATAGACTTTATGCTACTAGAGTTAGGGGGTCGGAGTAGTCTCTATAGACTTTATGCTACTAGAGTTAGGGGGTCTGAGTAGTCCCTATAGACTTTATGCTACTAGAGTTAGGGGGTTGGAGTAGTCTGGCACTTTCCTATAGACTTTATTCTACTAGAGTTAGGGGGTCGGAGTAGTCTGGCACTTTCCTATAGACTTTATGCTACTAGAGTTAGGGGGTGCTACTCGAGTTAGGGGGTTGGAGTAGTCTGGTGCTTTCCTATAGACTTTATGCTACTAGAGTTAGGGGGTCGGAGTCTGGTGCTTTCCTATAGACTTTATGCTACTAGAGTTAGGGGGTGCTACTCGAGTTAGGGGGTTGGATGAAAAATGATTATTGATAGCAGAAGACACACGGCATGGGAGTGTTGTTGGAGTTCAAAATTGGCTGAAACCACTATAATTATATTTAGGATGCCAATAAGCGAGTTTTTTCTGTGATATTGTGTTTGCGTATGTGTGTGCATGCATATGTGTGTGGTGCACCATTTTGAAATGGGACAACACAGGGAGTGGTATAATATATATATATATATAATATATATATATATACTTAGAAGGTAGTTTGCTGATGAAGGCTACAAATAGTGCTCAATGCTGTGTTAAAGCAGAGCTATTGAATAGTAGTAATAGAAAAGTACTGGGATGGCTAGTCCTACTATAGTTTCATGCGAATGCAATCGTATGAAACTATAGTAGGACTAACCATCCCAGTACTTTTCGATTACTACTATATATATATAGCACACTCCAATAGAATTCCAACTTGTCAGCATTCACGAAAACCCAGGGATATCTATGGATATTGAAGGTCATCCCCCACCTACACAGTCCTAGCCCTAGCTCTGGCCCTACACAAGTAGAGGAGGACAAGAACTTACCTTGGCTGGGTCCAGTTCTAACTCCTTGATCACTGCCAGTGACTGGGCTGCGAAGGCTTCATTGAGTTCAAACAAGTCCACGTCTTCAGCACTCCAGCCAGCCTTTGCAAGCTATCGTGCATAATATATGATTGGGCATACAATAATGTTCAAACAGTAGCATGCACATATTATCTACAATTAACAGTGCTGCACATGGTAAAGGATATCGTTTGAAGAAGAACGAACACAGTAACATAAATCTGCAACTCCAACCAACTTGCCGCACTGGGTTGAGGTAGCCTGGCATAGCTGACCCTTTACCAATCATATGTTAGTTAATTGACAGAGAGATTTTGTGATGAGAATGAGTACTGCAATTAGTTGTCTTGGGCAGTGACACTGTCAACATTGGTTGCTGATTAACATTGGTTGCTGATTAATGGCTACCCTAGTGTCTACAGGCAAATTCGAACATGGTTTAAATTTACAAAATTATCTTCTATAAAATGAACATTGGATTTCTTTATTCAGTCGACTGCTCTTTCATTATTTAAAAACTTACTCGAAGTTCGGCAGTAGGAGTGAGCAACCCCCAAAAGTATTATTTGCTGACGATTGCAGCTGGCATCGTGAACAGTCCGTTTTCTGCTGTTTCTTGGAGCCAGTCTTCAGAGGAAAGCTGCACAAGCACCTATGCTTACCTGGAGTTGCTCTGAATCCCTTCACTCTTGAGAAAGGATGAATTTCTTTGCTGTGCATTTTTATTTTGCTGTCAACCCTGATGTGTAGTTCCTTTCCTCAATGGATCCGGCACTTGGACCACACCCTAGCTTACTAGTTGCACCACACCCTAGCTCACTAGTTGCACCACACCCTAGCTCACTAGTTGCACCACACCCTAGCTCACTAGTTGCACCACACCCTAGCTCACTAGTTGCACCACACCCTAGCTCACTAGTTGCACCACACCCTAGCTTACTAGTTGCACCACACCCTAGCTCACTAGTTGCACCACACCCTAGCTCACTAGTTGCACCACACCCTAGCTCACTAGTTGCACCACACCCTAGCTCACTAGTTGCACCACACCCTAGCTCACTAGTTGCACCACACCCTAGCTCACTAGTTGCACCACACCCTAGCACACTAGTTGCACCACACCCTAGCTCACTAGTTGCACCACACCCTAGCTCACTAGTTGCACCACACCCTAGCTCACTAGTTGCACCACACCCTAGCTCACTAGTTGCACCACACCCTAGCTCACTAGTTGCACCACACCCTAGCTCACTAGTTACACCACACCCTAGCTTACTATTTGCACCACACACTAGCTTACTAGTTGCACCACACCCTAGCTCACTAGTTGCACCACACCCTAGCTTACTAGTTGCACCACACCCTAGCTCACTAGTTGCACCACACCCTAGCTCACTAGTTGCACCACACCCTAGCTCACTAGTTGCACCACACCCTAGCTCACTAGTTGCACCACACCCTAGCTCACTAGTTGCACCACACCCTAGCTCACTAGTTGCACCACACCCTAGCTCACTAGTTGCACCACACCCTAGCTCACTAGTTGCACCACACCCTAGCTCACTAGTTGCACCACACCCTAGCTCACTAGTTGCACCACACCCTAGCTAGTTGCACCACACCCCAGCTCACTAGTTGCACCACACCCTAGCTAGTTGCACCACACCCTAGCTCACTAGCTGCACCACACCCTAGCTAGTTGCACCACACCCTAGCTCACTAGTTGCACCACACCCTAGCTAGTTGCACCACACCCCAGCTCACTAGTTGCACCACACCCTAGCTAGTTGCACCACACCCTAGCTCACTAGCTGCACCACACCCTAGCTAGTTGCACCACACCCTAGCTCACTAGTTGCACCACACCCTAGCTCACTAGTTGCACCACACCCTAGCTCACTAGTTGCACCACACCCTAGCTCACTAGTTGCACCACACCCTAGCTCACTAGTTGCACCACACCCTAGCTCACTAGTTGCACCACACCCTAGCTCACTAGTTGCACCACACCCTAGCTCACTAGTTGCACCACACCCCAGCTCACTAGTTGCACCACACCCTAGCTCACTAGTTGCACCACACCCTAGCTCACTAGTTGCACCACACCCTAGCTCACTAGTTGCACCACACCCTAGCTCACTAGTTGCACCACACCCTAGCTCACTAGTTGCACCACACCCTAGCTCACTAGTTGTACCACACCCTAGCTTACTAGTTGCACCACACCCTAGCTCACTAGTTGCACCACACCCTAGCTCACTAGTTGCACCACACCCTAGCTCACTAGTTGCACCACACCCTAGCTTACTAGTTGCACCACACCCTAGCTCACTAGTTGCACCACACCCTAGCTCACTAGTTGCACCACACCCTAGCTTACTAGTTGCACCACACCCTAGCTCACTAGTTGCACCACACCCTAGCTCACTAGTTGCACCACACCCTAGCTCACTAGTTGCACCACACCCTAGCTCACTAGTTGCACCACACCCTAGCTCACTAGTTGCACCACACCCTAGCTCACTAGTTGCACCACACCCTAGCTCAGAAGTTGCACCACACCCTAGCTCACTAGTTGCACCACACCCTAGCTCACTAGTTGCACCACACCCTAGCTCACTAGTTGCACCACACCCTAGCTCACTAGTTGCACCACACCCTAGCTCACTAGTTGTACCACACCCTAGCTTACTAGTTGCACCACACCCTAGCTCACTAGTTGCACCACACCCTAGCTCACTAGTTGCACCACACCCTAGCTCACTAGTTGCACCACACCCTAGCTTACTAGTTGCACCACACCCTAGAACAGCCACAGCTTTCCCGGACAAACATGCCAATTCTTCTTCAGTAGAGCTAAATATTACACATGCACGCAGCAAGTGACTCTTCTCATACTTTGGAGTGGTTGGCTGGTTGTAAGGATACTTCTGATGTGTGTATTGGATGTCAAAGTGTACGGTTGCTATCATCAAATGTTCTGTAGCATCTCCCCCTCCTATCAGCCCTTTTTGCCAGTGCAACCAGAATACTTGGGTCCGCGTCCGCCAGGTGAATTCGGAAACAAAAAACGACGCAACCACACCCACAGGCAACTATGCATGTGAAACCACACCCACCATTATTTTTGATGTGTTGCTGTGCTTATGCACTCCAGTATAGTGTGTGTGTGTTGCCAGAGTGTGGATGCATGTGTGTGTGTGTTGCAGAGAGTGTGGATGCACGTGTGTGTGTGTGTCCAGAGAGTGTGGATGCATGTGTGTGTGTATTGCCAGTGAGTGTGGGTACTGAAGTGTGTTGCCAGGGAGTTGGGTGCGTGGGTGTATTGCCAGCGAGTGTGGGTGCATGTGTCATTTCTCATTTTTTAAGGCTGAAGTATTTCGGGTGAACGTTTGCAACGAAACTAGAAAAGATGAAAATCTACAGAACAAAGTATATGAATCACTCTGACCAGCTGGAGCTTGCCCCAATAACAACCCCCCCCCCCCCCCCCCCCCCCCCCCCCAACCACCATTCTGACTCTCACCGCAGTCCTGATGGCAGGAACAGGACCCATGCCCATGATTGAGGGGTCCACACCCATCTGCGCCCAGGCCACCATCCGAGCCAGAGGCTTGGCCTGCAGCTGCACAGTGGCCTCCCTGCTGGCCAGCACCACCGCTGCCGCCCCGTCGTTCAGACCGGAGGCATTTCCCGCTGTCACTGTGCCACTCCCATCTTTCACAAAGGCAGGCCTCAGTTTAGCCAGTGCCTCGAGAGTGGTACCATGCCGAGGAAACTCATCTGAGTCCACAGTCGTGGTGCCTGTTACAGTAAGACACAATGACATTGTCATGGCAACCATGGATATCCAGTAGCTATGTGTGTGTGTGTACCTCTCCATGCAACAGTCACTACAACAGCTCCACATCTCTGTCCCATCAATATCAACACCCATCAATATCAACACCATCTTAACCCCTCCCCCCCTCCTAGACCAGGCAAGTCATCAAAATATGTTCAAGATTTCTCAAAGGCATTCCTCTCCCTGCCTTTCTACAGGGGGTTGGCCATGAAAATAATTTCAGTTACACACACCCCCCCCCCCCCCCTCCTTAGAATATGAAGACCTCATTAGGGTACGAAAACCCTCTACACCCTCCGAAAAGCCAATACTGGTGTGTAACTCCAGCCAAGTGAAGGTACAGTATGTAACTCCACCCATGTGAAGGTGCAGTGTGTAACTCCACCCATGTGAAGGTGCAGTGTGTAACTCCACCCATGTGAAGGTGCAGTGTGTAACTCCACCCATGTGAAGGTGCAGTGTGTAACTCCACCCACGTGAAGGTGCAGTGTGTAACTCCAGCCAAGTGAAGGTGCAGTGTGTAACTCCACCCATGTGAAGGTGCAGTGTGTAACTCCACCCATGTGAAGGTGCAGTGTGTAACTCCACCCATGTGAAGGTGCAGTGTGTAACTCCACCCATGTGAAGGTGCAGTGTGTAACTCCACCCACGTGAAGGTGCAGTGTGTAACTCCACCCATGTGAAAGTGCAGTGTGTAACTCCACCCATGTGAAGGTGCAGTGTGTAACTCCACCCATGTGAAGGTGCAGTGTGTAACTCCACCCATGTGAAGGTGCAGTGTGTAACTCCACCCATGTGAAGGTGCAGTGTGTAACTCCAGCCAAGTGAAGGTGCAGTGTGTAACTCCACCCATGTGAAGGTGCAGTGTGTAACTCCACCCACGTGAAGGTGCAGTGTGTAACTCCACCCATGTGAAGGTGCAGTGTGTAACTCCACCCACGTGAAGGTGCAGTGTGTAACTCCAGCCAAGTGAAGGCGCAGTGTGTAACTCCACCCACGTGAAGGTGCAGTGTGTAACAGGCCAAGTGAAGGCGCAGTGTGTAACTCCACCCATGTGAAGGTGCAGTGTGTAACTCCACCCATGTGAAGGTGCAGTGTGTAACTCCACCCATGTGAAGGTGCAGTGTGTAACTCCACCCATGTGAAGGTGCAGTGTGTAACTCCACCCATGTGAAGGTGCAGTGTGTAACTCCACCCATGTGAAGGTGCAGTGTGTAACTCCACCCATGTGAAGGTGCAGTGTGTAACTCCACCCATGTGAAGGTGCAGTGTGTAACTCCACCCATGTGAAGGTGCAGTGTGTAACTCCACCCATGTGAAGGTGCAGTGTGTAACTCCACCCATGTGAAGGTGCAGTGTGTAACTCCACCCATGTGAAGGTGCAGTGTGTAACTCCACCCATGTGAAGGTGCAGTGTGTAACTCCACCCACGTGAAGGTGCAGTGTGTAACTCCAGCCAAGTGAAGGCGCAGTGTGTAACTCCACCCATGTGAAGGTGCAGTGTGTAACTCCACCCATGTGAAGGTGCAGTGTGTAACTCCACCCATGTGAAGGTGCAGTGTGTAACTCCACCCATGTGAAGGTGCAGTGTGTAACTCCACCCATGTGAAGGTGCAGTGTGTAACTCCACCCATGTGAAGGTGCAGTGTGTAACTCCACCCATGTGAAGGTGCAGTGTGTAACTCCACCCATGTGAAATGTCATCTCCAGCAACAGACAGCTAATCAATACCTACACACATACATACTAACCTTTCTCATCTTCGGGGATAATAATAATAATAATAATAATAATAATAATAATAATAATAATAATAATAATAATAATAATAATAATAATAATAATAATAATAATAATAATAATAATAATAAAATAATAACAATAACAATAACAACAATAATAATATTAAATAATCACACCACAACAAGTGAAGCAATTAATAATAAATAACAGAGTTGTGGTTATGTAGATGTTAAAACGGGTTCTTAATTATAAAGTCATGAGTTGCTACATTCTTGTCCTCTGTATTTGCACATTATTATTATTAGGTGTCGGCTCATTATCAAGTTCACTATTTAAAAAAGTCCAATCCCCCCTGTACTCATCATTCCTTCAGTCCCGTTGGACTTCACCTCTCCTGCTTCTCTATACCCTTCACAGCATTAGTTTTGCTGAAATAGTCAAACTAAGGTCTGCTCGCCTTCACTTGTCCACCGGAAGTCGAGCGTGGCACAGGCTTATGAATATTCAGTCTTTTTGGATTTTATAATATGCAGTTCAAGTACAAATGTGTAAGGCACTGTTGTGGCCCAGTGAAGCTGTTGAATGTTTAAATATTGGTAAGATATTACAAGATTTATATAAGTACAGAACTTTTATGCTGGCCATGCCTTCACTTTACAATAACCTTCTCAAACATCAACTTCAAATTGTATTCTCTCAACGTCTTGACTAGCTGATGAAGACTAGAGCATCTGGTCGAAACGTCAAGAGAGTACAATTTGAAGTTGAAGGTTATTGTAATGTTATTATGTCAACTGAGAGTTCATTGAGTTCAAGGAGCTGTTCATGTAAACATAATCCTAGTATTACATCACCATGAGGATCACTGTGGCCCACCCTGGTCTTAACCCTACCATTGCCTTGACCCTATATAAGGACATGATTCAGTATATACTGTTCTATACAGCACTGATGTCATGACGATGGTAACAAGCTAGGATTGTGACTTGAGGAAGCAACAACAAAGGATGGTGCCAATAGTTCAACATTCCTGTGAGTAAGTCCAAATACCAGTATGTGTACAATGCTCAAGACAAAGATTGTGGTGTCAGTGATGGTGACGAAATTCCTAGCTATAGTCGGGAAGACAACTGGTCAAGAACGTCTAACATCGCAGTCAAAGTACATCATCACAAATGTGAAAGAGTTCTTGAAGAGGTAAGGTAAGTCAACCATGGGACAGAGAGAGCGAGAGTTGATGTTGACGAAATTCATAGCTGTAGTCGGGAAGACAACTGGTCAAGAACGTCTAACATCGCAGTCAAAGTACATCATCACAAATGTGAAAGAGTTCTTGAAGAGGTAAGGTAAGTCAACCATGGGACAGAGAGAGCGAGAGTTGATGTTGACGAAATTCATAGCTGTAGTCGGGAAGACAACTGGTCAAGAACGTCTAACATCGCAGTCAAAGTACATCATCACAAATGTGAAAGAGTTCTTGAAGAGGTAAGGTAAGTCAACCATGGGACAGAGAGAGCGAGAGTTGAGCGAAGGGCAACAGGATTATCTACAAGGCTAATAACAAGGTCAACAAGGTCAATCTCACCTGACATCAGAACATTACAGTAATTTGATAATACATCTGGGCCAAGACTCATTTGACGGAGGATCTCCCTCACCTGTGTGCACTTCCTTTTGGGTCCAAAGACTACCTACAACTTCATTTATCCGATTTAACTCCACATAATGTTGATCCAGTCACCACGCCTCTTCCTGCCACTTTTTCACATCCAGAAGATAGGACTAAGCATTACGAGTTCAAGATCTCCTTTGTTTGTGCAATGTGCTTTTATTGGGATATTGGTATACATTTATTGACAGCTCGCCTACCTAGCCCTAGCCCTAGCCCTAGCCTATACCACACAATTCCTTGTGGTCAATGGCGTGCGTGTACTGGCTTATGGTAGTGCAGCCAACTATTTATAAAGTGCCTTCTATGCCACTGAAGGAAAGGAAAAGAACTGCCAGCGCATGAGCAGCATGATGGTCGTAAATGTTTTTGTGAATATTTAGAAAGTTATAGCAATTTTTCTAGTGACAAGTGAACTGGAATGGGCCTTGGTAATGAATGCTACAGTACAGTAGGTATTAAGTGGTGAGCAAAGAAATACAAAAAGCTACAGCATGTGAGACTGGCTGGTGGGAGACTGGCTTACGGGACACTAGCTCACTGGAGACTGGCTTACAGGACACTAGCTCATGGTAGACTGGCTTACAGGACACTAGCTCAGGGAGACTGGCTTACAGCACACTAGCTCAGGGAGACTGGCTTACAGGACACTAGCTCACTGGAGGCTGGCTTATAGGACACTAGCTCATGGGGAGACTGGCACTAGCTCAGGGAGACTGGCTTACAGGACACTATCTCAGGGAGACTGGCTTACAGGACACTAGCTCAGGGAGACTGGCTTACAGGACACTAGCTCATGGGAGACTGGCTTACAGGACACTAGCTCATGGTAGACTGGCTTACAGGACACTATCTCACTGGAGGCTTACAGGACACTACTAGCTCATGGGAGACTGGCTTACAGGACACTAGCTCACTGGAGGCTTACAGGACACTACTAGCTCATGGGAGACTGGCTTATAGGACACTAGCTCATGGGAGACTGGCTTACAGGACACTAGCTCATGGTAGACTGGCTTACAGGACACTAGCTCAGGGAGACTGTACAGGACACTAGCTCAGGGTGACTGGCTTACAGGACACTAACTCAGGGAGACTGGCTTACAGGACACTAGCTCAGGGAGACTGGCTTACAGGACACTAGCTCACAGGTGAATAGCTGCACATTTTCCTACCAAGAAGTGGTCAGTTGGTTTCCTCGGAAGAGAACCCCCCTCCCTATCCCACAAAAAGGTGTGGCAAAACCTTGAAATCCATCTTCAAGATCTAGCTGCACATGCATCCATATCCGCCCCTCCCCTTTGCATAACTTGTATACAGTCATAGAAACTTAGTAGCAGAAAACTCCAAGTGTTGGAATGCACGTCCACTACTAACAAGTTTCTTGTTTGCAGGAAGCAAACCTTAACCAAGGTCGTATGGCTGATGGTGATGCATTATAAGCAGAACCAATGGCTGCGCTCAGTTCTGCTGTTCTGTTGGTGAAAGTTCCCACTCCTGGGCAACTGAAGTTCAGGAGGCTGTAGCTATCTTCTACCAAAACATCCGCTGTTGGGTTGGCCGAGTTCTTTCGCGCAATTGACCAAGTCCTCGAGGGAGGCTGTAGTTGATGACCTTACGGCCACAATAGCAACAAGACATGGCATGAAGCAACAGTTAGAAAAGTGATCTAAAAGCCCTGCAGTCTCAGAAGCTCTCGAGGTAGATCTTGCAAGACTCTGACTTGGTATAGTCCGCCACTAATCAGCAAATAGAACATGTGGTGATCTTTTGAAAGGAAACAAGACTGTATCCATGTAGAACACAACTAACCAGATGACCCTTTACCATTTAAATTGTGTTGATATCATTCTGCTTATATAATGATAGGTGGACATGGTTTTAAGTGGTAAAGGGTCATCAACGGTTGTGGTATTGTGGCGGCTTGGCTTTTCCCGCCAACTTTATTGAATTATTCTAATTATTCTAATTAATCATGCAAGTTATTCTTTGACCCTTTACCAATATATGATTTTGTTCTGAACGTCAATTTGTTCTGAACGTCAAATGAAAACTTTCCTGTCAAATTAGGAGTCCCATGAACGGCCATTTCTGGACTCCTATAGTGGTGACTCCGACAAGCGAACAGACTACGAGCATTATCTCCATCGAAACCGTCTATTTTACTCATTTGAAATCTTCAGGCGAAGAGTTCGTCTCGTTCTTCCATTTAAAGCACACCGTTGCCACACCCTAGAAGTGAGCTACACTATGGCCGACCCGCTGCTGCTGCCGCAACTGCCATCCATGCCGTATTGCTTAAGCTGCCCACATTCCTGGCAGAGAGGCCAGATGTGTGGTTTCAGCAAACGGAAGCCCAATTTGCTCTACGCCACATAACAGACTCTACCACTCAGTATTTCTACCTCCTTACCGCCCTAGACCCCGTGGTTGCCAAGCGTATGGCTGGCGATGTGGCTTCAACACCTGCAGACAATAAGTACACATACCTGAAAGAAAAATTGGTAGAAGTATATGGCCTCACAGATGACCAAAAGGCAGACCGGCTTCTTAACCTTACCGGCCTTGGTGATTAGACACCTTCCCAGCTCTGTGCACATATTCAGGGTCTCTCAGTCGATAGTGACACTCTACTTCGACGTATTTTTCTACAGCAGTTACCAGAGGATGTCCGAGTTCAGCTTGCTGCACTGGATGAAGGCAACTTATCCATTAAGCCGACATCATCATGGCTGCAAAGCATACCCAGTCAATTAATGCATCCATCCGGCCACCAAGGAAACAATCTCCTCCATGCAGATCCCCGAAGAACGACCTTTGTTGGTACCACGCTAAGTTTGGCAACAAGGCCAAAACCTGCAGGCCACCATGTGCCTTCTCACACTTGGCAAACGAGCACCCCCTGACTTCGGGAAAAGGTCAGGCCAGCACCTAGTGGCGCAGGTTGCTGGCCAAAATCCGAGCCGCTTATTGTTTGTATGGGATCGAAGAGGTGGTCACAAGTTCCTCGTTGACACCGGAGCTCAAGTCAGCGTCTTCCCAGCTTCTGCCGATGATCGTCGTCGGAAGAAAACGGAACCTCTAGTCGCCGCCAATGGCAGCAGGATTGACACCTATGGCACGAAATCCTTATGGATAGACCTGGGATTCCGCAGGTTCAACTGGTGTTTTGTCCTTGCCGATGTTCATCACCCTATGCTAGGCGCAGATTTCTTTTGCAGCAATCATCTCCTCATAGATATCTACACTAGACACATCATCGATGCTGAAACTTATGAGAGCATACCTGTTCAGTATGATGCAGCACATGCCACCGGACTCAACACCGGCTCTACAAATGTGTTTGCTGCCATCCTCAAGGAGTTTCCTTCTGTCACACGACCACAGTTCTCCAGTGTTGACGTGAAACATGGAGTAGGGCACTGCATTCCCACAGCAGCCCCCCCAACACACTCTAAAGCACGCCGTTTATCGCTAGACAAGTTGGCTATCGCCCGACGTGAGTTTGCCGAGATGGAAAGACTGGGGATTGTCCGTCGCTCCTACTTGGTCGTCTCCACTTCACACGGTTGAAAAGAAAACTCCAGGTACGTGGCGTCCATTCGGCGATTATAGGCGTTTAAATGAAGCCACAACGCATGATCGGTATCCCGTGCCACACATGCAAGACTTCACCGCACAACTGGAGGGCAAGAACATTTTTTCGAAGATCGACCTAGTACGTGGGTACAACCAAATACCGGTTACCCCCACTGATGTCCCGAAGACTGCTGTGATAACACCATTTGGCCTTTTTGAATTCCTTAGGATGCCATTCGGCCTCAAGAATGCAGCACAAGCTTTTCAGAGGCTCATGGACCACATTTGTCGTGGTCTCGAGGAATTCCTTTTTGTGTATTTAGACGATATCCTCATTGCCAGCTCCGATCCCAGAGAACACCGCCGTCACCTACGTCTACTCTTTAAGAGACTGGCCGAACATGGTCTAATTGTCAATGTAGTCAAGTGCACGTTTGGTGTCGATACAATCGACTTTCTCGGACACAGAGTCACATTGCAGGGTGTTGAGCCATTACCCGAGCGAGTAGATGCCATTCGTCGGTTTCCACATCCACGTGATGCCAAGGCCTTAACCGAGTTCTTAGGTATGGTAAACTTTTATTATCGATTCGTCGCCCCATGCTGCCACCCTCATGGGCCCGCTACATACATGTAGCATGTATGTTAAAGGGTGAGACTTTCAGTGGACGGTGCAACTTCAGTCAGCCTTCGACTCAACAAAGCATGCTTTGGCTTCTGCGACCCTACTTGTACACCCCAGCAGCATGGCCACCACGTGCCTCACTGTGGATGTATCCAACTTAGCAGTGGGGGGTGTCCTGGAGCAGTTCCTAGATAATAGCTGGAAGCCACTCGCTTTTTTCTCTCGGAAGCTGGACAGGGCACAGAAAAATTACAGCACCTTTGACCGTGAACTTTTGGAATGTACGCTGCAGTTAAACATTTTAGCTACTTCATTGAGGGTCGCCGATTTCATATCTACACTAACCACAAGCCCCTGACATTTGCCTTTGCCAGCAGCTCGGAACACAGGACCCCACAACGGCACCTAGCCTGTATAGCTGAGTATATAGACCACAGATGTGCGACATGTTCCTGGCCGAGATAATTCAGTCGCAGATGCCCTCTCCCGTGTGGATCTCGACACCAACACAACGTGCATGGCAGTCAGTTGCCCGGACATTGACTTTCTGGGCATGGCTCGGGCACAGTAAGAAGATACTGGGGTGCATGCTTACCGCACTGCCATCACCCGATTAGTCTTAAATGACCTACCAATTCCAGGTTCAAACATGACTCAACTCTGCGACACCTCCACCGGGGTCGCACGACCCATTGTCCCCCTCGCTTGGTGATGAATCATTTTTGATGCAATCCATAACCTGGCACACCCTGGCATTAAGACAACGAGGAAGATGGTGACAGCACGTTTTGTGTGGCATGGTGTTAACAAAAAAGTGGGCATCTGGGCCAGAATGTGTGTGTCTTGCCAAAAGCAAAGGTTCAGCGGCATGTGACCACTCCACTACAGCATGGAACACTTCCAGATCGTCGCTTCCAACGAATTCACGTCGATATTGTGGGACCACTGCCCATTTCTCAAGGTAAAACTTACCTATTCACTATCATTGATCGCTACACACGGTGGCCAGAAGCTATACCAATGGCGGACGCTACAGCGACTTCATGTGCCCGTGCCCTTCTCCTTCAGCATATTGCACGATTTGGAGTACCAGCAGACATCACCTCCGACAGGGGGCCACAATTCACCTCAAACCTTTCGACGGCCCTGAACACATTAATGGGGATGCATCACCATCGCACGACTGCTTACCATCCGCAAGCAAATGGAATTGTGGAACGCTTTCACAGGCAGTTAAAATCAGCACTCAAAGCCAGGCTGACTGGGCCTGCATGGATGGATGAGCTTCCATTGGTCCTACTCTGTCTCCGCTCAGCTCCCAAGGAAGCCCTAGGATGCTCACCGTCTGAACTGGTCTACGGAACAACCATCCGCCTTCCTGGAGAGTTCTTCGTCGCAACGTCAGGTATTCAGCCAGAAGCGTCAGATTTCCTTACCCACCTACGTATGACCATGGCTGGACTGAGACCAAAGGAGACAGCACATCATCACCAAGGCATCACATACATGCCAAAGGACTTGCAGGGCTGCACCTTTGTGTTTGTCCGTCACGATGCACATCGCACACCTCTACAGTGCACCTATGATGGACCACTTCGAGTACTTGAGAGGTCAGCCAAGTATTTCACATTGGATCTCAATGGCAGACGGAACATAGTATCAGTTGATCGCCTTAAACCTGCGTTCTTGGATGCTGATTTTGGTATTCACGAGTTGCCCACACCACAGCAAACTTATCGGACACCAGTTCAGCTACCTCAGGAGCAACCGAAAATCCCTCAGGTGGTTAATGACCACACCCACCACCCACTACGCATTGTGGGCCGAAGTAGAAAGGGCCGACTACTCCGACTTCCAGCCAAGCTGCACGCTACCGGAGCCACTGGGGGGAGCTCTGTGGCGGCTTGGCTTTTCCCGCCAACTTTATTGAATTATTCTAATTAATCATGCAAGTTATTCTTTACCAATATATGATTTTGTTCTGAACGTCAAATGAAAACTTTCCTGTGAAATTAGGAGTCCCATGAACGGTCATTTCTGGACTCCTATAGTATACATGGCTACAGTCTTGCTTTCTCTCTTCCAATGCATGTTTGTTGTTTTTGCTCCAGTGCTGATGAACACAGAGCCATGGCTACCAATGGACTGGTACTAAGTGGCATAATAGTTATGCAAGATGCATGAGTTGCTAGGACTACAGGCTGATTCACAGCTTCATGCTGCATTGTGCTGCTTGCATACAACTAGCTTCTATTCAAGTGATATGACACAATGAGGGCGATGTTCATAATATCAAAGAAGTGATGCATTGCATTGCTAGTGTGTGGCTGTGAACCACCTTCTCCTACACCACTTGCTAGTGTGTGGCTGTGAACCACCTTCTCCTACACCACTTGCTAGTGTGTGGCTGTGAACCACCTTCTCCTACACCACTTGCTAGTGTGTGGCTGTGAACCACCTTCTCCTACACCACTTGCTAGTGTGTTGTGAACCACCTTCTCCTATACCACTTGCTAATGTGTGGCTGTGAACCACCTTCTCCTATACCACTTGCTAGTGTGTGGCCGTGAACCACCTTCTCCTACACCACTTGCTAGTGTGTGGCTGTGAACCACCTTCTCCTACACCACTTGCTAGTGTGTGGCTGTGAACCACCTTCTCCTACACCACTTGCTAGTGTGTGGCTGTGAACCACCTTCTCCTACACCACTTGCTAGTGTGTGGCTGTGAACCACCTCCTACACCACTTGCTAGTGTGTGGCTGTGAACCACCTTCTCCTACACCACTTGCTAGTGTGTGGCTGTGAACCACCTTCTCCTACACCACTTGCTAGTGTGTGGCTGTGAACCACCTTCTCCTATACCACTTGCTAGTGTGTGGCCGTGAACCACCTTCTCCTACACCACTTGCTAGTGTGTGGCTGTGAACCACCTTCTCCTACACCACTTGCTAGTGTGTGGCTGTGAACCACCTCCTACACCACTTGCTAGTGTGTGGCTGTGAACCACCTTCTCCTACACCACTTGCTAGTGTGTGGCTGTGAACCACCTTCTCCTACACCACTTGCTAGTGTGTGGCTGTGAACCACCTTCTCCTACACCACTTGCTAGTGTGTGGCTGTGAACCACCTTCTCCTACACCACTTGCTAGTGTGTGGCCTGTGAACCACCTTCTCCTACACCACTTGCTAGTGTGTGGCTGTGAACCACCTTCTCCTACACCACTTGCTAGTGTGTGGCTGTGAACCACCTTCTCCTACACCACTTGCTAGTGTGTGGCCTGTGAACTACCTTCTCCTACACCACTAGCTAGTGTGTGGCTGTGAACTAACCTTCTCCTACACCACTTGCTAGTGTGTGGCTGTGAACTAACCTTCTCCTACACCACTTGCTAGTGTGTGGCTGTGAACTAACCTTCTCCTACACCACTTGCTAGTGTGTGGCTTTGAACTACCTTCTCCTACACCACTTGCTAGTGTGTGGCTGTGTACCACCTTCTCCTACACCACTTGCTAGTGTGTGGCTGTGAACTACCTTCTCCTACACCACTTGCTAGTGTGTGGCTGTGAACTAACCTTCTCCTACACCACTTGCTAGTATGTGGCCTGTGAACCACCTTCTCCTACACTACAATTCACCAGCTGGTTTCCTCGTTGTGTCATCACTACCAGTTTATATCAGTCCTCTGTGTGCACACACACGCATGCATGCACATGCATGCACACACACACACACACACACACACACATCATTTGAGCACACACACACAAACTTCTAGCCTATTAGTTGTCCTGCTGCCCCACAACACTATCAGAGAGCTACACTAACACTCCATCCCACAACACTATCAGAGCTACACTAACACTCCATCCCACAACACTATCAGAGAGCCACACTAACACTCTATCCCACTACACTATCAGAGAGATACACTAACACTCCATCCCCACACTATCAGAGCTACACTAACACTCCATCCCACAACACTATCAGAGAGCCACACTAACACTCCATCCCCACACTATCAGAGAGATACACTAACACTCCATCCCACAACACTATCAGAGAGCTACACTAACACTCCATCCCACAACACTATCAGAGAGCTACACTAACACTCCATCCCACTACACTATCAGAGCTACACTAACACTCCATCCCACAACACTATCAGAGAGCCACACTAACACTCCATCCCACAACACTATCAGAGAGCTACACTAACACTCCATCCCCACACTATCAGAGAGCTACACTAACACTCCATCCCACTACACTATCAGAGAGCCACACTAACACTCCATCCCACAACACTATCAGAGAGCCACACTAACACTCCATCCCACAACACTATCAGAGAGCTACACTAACACTCCATCCCACAACACTATCAGAGAGCCACACTAACACTCCATCCCACAACACTATCAGAGAGCTACACTAACACTCCATCCCACAACACTATCAGAGAGCTACACTAACACTCCATACCACAACACTATCAGAGAGCCACACTAACACTCCATCCCACAACACTATCAGAGCTACACTAACACTCCATCCCACAACACTATCAGAGAGCCACACTAACACTCCATCCCACAACACTATCAGAGAGCCACACTAACACTCCATCCCACAACACTATCAGAGAGCTACACTAACACTCCATCCCACAACACTATCAGAGAGCTACACTAACACTCCATCCCACAACACTATCAGAGAGCTACACTAACACTCCATCCCACAACACTATCAGAGAGCCACACTAAAACTCCATCCCACAACACTATCAGAGCTACACTAACACTCCATCCCCACACTATCAGAGAGCCACACACTAACACTCCATCCCACAACACTATCAGAGCTACACTAACACTCCATACCACAACACTATCAGAGAGCCACACACTAACACTCCATCCCACAACACTATCAGAGAGCTACACTAACATTCCATCCCCACACTATCAGAGCTACACTAACACTCCATCCCACAACACTATCAGAGAGCCACACTAACACTCCATCCCACAACACTATCAGAGAGCCACACTAACACTCCATCCCACAACACTATCAGAGAGCTACACTAACACTCCATCCCCACACTATCAGAGAGCCACACTAAAACTCCATCCCACAACACTATCAGAGCTACACTAACACTCCATCCCCACACTATCAGAGAGCTACACTAACACTCCATCCCACAACACTATCAGAGCTACACTAACACTCCATCCCACAACACTATCAGAGAGCTACACTAACACTCCATCCCACAACACTATCAGAGAGCTACACTAACACTCCATCCCGCTACACTATCAGAGCCACACACTAACACTCCATTCATTGCATTAGAAAATGGTGGACACCACAGAAAGCAACAGAAGAACTCATCCCAACACATATTCAGTGTGGCATCTCTTATGAACAGCCAAGATCGTGTCTTTGGCTGTTCATAGCTTCAAAAGTACTTCCAGAATGAATGTACAAGTATACATTTTATTTTTATGGTTGCTATGTGTCTGTCTATTTGATCACTTTGCCACGCTACTGCCTCCAGCATGTAGAGGACACTAACAGCTCTAGACTGAGCCTTGAATGGGAACACTTTGTCTTCTTACTTGCTCCAGCAGGTAGAGGACACTAACAGCTCTAGACTTACCATGAAAGATTCTATGGTCTCTTAACCTCCCGCCCGATGGACTAACTTGGCTTGAAACTATTCTGTAGATCTCTTTTACATCCCACAGCAACCACATAAAAGGGAATCACCATGGCTACGATCAGTGGCAAGACACTGATGCATGCCATGCTTAGTCTTAATCTCTTGAGGCCCACGCGACCTCAGATGCTTCTCCTTACCATGTAGAGTCTGTGTGCAGAGTTGACAAGCACCCACAGACACACGCTTTATTATTCAGCTACACTTGTCCCAATGTAAATGGAGAGTGTACCATGTGGGTGGGTTTTTGTTGATAATCGAGTGTTCTAGAGCTATTTGACAGTATCTATTGCAGGGGGGGAAGAGTGCTGAAAACCGTGGTTTACCGTTTAAAGTACCATATCTTTTTACACATTCATGCTATGGTCCTAATCTATATACCAAAATGTAGCCAGTGCAGTATGCTTTCTGATGGTAGTTTTAGTTTTGCCAGGCATATTTATCTCTTGGAACTGCAGGTTGGAATGTGAAGTAAGATCAGTGCACTAAATCCATTAAGTTAGCAGCATCAAGTCTTGCATGGCTAACAACTGTGATTGATAGAGCTCTACAAACAATACAACTTGATGTTATATAATTAAAGGGAACTTATGTTCATGTGAAGGGGTCTATACAAACACACACAGACAAACAAAAAAAACATCTTGTTGTTGTTACAACCTTGCAGCTCATAGATTCTGCAGTTGAAATTGTTGTCTGTGGCTAGAGGAGAAGTCCTACTCTAAAAAAGGAGCGTATTCATATTCATTAGGCGGGCAAGCGTGGGAGCTAAATAAAAATTCAAAGGAAAGTCCCCCCCCCCCCCCCCCCCAGAACCTCACGCATGCCGTTTTAGTACCTAAATCAACACGTCAAGTTCCTCTAGCCACAAATAATTGGCTAGCACTTTCCAGCAACTACAGACCTCACTCAGGTTTTGAGTACCTCACTTTGGCTGCATGTAACTTCAGCATAGTTATACCCGTGCTACTTTTTTATATATCAAAAGAGAGCACACAGAGAGATCTATCATTTGAGCTATATATCAAGTCGATACAGTGAAGCGTGCAGAATCTATGGAGTTCCAAAATTCTAACAACAAATCACACATTCCAGACATGCTCAGCACGCCACCAAACGGAACCAAAGGGGAAAATGCCCATGAGCTCATGAGATTTTTTCTTGTTTCCCAAATCACACTCATACCAACTTCTCTCCCAATGCACACTCATACCAACTTCTGTCCCAATGCACACTCATACCAACTTCTGTCCCAATGCACACTCATACCAACTTCTGTCTCAATGCACACTCACACCAACTTCTGCCCCAATGCACACTCATACCAACTTCTGCCCCAATGCACACTCATACCAACTTCTTTCCCAATGCACACTCATACCAACTTCTGTCCCAATGCACACTCATACCAACTTCTGCCCCAATGCACACTCATACCAACTTCTGTCCCAATGCACACTCATACCAACTTCTGTCTCAATGCACACTCATACCAACTTCTGCCCCAATGCACACTCATACCAACTTCTGTCCCAATGCACACTCATACCAACTTCTGTCCCAATGCACACTCATACCAACTTCTGTCCCAATGCACACTCATACCAACTTCTGTCCCAATGCACACTCATACCAACTTCTGTCCCAATGCACACTCATACCAACTTCTGTCTCAATGCACACTCATACCAACTTCTGTCCCAATGCACACTCATACCAACTTCAGTCCCAATGCACACTCATACCAACTTCTGTCCCAATGCACACTCATACCAACTTCTGTCCCAATGCACACTCATACCAACTTCTGTCCCAATGCACACTCATACCAACTTCTGTCCCAATGCACACTCATACCAACTTCTGCCCCAATGCACACTCATACCAACTTCTCTCCCAATGCACACTCATACCAACTTCTGTCCCAATGCACACTCATACCAACTTCTGTCTCAATGCACACTCATACCAACTTCTGTCCCAATGCACACTCATACCAACTTCTGTCCCAATGCACACTCATACCAACTTCTGTCCCAATGCACACTCATACCAACTTCTGTCCCAATGCACACTCATACCAACTTCAGTCCCAATGCACACTCATACCAACTTCTGTCCCAATGCACACTCATACCAACTTCTGTCCCAATGCACACTCATACCAACTTCTGTCCCAATGCACACTCATACCAACTTCTGTCCCAATGCACACTCATACCAACTTCTGTCCCAATGCACACTCATACCAACTTCTGTCCCAATGCACACTCATACCAACTTCTGTCCCAATGCACACTCATACCAACTTCAGTCCCAATGCACACTCATACCAACTTCTGTCCCAATGCACACTCATACCAACTTCTGTCCCAATGCACACTCATACCAACTTCTGTCCCTATGCACACTCATACCAACTTCTGTCTCAATGCACACTCATACCAACTTCTGTCCCAATGCACACTCATACCAACTTCTGTCCCAATGCACACTCATACCAACTTCTGTCCCTATGCACACTCATACCAACTTCTGTCCCAATGCACACTCATACCAACTTCTGTCCCTATGCACACTCATACCAACTTCTGTCCCAATGCACACTCATACCAACTTCTGTCCCAATGCACACTCATACCAACTTCTGTCCCAATGCACACTCATACCAACTTCTGTCCCAATGCACACTCATACCAACTTCTGTCCCAATGCACACTCATACCAACTTCTGTCCCAATGCACACTCATACCAACTTCTGTCCCAGTGCACACTCATACCAACTTCTCTCCCAATGCACACACATACCAACTTCTCTCCCAATGCACACTCATACCAACTTCTGTCCCAATGCACACTCATACCAACTTCTGTCCCAATGCACACTCATACCAACTTCAGTCTTAAATCTTTCAAGCATGAAAATGGTAAAGGTCGGGGTGAGTTTCCAAGAAACCCCCTTAGGAAGAGCAGAGCTACTGTTCTGGATCCCATGAGGTCACTGGGTCACCGAGTGTCTGAGAAGCTGGAGGAAGGAGATTTTAAAGGAGCTGTTTGCTTGGCTTCCTCAGAAGTTTCTATGGCTGAAAGGTGTGATGCCACCTTCTCTGACCTCAAGTGCACATGCAATGTTATAACAAGATCACTCGGGATTGTCAGGTTGAGGTGGGCGTCATGGGAAACAGATAAATAAATAGTACACAACACTGATCTTGAGCTGAACCAGGGACATAGCTTCTTTTTTTTATTACTATGTTAATAAATAATAATAATATATAATAATAATAATAAAATAATAATATAATAATAATAATACAATTTAATAATATAATGTACAATAATAAATAGTAATATATAATAATAATAGTAATATATAATATAATAATAAAATAATAATATAATAGTACAATAATAAATAGTAATATAATAATAACATAATAGTAACAATCATAATAGTAACAATAATAATATAATAGTAATATATAAAATAATATAATAATATAATATAATAATAAGAGCAAATAAAAATAATTAAAAATAGATTAAAAAAGTTAAACGAAAGAAAAAACCAGACAAGCATATACCACACAGGCATGGCCTGAAGTCCCACCCACTTTAAGAAGTCCCACCCTCCAAAACCCACAATTGTCAGGTAAGAATGACAATACCTTTCCTGGACTTCACAGTCACAGGTGTTATTTCCTTCGCGAAGAGCCCTGTCTTCTGGGCATGCTCAGTCTTGTTCTGTGACAGGGCGGCAAACTTGTCCTGCTCTTCCCTGGAAACGCCGAACTGCTTGGCAACGTTCTCGGCCGTCACTCCCATGTGGTAGTCCTGGAATGCGTCGGTCAGTCCGTCCTTCAACATGGTGTCGACCATAGTTGCGTCGCCAAACTTCACTCCGTTCCTCAGATGTACGCAGTGTGGGGCCTGCAATTAAGCACTGCATTAAGAATATTGCACTTGAAAGAAATGGGTTATGTTGTATACAGTTGGTGACCGATTCAAGAGGCAAGTCCCATCCATTTTTATAGTGCTGAAGGAAGGGCATTGATCTCTTCAAATATTCTCATGACTTTCCAACTTTCATTGCCAATATATAGCATGCATGCCATGGTTGCCAACCTAATACTGGCTAGGGCTTGGGAAAGAGCTAGGGCTTGGGAAAGAGCTAGGGCTTTAAGAAAGAGCTAGGGCAAGGGTTGGGAAAGAGCTAGGACAAGGGTTAAGAAAGAGCTAGGACAAGGGTTGGGAAAGAGCTAGGGCAAGGGCTTGGGAAAGAGCCAGGGCAAGGGCTTGGGAAACAGCTAGGGCAAGGGCTTGGGAAAGAGCTAGGACTAGGGCTTTGGAAAGAGCTAGGGCAAGTGTTTGGGTAAGAGCTAGGGCAAGGGTTGGGAAAGAGCTAGGGCAAGGGCTTGGGAAAGAGCTAGGGCAAGGGCTTGGGAAAGAGCTAGGGCAAGGGCTTGGGAAAGAGCCAGGGCAAGGGCTCGGGAAAGAGCTAGGGCAAGGGCTTGGGAAAGAGCCAGGGCAAGGGCTCGGGAAAGATCTAGGGTAAGTGCTTGTGTTGTGAAAGAGCTAGGACTAGAGCTAGGGCAAGTACTAGGATAGACCTGGATGATCCCAATATTGTACATGCTCCACTAGATGTGACTCTAAATGCTGCAGAAGGAAATGCCGTATGTACATCTATAGATCTCTAATTATCGGTGTACATAAATTCTAATACTGCACCATTGCTGATGTCTGTACTTTCTATTTCCGCAGTGAAATGTGATTAGCAACTCTTTCTGTCCTAGCTTCTGCGAGCAGCGGGTGTAGATGTTGCCACTGGAGCTAGCTTCCTTGCCCTCCCAGTAGTTGTTAGAGGCTGCCATGTGTATATCACAATAAATAGACTCCACGAGAGGTAGTATACCCACAACAGGTTCTGAATGTGACAATCTCAATGATAGGTCTAGTGTAGCTTATCAAAGCTACTTCAAGTCGACGACAGAGGATACAATTTGACCAGCACAGTGAAATAGTAATTTACTCGGCAACTTGTAATTAAAACATCTTAATATGCATCGCTTTTTATTTATTGCATCACTGGATGCAGTAAAACAGTGTTCTCATTATGCCCGCATAATTGGAGCTTTTAAAGAAAACCTAGTGTTTCGTGCCTTACAGTAGTCTGACCTTGCTCATACTTTCTTGACCTCCCGCAACTACCACGCTGGATTCTCCGCACAGGATGGCCTGGTATCCCAGGGCAACTGCCCTCAGGCCGGAGCCACACAACATGTTGAGAGATGTGGAGGGGACTTCCTTAGGGATTCCGGCCTGCATGGCCGCCTGGCGAGCAGGGTTCTGACCAACTCCTGCGATTAGTGCGGATAAGAATGAAAGAATGAAAGAATTATATAGAATTGGGCAAGGGAGATCATGATTGTTAATTGTATATTCATCCCTGAGCCCACCTATAATTAGCTCAAGGGTTATTCTATGGCTAGAAGTAGGACTTAGGAGGTGGCAAATGGCAATGGCTTGCATAGGAGTAGAGAATTAAGTGCAGATCATGTAAGTTCTAGGTTGTTTTGAAAGTGCTCACAAACCTTGAACCCAAGTTATAAGAGAGGGTCGACCGTGGATGATTCAGCAAAAAGTAATAATAAAATAATGTACTACATACAAATTCTTTCCAGTGTTCAGTGTTCTAATCTCTGGTACTATATATGTATTTAGATTAACAGAGATTAATTCTGTTGCTATTAATAATGCTGGGGGTGTACTGTTTCTCTCAGTACTGTTTCTCTCAGTACTTAAGGTTAACAAAATAAAATTATAATAAAAAAATTAAAAAAATTTCATGACCCTCTCCTATACCTTGGCTTCAAACTATGTGAGTATCTTCAAACCTATTTATACACCCTGTATAAAGTAGACATTGACTAGATGAGGTATATATATATATATATATATTATATGCAAACATGAGTTCTAGTTCCACATCTCTTTCACACATGGCATTACTGAGAAAGGCGAGATTGGACTAGTGCATCCTGAGCTTGATTTTCGATGAATTAAGGATATAATACATAGCCAGACCCTCACAGGAAAATGAAGGCCTGGTTTATAAGGCTCTCCCCTCTGGCCACACACCACACAGCTTGGTGCATTTGCGAAGTTTAGATACACCAGTAGGCAAATAAATTAGTGCGCGTGAAAAATAAATAATTAACTGAAAGCATAGCATGGCAACTAGCTCTAGCCCTAGCCCTTAGCTCTTGGACTGGACTGGATCTATAGCCATCTTGGGATTTATATTCAATTCACATATAATTAGTTTAGTTGGCTACTGGGAGTTGATCCATATTATGCAGAATGATCTATGTATATGTGAATTGATCCCCATAATATATAACTGCATAAAACCCAAGCTATCAAGTACCTGCAGTCAGTATTTGTCCCATGAGGACCTCAGAGACCTTATCAGGCTGCACACCAGCCCTTTGGAGTGCCTCCTGGATCGCAATACTCCCGAGTTCATGTGCAGACAAGCTGGAAAGGCCTCCATTGAGGTTACCAATGGCAGTCCTAGCTGCACCCAGGATCAAAACTTCTTTAGTTGCAGACATTGCAAGCACTGTGTTAGCAGAGATAGGAAAACAAGGCTGGCTCCAACTTCAGCGCACGCGACAAAATCAGTCGATTGTGAAGGTCACCCTAGCTTTTGGTGCTGCTGACTTCAGCATATTTTTAGTGCTTTTAACGCGCGTGTCGACCCTTTACCCAAGTTGTTCGGGGAGGCGTTTGCCAGAGATAAATTGCGGAGAAACCGGGAGCTAGTGCTCAGGTATGCCCCTTCTTGGATACCGAAAGCTTGTGCACAAGCCTAAGGTTCCTATTGAAGAACGTGCTATTTTAGATGTAAGTTCATGATGTAGAGAGAAGACAAAGTTATATATATATCTGGACAGTACCTCGGACACATGCGTATGATATATACACGTCTGTTAGAATGTAGGGATGGGCATGGCAAGGGCAAGAGGGACGTGGGGTAGAAATGCAATTACATTTTAAAGAAAAGGATTGAGATAGAGTATTATATGGTAGCTGATCACTGTGAGGAGTTGGGGTTAAAGGGTAAGGAAGTGTAAGAACCAAAAAGCATGTGGTGACATGCAGGTGAATAAAGGGTAAATCTATGCTAGGGGAAGAACCTGGTGTTGGTTTGGGTAGTCATCTGCTATAGGTGTTATGCTGCATCATCTCTAGTTGATCTCAAGAGTGTATCCGCTACAGCTTCTACTGATATTGGCACATAACCTAGGAATATTTTTTGCCGATCAACTAAGCATTCTCTTAACACTTGTCCTGTCTGTTGTTGTACTGTACAGCGATAGGGGAGGACTGTGTGTCTTTTGTCTTGAAAACAGAATGTTTGTGAACAGTACAATAATGTTGATAAATATAATCCTATTCATGTGTGCAGTCACTTTGTGGTTTACAAAATTTGTATAATGTTTTCTCATAACCTATGGTTGCTAGGGACAAGTGATGATATTATATTGATTGATTTTTTAATTACCATAGCTGGTTTTTGTAGAAATCGTCTTAAAACTATGATAATGAGAGGGGTTGAGTTGCTTTATCAACCATTATGTATGGTGTGTGCATGAATGAGCACTGATTTCACAAGGGTCATCTCCAACGTTATTATAGAGGTCTCAGGCACTTGAAAAATGGGGGAGTATGAGAGAGACTACCAGTGATCATTTCAAGTTCACTCCCAGGACATCTTTCTACGCCATCTTGTGGGCTGGAGTGGTTCCCTTTCTTCTCTACTCCTTGATCAAGTGGGATCTCAGGAGGAAGAACAAACACATTGGCATAAAGAAACAGTACTTTTAGATTTAGCTTCATTGTATATATAATTATTGTATTTTATAAGGGGTGCTAACTATATGTTCAAGGAGCCAAGACACTGGGTTAGATCCTCTAGTTTTCATCATATGCTGAGCTTACAGGAGGGTGAACATAGCTATCTACCACGTGATGCAAACCACACCCTGGCACAAGTCCATGCGAACTGGAATAGGGAGGGGTTTCTTCAAAAATTGTCAATTTTCCTAACGTCTACCTAGTAACTGGAGAGGAGAGTTTCCTTCGTCACCCTTGGAAAGGGTTTATTACAGTTCAGAGAGGATGTGCAGTCTGGTGTGTCACGGGGACAAGCAGAGCACTGCGATTGTCACTCCAAATCTGATGACTTATTTTTGTTTATTTACTTATTAATTATTGGATATGGTAGGGGTATTGAAGGGTCTGAAGAGTGGGTGGTAGAATGGAGAAATCAAGATGACGAAGGGAGAGTAGGCCTAATTTTGGGTAGATCAGTAGCAGGGGTGAAGAAAGAAGCAATGGGAAATGTGCTCAAGTGGAGGGAGAAGAGGAAATACTTAATGTTTGACACCTAGGGTTGTGTCTTTGGCACCTCCCCCCTCCATGTTATCACCAAACAAACTCTTTGTAATTGGCTATACTCATTATTTAATCAGTTATATAGTCTTTTCCCTCTAGTAGTCATTATGTTTGTATGTACTTAGTGATGGCCTCTCTCAAGACTCAAAACAACAATAAACAACTTTCTGGGAGCAAGCACCTTGAAAAATCTACCCACTCGGGACATTTCAGCTAGATGCTCTAGCCTTCATCGGGATGCCAAGACTTGCATGATGTTCGGTAGCCTTCCACCATGTGATTAACAACACCACACACGTGTCCCGCACGAAACATAAAAAGGAGAAATTTTTTAGTTGTTGGTCCAGTAACCTCAGGAATTGGACTGGTAGTGGCCGTCTAATGTGCCCACATTCCCTGGGTCCTTGATTACACCCTATCAGCTTTGGGTGCTTTTGACCTCACACCAGATTCTTCCTGGCAACCTCTATGCAATGTGAACTAGCTTACGTTTGATGATAGAAATGCCGTTTGATGATAGAAATGCCATTTGTTGATTTATGTGTGTTTTTATTTTGTTTTGTGTGTGTGGAAAAATAAATATATAATTATAACTAAATAAGCACCAAAACATATAATATAGGATAGAAATTAACAATAAAATGTAATAATCATTATTATAATAATAATCAATATATTCATTATAGTTATAGATACTATAAGTTGGCTGTCCTTGCTTGCAAAGCCTCCCATTGCTCCCAGATAAGTAAGGGAGTGCATACAAAATTCAAGCTCCAGGGAGGATTTCGATATATTGTTCTACCAAATGAATGATTCTCGATTCTCGGGCTAGGACCCATTCCTTGCCTTCATCAATGCAGTTCACCAGGACGAGGTAGTGTGCAGGGGAGGAGGAGGTGGTGGTGGTGGTGGTGTGCAGAGGAGTGGTGGTGTGCAGAGGTGGTGTCTGTCACAGATGTCCAGTACTACCCCACAACCTTTCCTAGATCATCCAGGAACGGAAGTACTTTGGAAGTGCCCTAGTGAGGTTGACTGACTATACAGCATGGCTACCAGAATGAGGATTAGACCTAGGGGTATTTTAGAGATTCGGCTAGGCCGAGGATTAAACATTCTAGAGCTAGAGACCTACCAACTATCAGTCTATCCCAGGATGTCCTACAATGTGTAGTGGCAGTACTGGACATCCTCTCTCTCTCTCCACCCCCCCCCCCCCCCCCCCCCCCCCCCCCACCTCCCATTACAATAGCAGTTGCCAGACAGATTAGAGATTAGAGCCCCAATGGAGACAGACCACAATTCAGTCCATCCGGGCAATGGAGGATTACAGACAACTCCTTAGCACTATAGCAGAATCTGCTAAGGGTCTAACTGAAGTCCATGGCATCAGTGGCATTGCTGCTGATGAAAACCTGACCTGGGGCAATATGTCATGTTGTGGTTAACACTGAGAATAGTAATGATATTCACAACTATAGAATGCCGCGGTTCAAACCCAACCATTCGGATGGATGAGTAATACCAATATAAGCAAGGTTTTTGCGCAATGATAACTAACTCTGGTCTTCCTTCAGAGCGAATAAATCTTTCGCCTTTTACTAAAGATTTCCGTGGAGGAGGGCACTCTAATGAGTATGCTCTGAATTTGTTGTGGCCCTTTCTGAGGGCTTACTTTATATTAAAAAAAATAAAAAAATATGTTTGTTGTGTTTTTCATCACAGTCGTTGGGTAGGCGTGCCGTCGATGGTGATCGAGCCTACCGGAGCGTCATTGTGACTGCAGAGTGGTTACTGTTTCACATGCCTCTGTAGTCTATGACGGTGATGATCTGCCCGATTTGTACTGCTGCTGTGTGGTCAAATTTATTGTCTTTTGAAATGTGATAGTGACCTCATGACCTGCCTGTGGGTCATACGTTCCAATAACCTTTCCTGAAAAGCAGTAACTGACGTGTAACCATTCATGCTCAGTATGATTACAAAATGTATATACAGAGGAACCTCTGAATAACCGACGCATTGGGACGAGGACTTTTGTCCATTATTCGGAGGTGTCCCTTATTCAGAGGTTTTTCCCCATTAATCTCATTTTATCATTATAATAGGTGGAGAACGTGGATTGTTTGTTCATTCATCAATTGTAGATATCACATGCATATTATATTATATGCGTACATAATAATTATAAGATACTAATATTATTATATGAACATTGTTTTATTGTAGACAGAGATTGATGCAGTTATTCAGTGTGAAGGGCAGGGAAGTATGAATGTAGAGTACTTTGTCTGACATTAACTGAATGAAGACAAGCTACTTTATCAATTAGAGAACTGGTACTCAAGGCTTTGGTAAAACATGCACGGCTTTCCAAAAAGTTTTTTACCTCCTCTAATGATCGTATAGCTTCTCCATAGTTTCTCAATTTGGGGGGAGGTGGTAGTAGGTCTGGGTCTTCTCCATCTGTAAGTGCTTCCTCACATTCAACAATGGATGACTGTTCAGAAAGGCTTGCTAAGAAGCTTTCTTCCCAGGTATCATCATCAAACTCAGTACATACAGGAAGATTACTGTCTCCATTGACATACTCATCAGGAGAACAACTACCCTTGGAGTCCATTGTCTTTGAAATGAGTGCACCTAGTGCAAATTCGGCATCAACGTCTTGAAAAGGATCTTCATTTAAGCTGGTCACATCCAACTCACTATTAAGAACACCACCACTTCTGAAGCACTTAGATATCATTTCTGGTTTTACTTCACTCCATGCCTGAGATATCCACCTGATAGCAGTTAGTACATTAATAGACTTCGTTATCTCAGAAGCACAGCTGCAATCATCAATCTTAGCTAACACATAGCGAAGGAGAAGCCGACGATAATGGACTTTGAAGTTCTGGATGATCCCCAAGTCTAGTGGCTGTAATTTAGATGTTGTATTTGGTGGAAGAAAAACTATTTTTATATTACTATATTTTTCTTTTAAATGTTCTGGGTGGCAACCAGCATTATCCATAAAAAGCAAAATTGATCTTTTTTTAATGCTCATTTTACGGTTAAAAGAGGTCAATACTGCTTCCAAGATTTCTCCTGTCATCCAGGCTTTTTTCTGGTGATAATACTTGACTGGTAGACTATTTTTATCCATACCTCGAAAACACCTGGGGTTTTCTGATTGCCAGATTACAATAGGAGTCTCCTTATCACCAGCTCCATTCACTATGAAAGTCACTGTGACCCTCTGCTTACACTTCTTTCCACCCTTGCACTTCTTCCCCTTCTGAGCAAATCCTTGCTCTGGAAGAGCCCTCCAAAAGCATCCTGTTTCATCTAGGTTATAGATATCTTCCTTTGCATATCCCCTCAAAATCTCGGGCAATCTCTCCTTCCATGACTCAACAGTATCCCCTTGTACATCACCTGATTCTCCACACACAGTCACTCTTCTAATGTTATATCGCTTCTTCCACTTTTCCAACCATCCATTGCTTCCCTTGAACTCCTTGTCCAGGATTACAGCAATTTGCTTGGCTTTTTCAGTAAGCTGGGGCCCACAGGGGTAAATGTTCTTTGAGCATGCCAGGAGGTACCATTGATATAAAGCGTCGTTAATCTCCGAGTATTCGGACAGACGAGATCTCTTGTTTGTACGAGACAAAGAGCTTGAAGCATTTGATTCATACAAGGTGACAATGGATTCCTTGTTTTTCAAAATATCTGAAATTTGGGTCTTTCCACAGCCAAAGAGTTCACCAAGTGAACGTACAGTAACACCAGCATTCTTCTCAGCTTCCTTGATAACTTCAATCTTTTTCTGTAAAGAGAGATGACATCTACGCTTGCTCGAAGAAGCCATGAGACTCGAATGAAGCAGCTGCTAAACCGGCATGCGTTCGATAGATGGGCATAGCCTTGACGCAGTTCGTGTGGCTGGCGCGTAAGATCCCTGTAGTCGGTAGTGGACCAGGTGGTGGTGCAATGTCTTTGAGTGTGACAGAGATTCAGTCCTATATCAGAGGACACCATGTGTACAAAGAAGTGTGGACACCTCACATAGGGGAAGTTCTGCTACTCAAACGGGAGCCAGATAATGCCGTGGACCAGTCTGCTGTGACCGTAATCAAAGACGGCGAAGTTGTAGGTCATGTTGCATACAACATTGCCTCTACAATCTCACAGTTCCTGAGGAGAGACTGCAATAAAGCATTTGTTGAGGTCACAGGAGGCAGAGTCAACAGAGAAGCGGGATATGGAGTTGAAGTTCCAGCTACCTACCGTTTGTATGGACCACAGCCTTACGTTAACAGAATAAGAGATATAGCAGCATCTCTCCAAGCAAGAGGCCTACTTTAGACTACCATATTACTGCATTTCACAATAATTATGTTTCATGTATAAAATTTATAATTATTAATTGGCATGCGCACGTGATCAGTACTGGCCCCACCCACTGTCCGTTAAGAGGTTTATTTCTACAACGATGAGCTTTGGGTGCACTAAGAGCTGTCCGTTAGCTGGAATTGAGAGGTGTCCGTTACAGGGAGGGTGACTGAGTACTATTTCAATGGTAAATCCAATTGGTGCGTGTGCTCCTGTCCGTTATAAGGTAGGTGTCCGCTATAGGGAATGTCCGTTAGTAGAGGTTCCACTGTATACTTGGAAGTAAGCAGGGCCGTATGCCTCTCATTATATGAAGTCTGACCTAGTGATTGTGGCCACTGCTAAATGCCCCCCCCCCAAATGTCCATTTTTTCCCTTTCTTCACTTTATTTTATTTTTCCAGTGTCTCTAAGGCAAGTAAAAAGGTACACTCTACTTTCATTGGACAAACATCATATTGGTTTGACCATTAAAAAAATGGTGAATGCCAGACCAACCAAAGCTGATTTATATAATTATTATCTCCACTAAAACTCACTTTGGCAGCTTCTTGTGTCTAAATGGAAGGAAAGACAACAACATTTCTAACATGACTTGAATCAACATGACTTGAATCCAACAGAAGGAAACACTTCAAGCAGCAGGTCTGAATCCTTCAGTGAGGTAGTAAACAGGCACACCAGAAAGCTGTTTAATATCCTGAAATTTGTCTTCAAGGATCTATCTTCATCTCCTTTCTCTCTCTCTCTCGCTCCACCCCCGTCCTCTCCAATACCGCGCGGAGACTCAATGTCGACATGCAACAGCTAATTTGTTTTCTTAATCCAGTAAAAAATATATTTGAAAATTGGTAAATATTGTCAGCATAATATTCGTGTGCATGTACAATAATTGAACCAGGCTTAATAAAAAGCATTTTTACGGGTGAAGAATCAGTTTTCCCTATGCCAAGATTAATGTTAATCAGGAATGGTCGTCGTAACTATTGAGAGAACGCACACCGGATTCTAAGCTGGTGCCTGGCTGCATATGCGAGAATGGCTTGGCAAACAGCAACAACAGCAAACAAAAGGCCAAAAAGTGTGGCTGGTGAGCTTCTTAACTAAACGTCCTTTTCAACTTCTTCCAGGGGGAAAGTAGCCTCCTGCAGCTGCGAATGGAGTCAAATCTTACAGGTCCAACATTATCACTAGTTTTAAAAGTCTGGTTTGAAAAAGTCTGGCCAAACCAAAGCAAGAATTGATAAAATGCACCCATTTAATGAAAAGAGACCCACATCTGTGAAGAAGTCATAGTCCAGCTGTTAAAGGACACCAAATGGAAGAAGTTGTGCAAAACTGAAAGGCGAAAAATGCACGTGGTAGAGAGGAGCTCTCACCTTTCACAATCTTGTTACGCTTGAGTGCCTGTACCCCCTGGCCCCTTATCGATGCTGAGTGCATCTATAATCACCCCTATCCATAGATGCCTCTCTTCGGGAGAACTACAACCAAAGGATGCGGCTGACATCTTCCTTCTCTATTAATTGCCTACCTCGAGAGGTTCAAAGTCCTACCACCCAGAGCTCTCAACCAGCTAGTCTATTACACAATTATAAAGTTGTCAGAATGAGGAGCATGATGCCCTATTACAGAAAGAACCGGCAAACAGCACCACAGCCCTTCTTCAACGCATGCAGAGCCTATAACAAGGCCTTCAGGCCAAACGGAGCTTTGACTCTGACAAAACCATGAGCGAACATGAGTCATCTTTCAGAAACAATCCCTGGCATTATTAAGAAGTGCTGCACAGCAAACACCTCCTACAGTGAGACTAATTTCACTGCATATGAGTACTTCAGGAACACCGGCTCCAATAGTCACCTCACTGCCAGAGTGGGTGAGTGATGTAATGCTGCCCTTATGGGGATGACTTGATAGATTTCGATCTCTCTCCAATAACCCCGGGTATCATCAAGAGAACCTTAAGGAAACGTCCCTCTGGGTTCGCACCAGGTGATGATGGTATTTCCTACCTCCACCTGAAGAACCTACCCTCAACCCATCTCTTCCTAGCTACTCTATTCTCTAAAATCTTACGTGAGAACCACACCGCTCCAAAGTCGTGGTGCCATGCAAAAATCAAGCTCATCTCAAAGGGTGGAGACACATTGCGCCCTGAAAACTTTCGTCCAATTGCTCTAACTTCTGTTGTAGGCAAGCTATTCAACAAAATAGTTGCATTTCGTCTTGAACGCTTTTTGAGATTGAATGCAATCATTGATACCAGTCTCCAGAAAGGGTTCCTTAGCAATATCAATGGAACCATGGAGTATACCTTTGCAACATCAGCAATTGTCCAGAATGCCATACACCATGGCCTTCCTCTCAAGTCATTTTTTTTTGATCTCAAGAATGCTTTCGGATCTGTGCCTCATCAGCTTATCTCTGACATGCTGGTTCATGTTAACATCTCTACTGAGCTGAGGATGTACATTTCCAGTGCAATACTCACAACTGACGAAGGAATGGTCTACCCGAGGTTTCCCTATAAACGGGTGTCTTCCAAGGGGACACTCTGTCTCCTTTGATATTCTTGATTGCATTTAACCCCATCATCCAACTCGCCCAATCACTCTCTACCCTTGGCTTTCGCTTTAAGTTGCTGGATTCAAAGCAGGTCGAACTCCCAAGAGTAAACTTCCATGCATCTGTACGTGCTCTGGGATGAAGAAGTCTCAGAAGAACCAAGAGGCAATAAGATCACATCAATCTCCACGCATGGTTTGGCTACACTATACTACCGCAAGAGTAGATCCTCTGAGAATGTCAATCTCAATGATATCGAGTGGGTCCCAGCACCTGGTATTGGGAGATGGTATCTACCCAACTCGCCCTTGCCTGGTGGCAATTGCGATCAGACTTTCCACAGACATAAAGTGAAAGGGTTTGCTGACGATATTTCAGTGTTCTCTAGCTCATCAATGGACCATGCAATTGCCCTCCATTCCATAGCAAGCAATTGCTCTTACTTGAATCTGACACTAAAGCCTGACAAGTGTATATCACTTGCCTACAATGGGAAGAAGGTGAAGCACACCACTTTTACCTCTGGTGTCACAAAGTTCCTTGGCCATACCCTTGGTCATAATACATCTCTAACAATCAAGGAGTGTGGGAAGAAATTTGTTGTGACCTTCCAGGAGAAGTTAACCAACCTTGATTCATCCCCTATTCGTGGTGAAATTGTGGATTCTTCGCCGATTCCTCATCCCTTCTTTCCACTTCACCATGGCTGTTGATGTCATTCCTGAATCCAGCATCAGGAAGGTGCAGTCTCTTTGCACAAGGAAGATCAAAGTCTGGCTTGGCTTAACCAGAAGTACTACTACTGCCATCATTCACCATCGATCACCTCGAGGACCTTGGCTCAGCGCTGCAAAAAGGTATCTCGTGAAAACAGGGAGGGACATTGAAACAGCAAGCTGAGTGAACTGGTGGTCCAGAACAAGTTCACTGCCATCACTGAACTGGAATCACAGAATAGGGTCTGGAATCGCATCCAAGCTGGTCTCCCAGCTGGGCAGCTATCTTTTCTACTGTGAGCCGGCTCAGACACCTTACCTACCCCAATGAACCTGAGGCGGTGGAAAATGAAACCGGATGTAAAGTGCTACCTATGCGATAGCCCTTGGAGTACCATCCACCATATTCTCAATGGATGTCCGGTGGCCCTCTCCCAGGGGAGATACACATGGAGACACAACAGTGCTCTGAAGAAACTGGTCTCTACTCTAACAAATCACCTTGAGCCTGGAGAAAGGATGTATGCAGATCTTCCAGAATCCAGAGCAAGTGAGAATCCACCTTCCCACCATTCCAATAGACATCCTAGATACCTCGGCTCATCCAGGTATTGTGATTATCAGACCTGGGGAAGTCATCCTACTTGAACTTACTGTCCCATACAACTCCCCTGAGTCCCTGGCCAATGCCAAGTGTTGGAAAAGAACAAGAAAAATTACCAACAAGCCCTAAGTGACCTCGACTCACGTGGTATCTCTTCCACACTCGTATTTGAGATTGGTGCCTTGGGTCATCACTGATTGCCCAGCACTCGCTCTTCACTTCGCCGAATATTTCCCTCGCTAACTCTATCTGATGCAACAAATCTTCTTGTTAAAACAGCCTCAACAGTTATAACTGCCTCACACCGTATCTTCTGGGCCCGGGTTATCCCTGTTTGGAACTCAGATGCATTTCCCTGAACATTACACCAATATGCTCCTTACCCTGTTTAGTTAATTGACAACATTTTATTTATTTATTGCCCTTGCCAAGTCCTTCACTTGTCACAAGGTATCTTGAGATCTGGTTAGTCATTCATTTGTTTTGTGTGTCTTGTTTTGTATGTTTTGCTCTACTGATGATATATATATACATAGGCATGAAAATTTGTATATAGGTTCTATTTAAGGTGGAGATCACTTTTAGATATGGATCCAAGATGGCTCCACCCTATATCACCCAGGATTGTAAAAACAAAATGGCCACTGATGAAACCTACCGGGCTTAAGTATTTGAGATATAGTACTGATAGGAAATGGTATGAAATGGTATGCAAAAGTAGCCATAAAAGCCACCAAATTGTACTGAGTTAATTCTAAAGATGGAATCGATAATAAGGACTTTAAAAATAATTAATGTTAGGGGCAAAAAATCTTAATATTCCTCTTAGAATCAAATGTGTAAGATTTGCTTCTGTATTATGAAATTGCACAGAAACATCTGAGGCCCCCTGCTTTTCTTAATATACCTCAATGAAATTCCAAGAAAATGCGATTTCTCATTCACATTTATTTTTGCAGATATTAAGTTGATTTTAGTTGTAACCTCAAGTGAGGATGAAGAAGAGCTTCAGTTTGATATTGATTCCCTTTCAGATTGGTGTACAAAGTGGAAGTGAACTATGTATGAATTGCTCTAAATATGTTTTTAAATCTAAGAAACCTCTCCAGCATACCACATCGATGGTAACATTCTCCCATCTGGGCCATAAGAGCCTCAGGATTATAGTGAGTAGTGACCTGACAAGGAGTACCCACTACACTCATAATTGTAGTGCTCATTCATCTTAAATCTCTTATGAAGATCATTCCTGCATCCACCCCAACTGGAATTAAGAGAAAGCTCTATCTCACTCTAGCGAGGTCAAAACTAGCACTTACCCCAATTACGGAGACCTCACTTAATCCAAGACATTAAGCTAATTGAAAGAATCCAAAGAAGAGAAACTAATGTTATTTATCCTACAAGATTATATATCTGACAGAGCAAGGATTCCAGCCTTTACATTAATGAGCTGGTTTGAGCTACAAGACATAATATTTCTGGTAAAGTTACTTAAAATACATCCTCAAACTTCAACATCTTGGACTACATCTCCTTCACAACAGATCAGCTTCACATCATACAGAATTTTGATCCCACCTCCCTGTGCTCCTATCGTTGTGTGTGTCCCTGCTCCAAATGTCATGCTCCAAATGTCATACTCTAAACACTATCACCACAAAACCAGGGACATATCCATTCTTCTGGGAAACTTTATGAATGCCACACCAACTTCAATTACACCATGCTCAGTTTTTTAAATCCATAGGAATCAAGTATATACTAGTGTCAAGAAGTGCCGCCCTAATTGATGGAAGCACCCTCCCTGACTGACAACGCTGAACTTTTTAGCTAGAGAACAGTCGAGTATATGAACTAACAGTGTTGCCATCATTTTTTTGGTAATTTCCAAATTACTCGCCTGTGTTATCCAAATTTTTTGGCAACAAAAAATCCAAACAAAATCCAAACAACAATTTCATGAGAAATAACATACTAAAGTGTGTTCATAGCATTTACACATGTCTTTAATAGTTCAGTGTTTGGTTTAAATTCATAGCAAGTGCTGACACTAATGAAGACACTACCAAGGGTATCAGCATTCCCTTCCCCACCTCATGGCCAAAATGTTACGCTTTTTGAGAGCCACTTTACTCTTTTCTCCTCCTGTGATAGAACTCTAGGGTAGTTCTGTCTGTCTCAGATATAAGATCCTGGGAACTTAGGATTTCACTGGCATCTTCACTGCAAGGGGTGTCCTCAATGTTCCCTCTCTCATCCGGATGACTCGTCTCTCTCTCCTTCCCTTCATCCCTTCATGGAGGAGCTTTGTCCTGAGAGCAGGTGACTCTGTCTGTCATCTGTGGTCGTAGATATTCGCAAAAACCAGCAGGAAGATTGAAGATTTCAAGGTCCCAATAAAGAAGAAGTACGTACAATCTTTCTTGGGGATGGCTGACTACTATTGCCGGTTCATCCATCATTTCACAGACAGAGTCCTACCCCTAAAAAATCAACAAAGAATGAGGCCCCAGACCAAGTGAACTGGAGTGAGCAGATGAGAAGCTCTTTCAATGACACCAGGAAAGCAATCACCAGTACTAGCAATCCCAAATTTGGATATGGAATTTATACTGCAGACGGATTCATCTGGCATGGGGCTGAGAGCAGTTCTCAGCCAATGATACGACCAGGATGGAGATAGGCGGCTGGCCTACTTCAACAAGTAGCTACTACCTAGGGAGATGTGATATTCAACCGTTGGAGTGTCAGGTGGTGGTTAAAAGCATTACCCACTTCAGCGTCTATCTTACAGGAGTAAAATTTACCCTGGAGACAGACCACTGCTGCCTTTGGACCGATTAAAAGATGAAAATAGTCGACTGCCCAGATGGTCCCTGACAGCAGTCCTACAACTTTGTTGTATACAGAACAGGAGCCATGAACTCAAATGTGGATGGACTCAGCCTTCAAGCATGGCAGGAGTAGGAGGATGGTCAAGAGAAGGAGAGAGAGATGTCAGTTACTTCTGCCCTAATTGATGCAAGCACCCCGACCAAGGCTGAACCTTTCAGCTAGGGAAATGTAGAGTATATGAACTCAGGATGACCTCAAGCATGACATTTCACCTAGACCAGATGGTAGAACTGAAGTGATGGATAGATTGGTGAAAGATACTTGGGATGTTTAGGAATAGCAGGACTAGTCTAGGAGGGAAGGATACATTGTGTAAGTAGTAAACTGCTCAGTGTGGGAAAGAGGTTCATTACAACGAGCATGCACACACATTAGTATACTTAAAATGATCATTTATTTGTTGTGTTAATAGGCAGGATAGAGCCACCCAATTAGGGTGCTTATTCACAAATGCTGCAGCCAGATGGTTAAATGTTTGTTATACCAACGTTTACACAGATACATCCTGTCTTGTGTCTATATATTGTGCTATGTGCTAAGACAAAGATAAGTTTGATCTATCAGTAAATACTACAGGGAATATGGGGCAAAGACCACAGTTGCTGGCTCATCAAGAAAAAGAATGCCACTTAAATTAAATTATATATGTAGCTAACTATAAGTAGGTTATTATTCAATTATCAAACATAAGAGAATGAAATAACAAATGAAACAATGATTAGTATAATAATATTATGATGTTTCATTAGAAGAGTGAATGTGACCACATAATTATTATACAAGTCGCAATAAAAGCAGATGAGAGTCTTTTCTATGTATTATTAAATAAGCTGTAATGGTTACTCCAGCTGCTATGGCTGCAACAGCAAACCCTGCACAGGTTAATATCAAAACAACACAACCTGCCGGGCAGGATGAGATGTCGGTCTTTTTATTAGTTCTTGACCAGATTTTGTTGGTCGTTGTTGCTGCGGTGGAGTCTTCTCGTTGAAATTATTTGTAATGAAAAGTATAATATGAGGAACACTACTACGTACCATGATATTATGCAAGATTATCATATCAGTGGCAGATACAGGATTTTGAAAGGTGGTTTGCAAAATGACAAAGTGTAATAATAACCCTTTACCAAATCACTATTCTGATGTTGCTGCAGGAAAAACTGGCCCAGTGGCACGAAAATGCAATCTGCAGTTGGGAATTGATGGTTCATTCTAAGGAAAACTAACCTAGTTGAAAACCCAAAGTTATAGAATATCAGAAAAAGGAGTTCCTATATGACATAATTAACATTGGGTTCCATGAACCCACAGAACTCACCTGGGTCTGCCACTGATTGTAGGTTTACAACAAGGTAAGCAAAGGCAGAGCCCAATGCTTCCCTTGGATTCAGAAAATATTACATTATATAGCACCTGCTTGCAAGCATTTCGGCAGGTCAAGGATTTTTGGCTTCTTTTCTTCTGCCATTAATCTGGTTCAAATTGGTCACAAATTTATTTAATGCATGCTACTCCCATCATGATGTAAGGAGACAGAATGAATTAAGAATTTGCAAAGAGCCTATTTCTCATTTTGAAAGAGCCTTAATGGCCAGAATTTATTATACCAAATATTGCTACACATGTGTTTGCTGGGCTATTGTTTTATCCTCCAGTATCCTTGTAGAGTCACTGAAATTGCAACAGCAATTTGATGGAGGTAGTCTCAATTAAAAACAAGACTGCAATTAACATGATTGAATGAAAATCTGGCAAGACTAACTCCTATAGTGATTTGTAGGTCAAGTCCAGTGGAATCTCCACTAACGGACAGTCCCAGTAGCGGCTTCCTACCTTTTAATGGACAAGAGCACATGTTGCAGTTGGAATAGTGTTCACACACCCTCTCTAACGGACAGCTCTTAGTATACACAAGATTAATTGTTGCATGCATAAACCTCAGGACAGTTGGTGGGGCCTGTTAGAAAATCTTACAATTGGATCACGTTCACCAATGATAACGTAATGTAATAAATAATATGATGATATGGCATAGTAGATATGTAGGTCAACTTGCTTGGAGAGGTTTGGCTATTTCTTTTACTCTGTTAGTGTAAGGTTGTGGTCAGGCCTGGACTGGAAATAGGGCATATCGGGCAATGCCGGTGCATTGGTGCTTAAAATGGGCCAGTCAGTGCCTTGACCAAGCCCTCTAAAAAGCTACAGGCCTATTAAACCATTATTGAATCCCAGAGCTTATTCAACTCATTTGATGCTTGCCCCCACTTACGAGGTCTATTAATGCTTAGACATGAACTGCAAAAATCAGAAAAAAATGCCAAACCTGAAACAAGTTCAACTGTGAATAAATGCCCCTGTTTACATTTCACAAAATTATCCGAAAAGAACCCCATGCATGAAAAAATTCAACCATTAATATGGCTTGTTTACGGTGGTATTTTGTTATGTGACCCACTCGCTGGGTTATTTATTAAGTTAATGGACATGATGGTTGCGAAATCTACATAAAAGATATTGTAAAATGTGTGAATGAAAAGCAAAGAGATATAAAGGAGGTACATAAAGGTTGAAAAGCAAAAAGGATTTGGAATAGGATGCAATGAAATGTGAGAAATTAACGTCGTTTGCAAGTGAACAGACCTTGTAAGTTATATTATATTACCTGTGAACAGGCCTCATCCTATTATTATATTACCTGTGAACAGGCAAGTATTATTATATTACCTGTGAACAGGCCTCATCCTAATGGTAAGTATTATTATATAACCTGTGAACAGGCCTCATCCTAATTATATTACCTGTGAACAGGCCTCATCCTAATGGTATATTACCTGTGAACAGGCCTCATCCTAATGGTAAGTATTATTATATTACCTATACTGACATAAATGGTTTGCGGGCTGGTGTTTTTTTATTCCCCCAGTCAGGCCTGGTTGTGGTCCTTAAAAATTATAGATACATAGAATTTCCACTTCATATCACGCTCCTCCTTGACTTTCTCTCCAGTAACCACAACAAATGCTTTATTGCAGTCTCTCCTCGGAACTATGAGACTATAGAGGTAATCTCCCAATAAACTCTCATTGACATAATGAAATTAGAATAACCTTCTCAATAATCAACTTGAAATTTACTCTCTTGATGTTTCGACTAAATGCTCTAGCCTTTATCAGGAATAATGAGATACTAAGACTCGTGTGAGCTTGTTATATACCTGTAGCAAGCTATCCATCATGTGATGCAAACCACACCCTGGAACTTGCATGGAATATGACTTACAGCTCTGCCATCTTTGATTACAGTCACAGTAGACTGATTTTTAGTTCCTGTTTAAGTATCAGGCATTATCCAATGTATGGTGTCCACTTGTGGCTTCAAAACCAAAAAGCTGATTTCAAGATAAACCTTAAAGATGTATATATGATGTCCTTTGATGTAGAAGTGAGTCTCTGCCTCACTCAAAGACATTGCCCCTGCTAGTTTCGATCTTCTGGGACAGATGAAACCAGATCTGCAAAACGAGTTGTGTAGGCAGGCTGGTGATTAAGATCTATCAAACATGTATCAATTTAGTCATTGAGTCATCTCAATCTAGTATAGACACAATCTCTCTTTACAGAAGTTACCAAAGGAAGCTGAGAAGAAGCCTGGTGATGAAATGTCCCAAATTTAGCTATTGTCACTTTATATGATTCTAATGCTTTAATCTTTTTGCTTGTATCTAATGCTTCAAGCTTTTTGCTCTAATGCTTCAAGATTTTTGCTTATAAAATCTAATACTTCAAGCTTTTTGCTTTTATGAATCTAATGCTTCAAGCTTTTTGCTTATATTTATATGAATCTAATGCTTCAAGCTTTTTGCTTATATGAATCAAATGCTTCAAGCTTTTATGAATCTAATGTTTCAAGCTCTGAATCTAATGCTGCTTTTTGTTGCATACAAACAAGAGATCTTTTGTGTCTGAATATTCAATAATAAATGACGCAAACTTGCTGGCATGCTCAAAGAACATTTCCTTTGTGGACCCCAGCTTACTGAAAAATTGAAGGGAAAGTGCTGTATGCCTGGACAAGAAGTTTAAATGAAGTAACAAATGGTTAGAAAAGGGAACAAGTGATATAACATTAGAAGAATGGCTGTATCTGGAGAATCAGGTGATGTGCAGGGGATACTGTAGATTCATGGAAGGAGAGGGTGCCTGAGATTTTGTGTGGGATAGTGGATATTTATAACTTAGATGAAACCGGATGCTTTTGGAAGGTCCTCTACAGCAAAGATTTGGTTAGAAGGGGAAGAACTGCAAAGGTGGGGGATGCTAGCAGAAGGTGACAGAGGCCTTCATAGCTGGTGATAAAGAGACTACTATTGTCATCTGGAAACAAGGTATGATAAAAATAAACTACTACTACAATATTATCACCATGACCGGTATTGACCACTTTTAACTGGAAAATAAGCATTAAAAATATTAGTTTTGCTTTTTATGGATGCCACCCAGAAAAACTAGTTATAACATCTAAATTACAGCCACTAGACTTGGGATCATCCAGAACTTCAAGGTCCATTATTGTCACCTCTCTTTCGCTATGTGTCAGCTAAGATTGGATTGCAGTTGTGTAACACTTCTGAGATAACAAAGTCTATTAATACAATGACTTTCTCGAGTTAGTAAATTTAAGTTACTTTTGAAGAGGTTCATTCACTTGGTTTATTCATGATACCAATTATTATTCTCATAAAAAAAATTAAGCTCATCATGAACTTTCTCGACCATCATCGTTGGTCTTCATCAGTTGAATTCAGTTGAATTCAGTCACATTACGCTACAATATGAGGAATCTATTGATTATTGGTTCACCCCTCCTGTCTGTTGAAAACAGGTATATGGCAGGAAGGTAGTATTTGCCAGGGAGATCAGAAGCTATCTGAATTAAGTAGAATTCACAATCACTGAACAGAGGATGGATACAACCTCCCAGTCATATACTATTAGGTACTGCAGTCAGACAGGAAGAGGGCAGCCAACTGTCAATGGATCCCTCACATCACATGATTAGCATCATGTGACAGCATTCAACTGATGAGACCAACGATGATGGTTGAGAGCTCTTAAATATTCATTTCTGGTAAGATGAATTGGTTGCTATCATAAATTTAAGTTGATTACCGAGAAAGTCATTGTGTCTGTACTTCGTAGACTGAGAAGTCTATTGATGCACTAACTGTAACCAAGAAAACATCCCAAGCATGGAGTGAAGTAAAACTACTAATGCTTCAGATGTGGTGGGCTTCTTAAAAGTGAGTGGGTGCGAACAGCTTAAATGAAGAAGATGATACTGTGCAGAACTTGAACTAGGTGACTCATTTCAAAGACAATGAGGACCCAGGGTAGTCGTTCACCTGTTGAGGACCTTTCAAATGAGAAGTGCACCCAGGAAAGCACTACCACCAAACTTTGCCCAGTTCATGGTCAAAAGTTGGGCTTGGAAAGGGTACGTGTCTAACCTACCACAAGCAAGTGTTCTCGCCACACATTGCAGATCCTTCCTAGTGCATGGGACAGGCTCTGTTTATGTAGTTGGTTTGGAGCATGGGACAGGCCCTAGCTATGGGTTCAGTCTTGTACATGGGGCTAATCTGTGTGTGACTGATCAAGGCGTTGTTAAAGGTTTTTGAGTGCATCACACGTTCCTTATGACAATGATTCACTTATAGGGTTCATCCTATCACAAGCAACTTTGTTTACAAATGAGATAATCTTACTGCACTTCCTCCGAGGTGAATGATGGGAAGCTCCCACTGCACGGGAGTTTCCACATGGTTGGAATTCTATTTCCAATCGAATATCTCAGAGACAATGGGTATGGCTGGTCTGTCTTCTGGATGGCTGGCCTCTGTGTGACCTCAACGTAACCTCTGGATAAGCTCTGTGATAAGCCATGTAGTGTATAGAGTGGGCAGTTTGGATCACTTTTCCTGGCTTACTCATATTTCCAGGATCTTTTCTGGATTAATTGTCCTAAGGAAAAGTGAGCCAGGAAAGAAAAGTGGTCCAGGAAAAGAGGCCCAGAAAATGTGATCCAGAAAGTAAGCCAAGAAAAGTGGTCCCTCCCCTCCCCTCCCCCAACACTCTCTAGCTCTCTATTCTATTCTATTCCACTTGTACAATACTCCCAAATTTACTGAAATGAAGGGGAGTTCAAGTTCACACTGGCAGAATTACACCTTATAATGGTTACACTAAATTCAGCACTGAAGCAAAAGCGTTCGGTGTGAGACTAAAACAAATGATGCGAATAAAATATTCACACATTTTATTTTTAGCCACACCTTATAATATGTACAACATGTTATTCTGACAGTGCAGAGATCACTCTGCCACCAATGGGTTTAAAGGAGCTCATTTTTACTTGGTGTCATTTATATGATTTTCATAAAGTTAAGTTTCTACATGCCATTGCAGCTAGGAATACTTCACTTACCATCATTGTCCATGATTAGAATATCAGCTTGTCTTGGACTAAATTGAATTCTCGGGTTCATCGAAGGCAAAATAAATACATTGAAGAGTTCTTCATTTTCATGTATTTTATCATCGTTAATGATAATGTCTACTGATTGACTTGATACAGAACTTGAGAATGTCAGGTTTGTAAGCAAGGTGCTGTAGTCTTGACCACGATTGGCTGAATATATTATATAGAACAGTAGGGAGAGAAACCAGGTCAGTGAAAGTGGAAATAAGTATGTCACTGACAGTATTTTTTTTGTCAATACTTCAAAATGTTTTCTGGAAAATTGATGACAAATGATATCTTGAAACTAACGAACAAATGATTTCAAACATATCTACTTCTAACCTGTGCCTTGTGTTTTTGAATAGCATGGTAAGACATGAAAATTGAGGCAAATATGTATAAAGGCAAGATAGTCGGTTTATGCAAATATACTGGCTGAGTGCACATGTTCCTATACTGCATCTCAGCACTTACAGCGACTATGTAAAAGAAACTTCACCAAATTTTGTTTTTTTAAAGTTATGTATAACGAACTCACCATTTGTTGCTTGGTAATTGGCAGTGCCAAGTGTGACTAGAACATCAGTGCTGAGAGACCCAGAAATAATTCCAACAGTCAAGCTGACTGTTCCAATTCCCTCATCAACTTTGTAACTTGTTTGAATAAACCCAATTACAATAGCTGCATAGTTAAGAAAATAATAGAATCTAGAGAAGTATCTAAATATCTGAATATAATGTATATCATAATGTTGGAAATTTTCGTCATTATTTTGTGGAAAAGAATTTTCATTGTATAGCTCTTCCCATGAAATTTTTATTTATTTAACATGTACACTTTTACTGTGATGGTTAATCTCATTATCACTCATTTTCATATCAAATAATTTCATGGGGTACAGATTTTTTCTTTTCATTGTTGGAGTGATGGAGTGATCACCCCCCCAAAAAGTCTCCAGAATTATGGTTAGTATATTGGTGGATTTTTAAGGTTATTTCTGTTTGGGGCTGGTGGTGGTGGGTGGGGTGGGTGGGGTGGGTGAGGTGGGGGGAGTGGGTATCTAGAGACAAGACTGTAGCTGGGCTATAAAAATGGTTGGCCTATAATTAAGACGTAGGAGTTCATTAGACTACGAAATAATTAGACATGGTTATTTTCTGATTATGATATTATAGAGTTAGCTGAGACTAGTAAATACATGTAGGATAATGATCCAGTATATTTCCACATCTGTTGGGATAATATATGTGGGTAATGCATGCATTGCACATGTTAAATATACTACTCAGAGCACTTAGAGGCTTAATGGTTAGAACATACTGTCGTCATCGATGATCAGTATCTGAGTTTGTGATGGGTGGATGATAACTCGGGGTACATTGGATGCCAGTCGCATGTTGGCAAAGAAATTCTTTACATCATTGTCAAATGAATCATCATCCACTATAGCAACTGTGATGCAGATGCGATCACCTGTTGTGCCACTGAATGCAAAGAAACTATTAGATGGCAGGCTATAATCATCATCTACAGAGAGCACAAGGAATGCCATGAATGTTTTCTAGTTACAAATTAATCTGTCACAAGATAGTATGGGTTTATATAGCAAAGCTACTGCATAAAGATCTATTCACAATAATATATTTTACAGCATGCTTAGCTACGCATTAAATTCTATAAGTACTTCTATCAGAAAACATGAAACTCATTTTAAAGTGCTCCATTTTTACACATAATCATAACGGTTTATATAACAGTAAGGGGTCATTACCCAAGACAGCATTGCCATCCACAAGCTGTATGTTGATAGCAGGGATTGTTACTGTAAGAATTCCACTTAGAATGATAGCACAAAGCTCTACTGGACTCACCGACTCCGGCTGAGAATATTCAGTCATTTCCCACCTAATAATGACTTCTGTGGCAAATTAAAAGACAGGAGTGATTTAAAAGACAAATATTGTGTAGAGTCACTGCATATACTTTCCAAATACCATGCCTATACCACAAGACTTTAAATGGAGGAAAATTGTACAACAAAAATGTTTGTGAACAAAATATGTAATCATGTGCCACTTGATGGGCAAGTATATTTGACCTTATATGTGGTGTTTTATTATACCCTCAGTGTTTTGAAACCCTCTATGACGTTTAAAGTTTTCATATACTCATAGTGTTACAGGATATGTTAAGTGAGTATTTAGGGCATGGTTTGATATATATCTTAAATGTACTAGAATGTGCCCAGGAGTGTATGAAAATTTGTAAAATTTTTTTTAACCATCATCATCATCATCATAATTATTTATTATTACTATTATTATTACTACTATATAGTAAGGAATGCAGTGCATTGTTTGGTGAAAGCGAGGTAGAGAAAAAAGTGTGAGGGTGAGGTGAGTCACAGGGATGAGAGTGGATGGTGCAGAGAGAGGTGTGGACTGAGTGAGGATGAGGTGAGTTACAGGGATAAGAGTGGATGGTGCAGAGAGAGGTGTGGACTGAGTGAGGATGAGGTGAGTCACAGGGATGAGAGTGGATGGTGCAGAGAGAGGTGTGGACTGAGTGAGGGTGAGGTGAGTCACAGGGATGAGAGTTTTTCCAGGACTACCGCTAACTCTTCATTCTTGCCACCGATTTCCGTTATCATCAATCCAGCACCACGCTGATCCCCCCCCCCCCTCTGAGGCACTTGCCAAAATATATTCTCTCAGATGGCTCCCCTGAACCAAGGAAAAAGTCTGAATATGATCCACACCCCAAAGGGTCTGAATATGATCCACACCCCAAATGGTCTGAATGTGAACCATGCTCCAAATGGTCTGAATGTGAACCATGCCCCAAATGGTCTGAATGTGAACCATGCCCCAAATGGTCTGAATGTGAACCATGCCCCAAATGGTCTGAATGTAAACCACGCCCCAAAAGGTCTGAATATGAACCACGTCCCAAAAGGTCTGAATATGAACCATGCCCTCCGATATGTTCACCATACACCAGAGGACAGTTGTTGGCTTTCAATAAGCCTTCAGTTAGCCTACCTGCACATGCATATAATATATATATATATATCTTTTCACTGTTTTTTTTTGTGCAATGTCCAAAAGCTGTTTCCTGCTCCCACTGCTCCTGGTGTACTACATGATATTTCTACTCGCTCCCCTTCACGACCTCGGGGAAGAAGCTGCATTGAGCACTCTGAAGATTCCTCAGTTAAGGCAACCAAAGGACAGAGTTCAATATCAACACTTACCCCAGTTAGCAGAGAAGCTCGTAATATGCAGATGACTATTAGCCTGTGCTGCTAAATAAGGACAAAAGCTGGTGGCTATCTGATCCTCATCTGAACATGTCCGACCAAGACTCGGTGACAAGCTCGTGAATGCAGCCAAGCTTCTATTGAGGAACTGTAACCCTGCAACCCAAGACCACCGAGCTGTGTAGCACGTGCAATAACTTCTTATGCAGACCATCTATAAGTCAGGCAGGATGCTCTGCAGGCCATCTATAGGTCAGGCAGGATGCTCTGCAGACCATCTATAAGTCAGGCAGGATGCTCTGCAGGCCGTCTATAAGTCAGGCAGGACACCCTACAGACCATCTATAAGTCAGGCAGGATGCTCTGCAGGCCATCTATAAGTCAGACAGAATGCTCTGCAGACCATCTGTAAGTCAGGCAGGATCCTCTGCAGGCTATCTGTAAGTCAGGCAGGACACTCTGCATGGGTGTGGTTGAAACACACAAATATACTTGAAGCATAACAAGGGGAACTCATAAACATATTTTGCATAGTGATGGGGTTGTTGTCACCCAACAGTCACAGAGTAAGGAGAGAACGAATATTAGTCAGTGCCTCTACACTATACCCCATACAAAACCCAAGCATAAATACAAGAATAGTACAACACACAAAACAGCTTGGCCAATCGGGTTGCCAATTACACGCTTGATATTTACTGATGTGCAAGGCGTCTGGAGGCTCATATTGTGGAACATTTTCCTATCGCCTAATGTAAAATCCTGGCAGGTATGTGCTCTAAGGTCCTTGCAAAACTAGTTCTTTAACTTAAAGCTAATGCGAGTTCTTATTATGTTTGCCGTTCGAAATTTGAAATGAACGACAAATTAATCGCAAAGTTTTAAAGAGAAAATATGAAATGAAGAGTGTATCTGCGCACAGGAAGCCTGGACTTCCCAAACACAACAATGCCCTGTGTGTTGAGACATGCAAGTCTGAGGAAGCCTGGACTTCCCAAACACAACAATGCCCTGTGTGTTGAGATACGCAAGTCTGAGGAAGCCTAGACTTCCCAAACACAACAATGCCCTGTGTGTTGAGACATGCAAGTCTGAGGAAGCCTGGACTTCCCAAACACAACAATGCCCTGTGTGTTGAGACATGCAAGTCTGAGGAATCCTGGACTTCCCAAATACAACAATGCCCTGTGTGTTGAGACATGCAAGTCTGAGGAAGCCTAGACTTCCCAAACACAACAATGCCCTGTGTGTTGAGACATGCAAGTCTGAGGAAGCCTGGACTTCCCAAACACAACAATGCCCTGTGTGTTGAGACATGCAAGTCTGAGGAATCCTGGACTTCCCAAACACAACAATGCCCTGTGTGTTGAGACATGCAAGTCTGAGGAAGCCTAGACTTCCCAAACACAACAATGCCCTGTGTGTTGAGACATGCAAGTCTGAGGAAGCCTGGACTTCCCAAACACAACAATGCCCTGTGTGTTGAGACATGCAAGTCTGAGGAATCCTGGACTTCCCAAACACAACTTTTATCAATCAATGGAAATAGCAAGTCAGAAAAAAATTGGAAGGCTTCACGATGCTCTATCCATCTGGTTCGGCACATCTCTTCAATTTTTCCCCGTTTCACACCAATGCCCTGTGTGTTGAGACATGCAAGTCTGAGGAAGCCTGGACTTCCCAAACACAACAATGCCCTGTGTGTTGAGACATGCAAGTCTGAGGAAGCCTGGACTTCCCAAACACAACAATGCCCTGTGTGTTGAGATACGCAAGTCTGAGGAAGCCTGGACTTCCCAAACACAACAATGCCCTGTGTGTTGAGATACGCAAGTCTGAGGAATCCTGGACTTCCCAAACACAACAATGCCCTGTGTGTTGAGATACACAAGTCTGAGGAAGCCTGGACTTCCCCTAACTCAGTCAGAGAGATAACATTGCCGGTCGTTATTTCCTTTCCTTTGCTGCAGCAATGGAGCACTCTCACGTTCAGTTTTACTTTTTTGGCACTCGTCCTAGCTCTGTCCTTTCTTATCTTCCATTCATCTTTCTTCTTGTATTCATCTCTGAGGTAATGCATCGCTCTTTTCCGATCGTTTTATGCATTCTTCTAACATTATACATAGTTTCATGAAAATGATTACTTAGTGAGATGTGGCAAATGTGAACTCCATATGCTTACCCATTAGTCCATGTATTATAAGTCCACATAGTAGAGCTGAAAATCTTGATTTTGATTCACATATATTACACACTGGATTGTTCCATACTATCCATGGAGTCACTCGAGCTGCTCACACCATACTGGCAACCTTTGTCCGGGTTCCTCCACAGCATGTACCTACCCATTATTGACAAGAGGTGGAGCAGCAGATTGCAGTGATGATGGAACAAGGGATCATACACAAGAGAGTAGTAGTAGTCCATGGATGATCCCTGCTGTCTTTGTACTCAAGGAGTCAGGGGAACTAAACCTTGTGTGGACTTCCAGAGCTGAATAAAAGGTAAGCCAAAGACTCCTACCCTCTTCCACTATGTGATGGGGTACAGGATCGACTTTCAGAGTCAACTGGTTTTCTCTACATTGAATCTACAGTGTGGCTGGCAACTGCCTGTCAATATAGTTGACCAAGAAGAGACTATATTTTGTCCTGATCCTGGTATGGGGATATTTGAGTTAAAAAAAGAAGGCTTATTTGGTGCATTCTGCTCTTTCCAGCATCTTATGGATAAGGTCCTATGAGGACTGCCATTTCTATCTTGATGACTTTTTGAATCACTCAGTGGATGAGGAAATGCAGAAAAAGCATTTGGCAGAGGTGTTGCATTTGTCTACTAATAAAAAAGAAATGGTCATTGGCTATATATAGAATTTTTAGAAAAAATAGAAACTAGAGAACAATATAACAACCTGGTCTAATTTGTTTTAGGTATTGCATACCTTATGCTACTGCTTGCAATACATATGGGTACAGCAGCAAGATAATTGTATGTGTTGATTTGTATAGTGTACGAATGGTACAGTCGACAATAGTAACAATATGTGGCATCTGCTGATTTGTGTAGTCCACAACCAATTTGAAACTAAACAAGTTAAACTCGAGTGTTTACTACATTCGCAAAGGCATCATTGAAATGTTTTGGGGGTTAAAATTAGCCAAAACCTCCTTTTAGGATTTTAGGATATTAAGAAGCTGCCAAAATCTGTATTAGACCAAATATAAACATCGGATTTTTTATGTGATTTTAAAATATGGGCCAAACAAATTTAGGGAGTGTTAATTGCACTCCCCAGTATAAAAATTCTTAATTAAACTTTACACACATTTCCAAGGATAGAACTCACAAGTAGTGGTCACCAGGAGACAACTCTTAGAAGTATTGATATATGATATATGATATGCTGAACCCTAGTCTCTCTTACCATCATTGTCTATGATCGTAATGACTGTATACGAAGGAGAAAGAGTAACTTGAGTGTCATTGGTGGTGATGTTGACAAAAAATTCTTCAGGATTCTCATATAAATTGTCATCAATAATGGTTACGTTAAAGCAGTCTTGCAGCTTTCCTGGTGCAAAGGTGAGCATGGCAATGTTGACTTCATAATCGCTACCACCTGGAGAGGGAAAATAGAGAGAAATATTGCTGGATGATAAGCCAACAAAATGAGAGTAAATATTATTTAAAGTCCCTTGAACACTAGATAAAAAAATGTACTTTGTTGGATCCATTATACAAAAAGAAACAAAGTAAGACAAGACCACAATGAGTGAAATAACTTTCGTCATTTAAAAGAATCATCACAATGATTTTAAGAAGCAATATGATATTGGTATACATGACTTTAGTGGACACCTGAGGCCTCAAAGATGAAAAGCTCCAATGTGAGCGAAAAAATGCCCCAGAAAAGGGTTTTGATGGTGCTCAATAGTCCTCCATTACTCTTTTGAGGCTTTTGGCACATCCATAAACAACAAAATGGCATTTTGTGCCAAATCATGCAGCCTAACTATATGTGGCCGATATACATGGGTATAGAGTTGTCTAATTAATTTTTTGAAAGTCGATATTTTTAGTTCTATTTTCAAGGTTATTTGTTATTTTTCTCCCAATTAAATTTAGAATTTAGCAATGGAGAGCACACTCTTGTCTGAGCCAAGTTCTGCAAAGTCCAACTCCAAGATTCTGGGATTCCGAACATTTAAAAAAAATGTTGTAAATAATATTATTAAACAATCAACTTGTCTTGCTCTTGTTAACTGAACCCGTGTAGGGTCAGCTTTAACCTCCTTCAAGGACTTGATAACAGTTGCCAAGAACTCCAAAAAACTAAAATATTTTGGTAGATGCAACCTCCTAAACTTGGTAACATATCCCCAGGAGAGAAACTACACAAAACTAATCTGAGCATGGGTCATTTGTTCGTTCTGCTTATACTACGGCATAAAAGATAGGTTGATTGTATCTATGATGAACTTACCAACCTGATGATGCTTACCGATGGCGTTTCTCTGTGTTAGGATCCCCTAACAAGCTAATTAGGAACATCACAGAACACATTCATAACGATAAACTGTGAAATCATTAGATAGCCTTAATTGGATATATAATATATTGTGTCATTATGTTGGTTAGCCAATGGGACTGCAGGAAGACCATGTGCTGGTTAACCTATTTAAAGGAGGCCGGCACATGACTTCCTCAGTTGGCAAGATTTTCTCTGTTTCTCAGAATTGACTTGTGTGTAAGAGCTGTATATATTATTTAATGATTTACTGACAAGTGGATAGAATTGAACTGCTCAGACTCTGAACATACCTAGTTAGGAGTAACAACCTAACACTCTGCAATTGAGATACAGATTAATAGTGGACATGGATTGGAATATTTGGAGACTTCAGGCACTAAAATTCCTATGACTGGACCTATTGGACTCGTGTTATGCAAGGGAAAAAACAGACAGAGTATTAATGATGAGTTTCAAGGTCTTTCAGTTTTTAATGTCTGAGGTTTGCTAGTTTAATATCTTCGTAAAGAATTCAAGGCATGCTGGGAGTCTTGTTTGGAGCTAACAGTCACTGAAAGCATCATTTAGGCAGCCAAGAAGCTGCCAAATGCAAACTGAATTATGAATTTTATATTTTGAGGTTTTGGCCATACTCAGACCAAATAGGGAGTCAGTGCACTTAGCATAACCTGATATATCCCTAAAGATGGATTACAAGACTTTTACATGTAAAATACAAATAAGTCTGTCAGTTCATCACCTTAGTGAAGGATTCATCATTCAAAGCACACTGGAAGAGTTAATAGCAGCTAAAACAACTGTGTAGGTGACTAGAAATTGCCAGAATAAGTTTCATCTGCTTATGAAAATGAGCTCATTTACCTTAAAAAAAAGTTATTGCATGTGTTTAAGGTAAGGCCTTTTTAAATGTGGTTCTGATGAGGCATGATCATCTGACGAGCATGATGTCATGTCTCATTCAGTTTTTCTTGCTCAAACTCAATCTTATGACAGAAGGGTAGCTTGCAAAGTGCAATTGCATGTTGAGTTGTCCCTTTTTGTTCCTGTTGGCTTAATTAAAAAATATAAAGGTGGAAAATTGAATTATTAATTTCATTTTACACAGAAATGGAAAGCCACTATATAGTTCAATCATATAGTCATAAAATGATGTAACCAGATTTCAATAATAATAAGATTACAATAACCTTCTCAACAACCAACTTGAAATTATACTCTCTCAATGTTTCGACTAGATGGTCTAGTCTTCATCAGGAATAATGAGATCATAATATGTTTGTAAATACAGATGCCACAATGTTGCCCTCACCTACTGCTCCTCTGTCTTGGTATACCACAGAAACCACTATCTCTCGCTTTGGATCTCCAAGTGCACTGGCACATAGCTCCATCATCCCTACACCTTCATCGATTGTAACTCGCTCCACGTCCATTCCAATTGTAATTTCTACAACAATATGTTCATATAGTTTACTTGAAGGAAATGGAAGGGATGGAAAATATTCCCCACGACCCTCTCCCATTCTATTTCTCTACTAAACTCATTGAATAAATGTTTAATAAAGCAAGATATCCATGTACATTTGTGTTTACACGCATGACTTGTATACATAAACAACACACATGCTTTGGATTTACCCCACTGTTTAGGGATGTATGGTACCGAAACATTTGCTAGGGCATTTCAGGATTTCCAGGTTACTTGGGACTGGTACACGTCCCTAGTGAGGGTGATTGAGTATAGATCCAAGGAACCTAGAATTAGTATAGTATACACACCAGTTCTATATAGCACACCAGACTCTTTTGTACACACATACAAACCCAGAGGTCACCCTTAGACCACCGCACAGATGGCCTACCGCCTTGTCACCCATGGGAGAACCTAGAGATGTCTGACTGGAAAAAATAGTGGGACAGATGCTGTTTTTCAGGTTAGGCATACCATTGGCACCTGTTGAGGGTGACATTCAAATATAATGTCAACTATCGAAGCATCCTGATGTTACCAGAGCAAGAAATCAGTAGTGTCTACAGAATGACACAGCAATAATAAATGTAACCGATGTAAAACATTATGCACATTTATGGCAGAGATATAACTTGGAAAGAAAAAGTTTTCGTAAGTCCTTTGCTTGATCAAAGTCTTCCATTCTACTCCAGTGACTACCTCAACTGCCGATTGAACCTTCTCAGCACTTAGGAGAATGAAAATGCATCTGAGAGCTACTATGAGTCAGCCAAGAATGAACCATGCTCTATTTCTCATGTAGACAAAGAAAGGACAGACAATATTGACTTACATGCAATTTTCACTGTGAATGAGAGAAAGAAAGAACTATTTTGGACATATGTAGTTGCATGTATTTGCTCTATGTGCTTGATTGAGTTCAGTGCTTGATTGAATTAGCTATTATGTTTTCTTGGTACAATTTATTGCTGTTAGTGAGTGGTTCCCCCTCAAAGGATATCGCTTTCCTATACCTATGCAGTGATAGCACCAGGGGTGTGTGGAGCCACTTGACTCTGTTGGCTAGCCCCCCTGTCAAGGACCAGTTGTCAGGAAAAAGGAATTATTCCCCAATGAGAAGGCCGACAATCCAACCCCTAACTAAAAATCATGTCTAATACAGCTGCAAATACTGCCGGAGCGGCCTTTTGGGAGTTAAACCCTCTGTCAGGGTGGCACTAGCACCACCCCTATGCCTATGGAGAAGAGCAGTTCTGGGTCACTTTCAAATATTGGCCCATAAACCCTCTTCTCTATACTACATGCCATACCACCAGAGAACCAAGAGGTTATCCATAGGCCACCCACAAGAGATTCCACAGATAGCCCACTCCTCAGGCTGCCAAATAGTCTACTAGAGTCTGTCCAGGAGAATTCTTGCTCTCCACTCTTCGCACAGCCACATAATTCCACTCATCCAGCATTTTTGGCCCAGGCCATGGCAACATGGTAGTCATGCACTCCCTCCTGGTAGAGGCACTCAAGACCTCGAATCCACCAGAGTTGGCCACAGCCATATCGTCAAGGTAGGTATACTAGCTTCCCACTTCCACAGTCACATGATATCCATCTGGCCACATTCCCTGGTATAGACATCGGCACTGTGATGTTGTCCACACCTACTCCAGGCAAAGATATCCATGTCACTTTGGTCACACCCAATGGCACAAAGAAGGATCTTATTGTAATTACATGACCATGATGGCAATGGCATCATTATCACTGGTGGCAGCATGTGGTGCTGTAGTAATCATATATGCTTTAAGCATGACCCAGATGTATGACCTCTGTAAAGCTAGCCCCTGCATTAGGTTATGCTGGAGTTGCATGACATCCAGGTTTGCACTAGTTACCGGGTTAGCATTTTGACTTCTTTTGCTAGCAGCACAGGTAGCAGGTCACCAACCTCAACAAACTCTGTTAACATATTGAAATTACAATGAACTTCTTAATCCAATTGAGATTTACGATTTACTCTCTAGGTGTTTTTGACTAGGTGCTCTTGACTTCATCACGTAAATAATGAGACTCATATGAGCTGCTATTCACCACATGATACAAACCACAACCTGAACTGGATGTGGCAAAAATACATCATTCTCAACTTGAAATTGTATTCTCTTGACATTTTGACTAGCCCTCATAATAATAATAATAATAATAGAAACTAAATAAGCACCAAAACAATAATAATTATAATAACAATATATTATAAAAATAAATTAACAACAACAACAATTAACAACAACAACAATTAACAACAACAACAACAACAATTAACAACAACAATAATAATAATAATAAATTAAAAAATTAATAAAAATAACAAGTATATATATAAGGACCTGCTGAAACTCTGTGATATGTTTGTGGTTTGTGAGTATAAAATAAAATATTAACAGATCAAAACTCTCAACGAACTCTCAGTGGAAACAAAGAAACAATTATTTCTTCTATAAATAATGTATACACCATTGTGCTATGATCTATTCTTTGTTGTTTGTGAATTTATGTAGTGACATAATTATAGTAATAATAGACCAAAAAAGGGTAAAGTCGGTATTAAATTCATGAGAAGTTTTTGGTGAGAATTATTGCTTGGCTGACACCCCTTGATGCTGAAAGTACTTGTAGGATGTCCATTGTCCCATAAATGTTTATCAATTGTAGATTTCTCTTTAGCACAGACATCAGGTATCTTCATCCTGGTCTCCACCCTTCAGTTGGTCTCCCCCTATGTAGTATTTCCTACAGCTGCAAGGGATGTAGTTACAAAACACATGAGTGCATACTAGTTGGTCATCCTTCACTCTGCTCAATTGTACCCTCAGAATTCTTCCCGATTTGAAAATTACTTTGATGTTGAACTTCCAACAGATGTTCCTGATGTCTTCACTCATCCCTGCTACTTACTACCATAAGATCCTTCTTTTCAGATTGCCTGCATCAGTGTAGTTATCTTCCATTCTGCATTTAGATGTATCTACAGAGGAAAAGTTGCTGAATGCTTGATAACCATTCTCCATAAAGACCCTACTCAAATGATGTTCTTCCTTCCATAAGTCCTCCTTCTCAATCACTACTCTCGCCTGGGTCTCTTATACAACAAGCTCTTCACCACTCTTCTTCTGATAATGTGATCTATAATCAAGGTACTGGTTGGTGTGCGTGGGTTTTCTGTAAACTGTTGCAGTCAGTCCATCCTTTCTGTGTACTTGGCAATCCAGAAAGGGCAACAATCCGTTTATTTCAAGCTCCACAGTAAACTTTATGGATGGCTAATATGGTCTAACAACTCCTCCTCTCTCCCCTTCTTCCCTATGCCCTTCCATCTAGAGCTAGATACAATGTTCAAGCTATCAACTCTGCTCTATTTTTATTATTGTATATCCATGCTTAGCTACAGCTACCTATGAACTATCTTTATCTACTGACTACATCCATACTTACCTTGAAACCGATCTATTGAATCACTGTTATCTATATACTTCATCAGAAACAACAGCTTTATTGAGATCCGCCATATCCTCAGGGTGCGCATAGCACCATCTCCAAAGTATACCTCTTCTTCATAACTGCTCTTGCAGTTCCAAGTCATCATTAAAAAGCAGTTTATATTGGTTGAACAGTAACGCCATCTCTTCAGACCAGCCACTTCAATTTTGGCCTCGTGATTACCTCAGTTATGTACGAGTAGTTTATTGGTAGAATAACCCTAAAAAAATGATTACTTAAACAGACGATTAATTTTGTGATCCTCATTCATTTTGCACCTATAGGCACTTAGAATGGTAAGAGGGTTAAGGGTTCCTCTTTCTGCCAAAAAAATGTTAGCGTAAGTAAACAGGCAAAACTGACTGCAAAAATATCAGGTACACTTTTAGTCAACACATTTTCAATTGCAACCTCATAAACCTTGGCTGTGACTCACTTACGGGCAATAAGTATGATTTTAGACCAGCATATTGCATTAAACGGTGCTCAATGGCATTAAGTAAACTCAACCAATAAGTAGACACAAGAGGTAATCATAAAATGAGCAGAAAGATCGAAGAGAGTTTTTTCTCGCTCTGTTGACTTAAACAATAGCTATAACAAACTTTCAACATCAATATAACCCAACAGCCAAGCCCTAGCAAGTCCTTGGATGAATACTCTGATATGTGTTGATATGTCCTGATATGTGTAACATGGCTAGCAGGTGGTGCATTGTGCCTATTTTTGGAATCATGCTTTTTTGAGAGACATGTGAGACTGACAAGAAAGAGTAGGAGAGATTGATGTGAGAGGAGTTTTTTAAAGCTAGAATGCTGAGTCTTGATATCGATGATTGTTGTGGATTACTTGTATCTCGCCAAATTCTTGAATTAAAACCTTAACCATAACCTTGAGTGTTCACCTAGTAGCTGGATTAGTGAGCTTTCAATGGACTTGAATTACAAGTGACCCCACAACAGCCACAGACTTTATCAAAAGCATCAGCAGATTTTTAGCATTATTATGTAGTATGTGGCACAGCATCCAGATAGCTAAATTTTGAAATGTTATCCTAGATTTTAGAATTTCTGATACCAATGTTAACTGATGCATTGCTGACACCAACTGATGTATGCAAATTCCAAGGATTAGTTGATTATAGAAGTTCACCTCATTTCTCATCAAATGTGTTGAAAAGGCTTTTTACAGTACTGTGCACATGTCTAGAAACTGGGTTAGAATTCTGTTTTCATTAATCAAAGAATACCAGGAAAGGCTGGGGAGATGTTGTTGCAATCAGTAATAACAGCCATCTTTACTTCTGCTTCATTGCTACAAGAAGGGCCTGCAAAATTTGCTGGGTTTGAGATTTCATTTCATTCATTCTTGGTGAACTTGTGTTTTCAAAAGCTTGATGACATCACCTTTTCCCCATCACCTATTCCCATATGACAATTTTATCACATGTCATACATCGAAACCTGTGAGAAAAAGTTCCATTGCTAAAAACTAATCTGCCATCAATCACTTAGCTAGCAGCTGGTTAGCTAGCTAGCTCTACACATAAGAATTCAAACTTGATGAAGGGAAAATCCTCTCTCCAGGCAGCATTCAGTAAGCCTTTCTCTTACAAGAAGGGACTCTTTTACTCTCAAACTCATAGTCATCTGCCATTGTAAAGCTGTAGCTAGTTCTCCTCTAGGTGCAAACCATATGGCTTATTTAAAGGGATCATAGTGAGATATTGTGGGGTTTAGTATGAGAAAATCTAGCTAAGTAGTGAGATAAAATCACATTGAGCGTGGAGAGGTCTCTTCTGGGTGGACTCTAGAGTTTTCTGGTGGTGATATGGCCTGTACTATCTAGAGGTGGGATAATGGACCAACTTTTGAAAGTGGCACAGAATCAGCAAAGTCATTTCGCCCTGTAACAATACAGTAACAACTTACTCTAGGAATTCTTGTGTGGTTAGCTAAAGATGGATCCATTGCCAATGGAGCATATTTGTTGGGTATGGAGAACATAATGGTGAAAATAAGCTAGGATCCTTGTTGCTAGGGGAATGAAACTTGGAGGAGTACTTGTCTCCTGGAGTACTGTCTAAAGATGCCAACTTTTCAAGAGTAGCTTCTAGGATACAAGTCACCTGATTGAAATAGTCTCACTTTTAAGTGCAAGACACTCTTTTATTAGTGACGCTTTCAGAGTCCCACTACATGGTGGAAAGAGTAATGCCTCTCTGACCTTCAGAATTTGCCCAGTAGTTGACCAGGCTCGCAGTAAACAGAATTGTGGTGAGACTGATTTAAGTTTGTGTTTAATTTCCTATAGCTATTGACTATAAAGCCTGGTTCCAATATAAACGATAGCTACCATAATGTTGACAGTGGTTGTGCCCTACAGATCCTATCATAAGTACCATAGTGGTGCCGGCGACACTGTCCAAGCAAAGCTGTCTGCTAACATACAATTATAAGCTTCGCAGGTATTTCTTTCCATGAATCTTTCCTTCTGGGTTCATGTCATAAAGTTACATTATTGTATCTCTCTGCCTGTGCAATGGTTATTGTCTGGAAAGTTGAACTAAGTTGAACCTTCTGGCACCACAGGCCGAGTGTCGAGGGACTCCATTAAACACAGTCTATTGGGAACATATCTCAGACATCCCCCAGGCACTGCTACCAGCAACATTATGGTAGTTACAATGATATGGGGCCAGGCTTAATTGTCTTACTTGTTATGTAAATTTTGTGTACTTAAGAATACATGGAAATGCTCTACTGAACAGCATTAAATCCATAAAGTATGAAGCAGTGACCAAGGGGCATCGCTGATAAATCTAGGGAATGTCCTGGATAATCTGGACAGTTGGCACTTATGTCCTCGAGTGAGACTGGTATTATGTGGCTGAATAAAATGTCAGCATCTTTGCTCTGACAAATTGCTTCTGGAATAGAAGAACCTATCTCATCACTTAGCCTCTGAAATATTGAAGAGTGTAGCTACATTGCAATGTCAGAATTTGCATACTTGCTGAGGCAACTACTGAACCCTCTCTTGTGCAAACTCCTCTACTGACTACGCAGCCAAGTCTTTCACCTATACTGAGTGTGCATCCAATCACTCTGCTGCTGATTTTGCAGACAGTTATCTCTTCTTGCATCCATTTCTCTCTTCTCTACTAACTATGCAGCCAGTTATCTCTGACCATGTAGCCAATCCTCTAACCTCCACTGATTTTTCAGCCTGTTTTTTCTTCTTTATTATGTAGCATATTCTCTCTTTCTCTACTATGCAGTCACTTTTCTCTCCTTTACTGACCAACCAACAAGTTCTGTCTCAGTTCTCTCAGCTGCATCTAGATTCTCAATCATGCGCCAGTTTTCTCAGCCAGTTCTCCCTTTTACACCAATAATGTGACAACTAGCAGCAAGGCATCGAGTGGTGAGCGAAGATATGATAGAGAGAGAGAAATAATAAAAACTATTTCTATTTAAAATCCTAGTATTGTTAGATGGCATTGCTCTAGCCATTCGCTTATCAGATGGGAAATTCTGAAATAGAACTGCGCATATGAAAGTATGGCTGTGAGAGAAGTTCTGTTTAGAGTATATACTTGGAAGCAGTATCACTTGAAGATGGGAAGCACACTACATTAAGAGTGAGCTCATCAGATAGTGCTTCCCGCAGGAATTTATTTTCAGAGTATATACTAAAGAGAAGACCAGAGAAGAACTCATTAAAATGATAGTTTGCACTCTTGACACTGTTTAAAGTTCAATATGGTCTCCATCATTAGCATATCTCTCTCTTTGACTAGATACATAAGTAGTCTATGCCAACTGTGTATGTAGCCAGTTGTCTCTGTCCACAGAAAGTGGCACAATGTGTTTATTGAGATTGATAATACTTTCTGCATCTCATGACAAAAATGACATATCTCACCTCCATAGCTAGAGCATGTTGATAATTGAGTCAGAATAAAACCCCATCATCCTTTCCTTTCAACTATTTACCATGCAGCCTGTTTTCACTTGGCTACAAAACCAGTTTTGTTTTCTCGAGCTTCAAATCTGCTGCCGTTTTGTCGAGCTTTCTCTTCACACTGACGACCATTCTTAGTTTACATAAGTCAACTTTATTTAAGGTGGGTGACTGCTCATATATTTTTTACGGGTGAAGCGGCACAGATACAATATACATACATGATCGATACATAAGCCTCATGCAGCAATACCAAGTTTTCCATCCCACTCCCCATCAAGAGGCGCTTTGCTTGTGCAATTATTTCCTTTAGGAAATGACATTTCTCTACATAAGCCATTTCAGACAATACTGTGAATCAGTCTTTAATTTACTATTCAACTTCCCAGAAGGCTTGCTTCACTTTCAATAACACAATGTGTAAATAACTTAGCTAGCTAATTTCAAATGTACATTGAGCCTCTGAATACACTAGACACTCCGAACACACTAGATATCACCTAAAGTGCATGGACTTCAGAGATAACAAAATTGTACTCAAAATGTGATTTAAAAACAACAAAAATCCTAAATGCTATACCCCAATGTGAAGTAAAAAAGCTCTACGTATATTTCACAGCGACACTTTCAGCTAGTGGTGTGATTGATTGTCGCTAGATCGCCCAAGCACAATTATAGTTACACTATAAAAACTGACCATAATTTATGGTATCTTCCATGCAGGCTCCGCAACCTCCCACTCCCACTATAGAATATGACTTATATTCTCCTCCAATGCAGCAAGTCGGTTGGCTGCCATTGAAAACTCCGCCAGTAAAAACTCCGCCAGTAATGTCACCACTACATGTGGTTGTTGCATAGCACACTGCTTGGTTTTGTCCATTAGATGTGACACCTAATAGTATAACAAGAGCAATGATTATAATATATATTTATTTATACAAAATCAGCAGCTGATGTAGACATTTTATATGCTATCTAGGTGAAAAAATAGGCTAGCATTGCTGGTTTGTCCTTATACAATGATCTACATAGCAAGCTAGCTAACTAATACAACTAGGCAGACATGGCTGAAGATATGAAGCTCACCCTCTCAAAAAAGGGTAATGGAGCTTGCAAGTGAGAAGGGAGCTTCAAATTGGGTAACACCTCTACCAATGAGGAGTTTGGATTCTGTCTGCACAAAGTGCCTCTGCGGATGGATTGACTCACATATGTGTAGCCACCTGCTGCGGCGATTTTAACAGTAGAACATGCTCTCTCCTGCCCTAGAAAAGGCTTTCCCATGATTCTCAGAATGAAATACGTTATATAACATTGAATCTTCTGACTGAATCTGTCGCAGATGCAATCATGGCCTGGACAATCTTTATAACCATCAGTGGTAAGACTTGACATTGCAGTGAATGACTTCTGGGAAGACTACATCAGAGTGTTCAACCCTCATGCAGAAGTGCAACACTTAACCTTTGCCTCGTTGGTGTTTTCTGCAACTAGAGGAATGGCAAAGCAGTCCACCACCTTTTTCTAAGGACTACAACCTCCCATTAGTAGACAAGTGGGAACACCCATCACCTCAATTCTGAACTAGAATCTACCACTCTATATTATTCTCTGCTATATGTTGCATCAGGGATGCTGTTATCTCAGGGACATGCTATCAGTCTTTGACTTGGTCTGGCAGCATGGCAGAACTATGGAACAAACACTATTTATCATTATCCTAGCGCAACTCTACAATTCATTTTGTAAATACAAAGCTCACCTTGGTAAACTAGCAGTAAGATTATGCAAGGAATCTCTTTAGAGTTCATGTCCAGCGAACTTTTAATAAAAGTTTACGCAATGGCCAATAGGTTCTGGAAGTAGACTCATTCTTAGACCCACGCACGCCAAAGCTTGAAAGTCATGTGACGTAGCAACAGTAATAAGAGTCAAGGCTCGAGAGTGCCGTCTTCATGGCCGAGGAAAATATAATATTGATATCTAGCATGCTGTGTTTAAGACAAATATTGTAGCAGTCATTTTAGCTTTAACTTGGTCTTCAAAGCTCTAGTATGGTCAAGTGGCTCCAGCCATCAACAAATTCGTGCGGTTTTTTTTAATTTTACGCACGAGCGGGGGTACAACTTTTTCATGTTCCAGGTAAGATTCAGCAAGTGTCTGTCAGCCGCGCCAGTGGTACCCGCATGCGCATACAAGCTGCTCGACCTCACATTTCACGAGTTAGTGATCGTTCCAGGCGATCAAAGGGTTTGGGGGAGGGGAGGGGGGGTTAGTTCACCTCCCTTGGGTGGGGCAATTAAATGTGATATCCAGCCCTAAATATAAACATGTGGTGATATTAAAACCGTTCCAGAATCAGTTTTTTTTAAAAAGAAGATCACAAGACATGAACTACAAAATGATTCCAGGCATAATCCTACTGCTGCTTCACCAAGGTGAGCTTTTAAAAAAAATAGAGCTATTGAGAATTGGATAGAGATGCTAGGATAATGATATTGTATAGTGTTTGATTCATAGTTGTGCCTTTGCTGCCACCTAGTTAATCATAGGAATTGGACTGATAGCACGTCAATAAGATAACATCCCTGATGCAGTATTGTAGTGTTTGTGCTGTTAGAACTGACACACACCACACGAAACTTCCACTCTTATTAAAAAGGCGCTACCTGACTTGCAGGTGAATGATTACAGGAAATTAATGAGCCACATTGTTACAACTTTAACCACAGATAGTAATCTACACATACATAGTGAAGAGGTGATATGATATACAGTGGCATATTCTAGTTCAGAATCGAGGTGTAGGGGTGTTCCCACTAGTCTGTAATGGAGTCCTTTGAAAATTAAGAGGACTGCTTTGCCATTCCTCTAGTTGCAGAAAACACTTAATGAGCTGAAAGTTAAATGTTCCACTTCTAATAAGCACTGCTCATAAGCTTGTACTTCATGTTTCCTAAAGCAGTTGAAAATGTTTAGTTTCTGTTGGTGGGTACATAAAAATAGGATGCCCTGATGTACAGATAGGGTCAGTCTTCCCAGAAGTCATTCACTCATATTTGGCTAGTTCATATTAAGTATTTTAAAGGTAGTTAGCTAGCTAGCTTTTAGAGCTTTCTATAAGGACAAATCAGTGGTGCTAGTTTATAGTTTTTTCCTAGATCTACATATGCATATATGAATGACATTGTGTCATAATATGACCTACATCATCTGCTGATTTTGTATGCAGTAAATAGCATTGTTCTTGTTATGCTATTAGGTATCACATCAAATGGACAAAACCAAGCACAGTGCTATGCAGCAACCGGATGTAGTGGTAACTTTATTGGTGACGTTTTCAATGGCAGCCAACCGATTTGCTGCAGTGGAGAACATGAGTCATATTCTGTAGTGGGAGTAGAAGGTTGCAGAGACTGCATGAAAGACATCAATGGTTAGTTATTACAATGCTTGGGCGACCTAGCTAGTACAATATAAGTATGGCCAATCACACCACTAACTAAAAGTATTGCTGTGAATATATGAAGTGCTTTTGTTAATTTGGTCATAAGGACACATTGGTGCATAGCATGTATATGGTTTTTGTTGTTGTTTTAAATGACTTTTTAATACAATTCTGAGAACCAGTTAGTCCATGAACTTTAACTGATATTTTTAGTGTTTTCAGAGTGTATAATGTATTCACTATATAAATAACCTTCTCAATAATCAACTTGAATTTTACTCTCTTGACGTTTCGACTAGATTCTCTAGCCTTCATCAGGAATAAAGACCATCATCTGTCCACCTTATATGAACTAGCTGGTCTTTGTAACTAATTTCCCCTGCTTCATCAGCAATAATTGAGTAGTGCTCGATCTGATAAAAGCTCCCATGGAACACTCAACCTTATGAGAGCATTTTGAAATTTAAGAACTTATTTTCTTGGACCCATAATGTAGTGATTTGGAACTAACTTGAACTTTGTACTACTAGATAGTTATGCGCATGACACTAGTTCCCGTTATATGTCTGTACTGTATTGTCAATTCCTGGACCTCGTGTTTGAGATCTAGTTGTATAAAACCATTCTCTCTGCGGTGTTTATAAATCACAACAATTTATACAACTATATCTCTCGATGGATAAAGTTCTTCGTCCGGAACGTTTGAAGGCAGACCCAAACCCAAACTCGAGTGACGCCTCAAAGGATTGGTTCCACTGGAGGAGGACATTCCAGAACTTTCTCGCTGTCCTCGACCAAGAGGGTTTGGACAAACTCGGAGTACTCACAAACTTTCTGTCTCCTAAGATCTACCAATACATCAAAGACTGTGGAGATTACCCAACGGCGATTGAGACGCTGCACACTCTCTATATAAAGCCCACAAACAAAGTCTATGCCCGACATATGTTGCTACGAGGTGCCAATAGTCTGCGGAGACCCTGGATGAGTACCTCCAGGTCCTTAAAACGCTTAGCAAAGACTGTAACTACCAGAATGTCTCCTCGGTTAAATATCATGAGGAGAGCGTTAGTGACGCTTTCATCTCGGGTCTTCTGGACTTATTCGCCAAAGGTTATTGGAAAATAATACTCTGGGCATCAAGACTATGTTCAATCAAGCCAGATCACTGGAATCAGCAGTGCGCAGCTCAGAGTTGTATACTGCAACTCCCCTATCATTCAATGCTGCCGTCTTACCAGCAGACAATGTTCTACTAGACTGTGACCCAGCTGTCAACCCTTCTACTCTTGATACAGCATCTTGTTTTCAAGGACAGAAGTGCTTCTTCTGTGGCTACCAAAGGCATCCTCACTCCAGGTGCCCTGCTCGCGATGTCACGTGTTCCAAGTGCCAAAAGAAGAGACACTTTCAGAAAGTTTGCCGAAGTGGCGCCCCACTCCTGTCTGAAGGGAGGACATCAGCTGCAATGTGGTGACCTATGCTCACTACCATCTCCGCTGAGGTGCTCCTATCACTTGCTAAGTCGACGACTATGGTGAGCGTAGATGGATTTGAAGCCAAGGCCCTCGTTGATAGTGAGAGCTCTGAAAGCTTCATTTATCCAGGACTGGTGAAATCGACAGCTCTTCATGTCTACCCTTCGTCAGGAATGAAATCGATGGCTACATCCTCACTGGCAACAAATGTGAGTGGTTATTGTCTTGTTGGCCTCGTATTTGGGGGTAGAACTTACCCCCGGGTATGCCAATCTGTCCTCCCCGAACTGTGCGCTGACCTCATACTAGGCTTAGACTTCCAGACGCAACATGAGAGTTAAAAAAAAAATATTGTGGTCCTAAGTCTTCGCTATCTATCTGTGGTCTAAGCACTTTGAATATTAGCCCACCACAGTTGTTCTCTAATCTAACAGATGACTGCCACCCGATTGCGACCAAGTCACGCAAGATAGTTGCGAAGATTCGCTATTCATTACCGCAGAAACACGACGGCTCCTGAAAGAAGGGATTATTGAGCCTAGCAAGTCGCCCTGGTTGTCGTTGCAAGGGTGATAACCACAAAAGGAGGATGGTAGTAGACTATTCACAAACTATCAATAGGTTTACACTATTGGATGCTTTCCCTCTTCCACGCTTATGTGACCAGGTAAACTCCATTGCTCAGTACCGGGTATTCAGCACTATCGACCTACGAAGTGCGTACCACCAAGTTCCGCTTAGGAAGGAAGAACGGCATTTGAGGTAAGCAATGGCTTATACCAGTTCACACAGGTCCCATTCGGTGTGACTAATGGCGTTACGTGTTTCCAATGGAAATGACCGAATTTGTGCATAAGGAACACTTAGCTGGTGTTTTCCCTTATTTGGACAACCTTACCATATGTGCAAAAGACCAAGACGAGCATGATACCAATCTAGAGCTCTTCCTCGCGGCAGCCAAATGGAGAAACATGACCTACAATGATGAAAAGAGTGTCTTCTCAACTAGATGCCTCGCCATCCTCGGTTGCGTTGTAGAAGAGGGTGAGATCCGCCCGGACCCTTAGCGCTTGAGACCTCTTCGAGAGCTTCCTGTCCCCAACAGTATCAAGTATCTCAATAGATGTATTTAAAGGCTATTTTCTTACTACTCTCAATGGATTTCTGGGTTTTCAGACAGAATGAGCCCCATAAACAGTTGCAAAACTTTTCCATTGTCTGCTGATGCTATTGTGGCTTTTGAAAGTCTAAAGAAAAGTATTGAAGAATCGGTAGTAATGGCCGTGGATGAAGAGTTACCTTTTGAAGTGGAGACGGATGCATCAGAAGTGGCTATAGCTGCAACCTTGAACCAAGCTGGACGTCCTGTAGCTTTCTTCTCGAGGACACTACAAGGGCCCAAGATCCGACATCCCTCCATCGAGAAAGAGGCCCAGGCCATCATAGAATCTATCCGCCATTGGAAACACTACCTAACTGGATGAATTTCTGCTTGAAGACTGACCAGAAGTCTGTGTACTATATGTTTGCCAGCGACATAAGGGAAAATCAAGAATGATAATATCATGCGTTGGCGGGTAGAGCTGTCCTGCTACAGTTATGATATTATCTATTGCCCCGGAAAAGAGAACATACCACCTGACACTTTCTTATGCAGTACCTGTGCTGCCTCCCTAGATGTGTCTTTGTACCTGCTGCATCAGTCGCTTTGCCATCCAGGTATTACGAGGATGTCAGATTTTGTTCGTAGCTGAAACCTACCGTTTTCCATTGAAGAAATAAAGAGAATGACAAATTCTTGTCAGATCTGCTGTGAATGCAAGCCCAGGTTCCATCGACCTGTCAAAAGCCACCTCATCAAGGCAACTCAACCCTTCGAGAGGTTGAACAACGATTTTAAAGGACCTCTCCCCACTAATAACAAGAACTCATATTTCCTCAACATCATCGATGAGTATTCACGTTTTCCCTTCATTTTCCCTTGTCCTGATATGAATGCCAGTACTGTAATTGAATGCTATTCTCTGTCTTCAGGATGCCGGCTTTCGTGCATTCTGATCGAGGGCCCTCTTTAATTAGTCATGAACTGCGGACCTACCTTTCTGGGAAAGGAGTAGCAACAAGCCACACCACACCCTATAATCCTGCAGGCAATGGACAAATAGAGAAGTGCAATGGAACTGTGAGGAGAGCTGTCACGATGGCCTGCAAATCAGAGAATCTCCCCATCAAGTACTGGCAGAAGGTCCTCCCTGATGTCCTCCACTCCATATGCTTACTTCTCTGTACGACTACTAACGAGACTCCCTATGAGCGTCTCTTCCGTTTCTCCTGACGGTCTACGTCCGGAAACTTCATCCCTACCTGGCTGACTTCTCCTGGGCCCGTCTTCCTCAAGCGTCACATCCGAACCAGAAAAATGGACCCACTGGTCGATAAGGTGGAGCTCATTGAGAACCCCCATTATGCTCACATCCGGTATCCAGACGGCAGGGAAATGACGTGTCTACCAAGCACCTAGCCCTGTGTGGTAAACCGGGGGACAACACTCTCCCTCCGATGCCGGCTATGGATGAGGCGCTCTCTCTGACATCGCTTCCCCGACCCTCACTTGAACCAGAGCTTAACTCTCGACCTATACCTACCTCGATATCCTCCTGGGCGGAACTAACTCTGGCTCAGGTACCACCCAATTCTCCGATTCAAGAAGCTCCCTTACGTCGTTCTGAACGCATCCATCACCTATCGACCGTCTTGCCTATAAGATCACTTCCCAACAAAGGGGTGAATGTGATGATCTGGAACTAACTTGAACTTTGTACTACTAGTTATGTGCATGACACTAGTTCTTATTATTGTCCGTTATAATATGTCTGTACTGTATTGTCGATTCCTAGACCTCGTGTTTGAGATCTAGTTGTATAAAATCTTTCTCTCTATGGTGTTTATAAATCACAACACATACTTTAAGTGCTGGTATAACATTATTTTTGAGGAGGAAAAGCTGGGTCAAATTACTACCTATCTCACCATTACCTCTAATAGTCTAAGCAAGAATTGGGCGGAACAGTTAGAATTTCTCAATGTATTTTTGATCATGGATGTTGTTGAGATCGGAGGAGGATATGCACACTTCAAGCTTCAACTTTTTGAATACTACTTCTTTATGTAGGTTTGACCGAGCATGCTGACAGAATTGTCAACTCCCCAAATCTATCTTCTCCTCTCTTTGCTGGACACAGAAAATCTTTCTTGGTATACACAGTATTAATAATAAGTACAGAAGACTTGTTGTACATAAAGTCAATCAAGGAAAGCTGGCATACATGAAAGCAAACTGTTCAATGTTTTTGCCTTGTTTCTTTGTTGGTGCCGTCAATCAAATCTCAAGTTCATGATTGAAATAGTGACTGCACTCAACAAAGCAAGAACTACAGATCCATCCATTTTAAACTGCACAATTACATGCACTGCACACACCTGAAGGAAGTGCTTGCTCAACCATGGTTAAATTGTGTCAGGACCCTTAACTTCCAACTACATGAAATATGTTTGGGAATGGAATATAGACACTTCATAATTGTATGCATATATATGTGTGTAGATATTTTTAAGTTTACCATATAAAAAAAAACAAGATCGGCAAAGCTAGTGACAAAGTTGTCACAACCTTGTAAGGATTATAACAACTTGTAGGGAAGTAGTATACACATGTTATAAATGCACGACGATCTTGGAAGAAGGTTGTTAATGGTATGGAAAAATTCTGACAACTTTGTTGAGGATTGTCGCAGTAGTGACAATCTTGTAAGGAGATTGCTATGCACATACATCATTTAAGAGGATTTGTCCAAGTTATGGCCAATTCACAATACGATGATGGATGAGCGAACAATACCTTATATAGTTTCACGATAGAAGCAATCTTGAACTTTGACATTGAATCTGGTAGGTGACTGCAGCTTCAGCTACACATCATGATGGTCGTCAACAAAATTTTTAATAGCTATGAAACTATCGCTATGAATTAACTAGCTACACAACCGGGCAAATTATTGCTATTAAACAAGCTGTACTACTTGCTAGCTATATACAATGCTACTTGCTTAGAAGCTACCAAAACTATCAAACCACTGGTTATCAAGCTGCTGTAAATACATCCACCAGTAGCAAAACCACTAGCCATCTATATCAGCTAGAAAACTACAGGCTAGGTTTATAGCATTTTTATCTTGACTACCACCTGATTCCAGGCATTGTTCTTCTCCCTGACATGTATGCAGATTATTGCCATAAGCAAGATCAGTTTTCGGTGTTTTAGTGAACTTTTTCACATCCACCATCATCACTTTTTTACTAGAAACTAAGCAGTTCACAATGCAGTACATCACATGCTAGATTTTATCATTCTGATTGGCTCAATGGTTCCTGCTAACACTTCTGCTCAATTGCATAAGCGAGAAGAAGTCTGTTACTTCAGTAGAGCACATGGCAGTAACTTTAATAGCCACAGAATTTTGGTAATAAAGAAGTACCCTGAGTTCCTTTTAAAGCAGATTCCCAAACGGAAAATCTTGCCATTGATCTGTGCATTACTGCTTAGGAAGGTGCTTAAGATATACTTTTTTGATATTTGGGAATAACCCAATGTGTTCGGTTGTTGTGTGGGCTGTGAACTGGAAGGACAGTTTTTTCCAGAAGGGTCCATATTCTTCCCAATACAAAACTGGACATCACCTACTCTGAAAAACGATGCATACAGCAGTGGCGAGTCTACATGCTCAATTCTTTCCTGCAAGTGTTTATGCATGTTGATCAGCTCTCAAAAAAACTCACCACTGATAGCTTAGACTGGATCACCCCATCCTCTATCAGATGTAAAATTTACTGAAAATCCCAACCCAAACCATGGAATCCCTAAGACTGTATGGGGTTGGTGTGCTAGTTGGGTGGGTGGGATACCTGACCAGAAAAAAAGCACGTGTCCCAATTCCCCCCCCCCCCCCAGTCAGACATCTCTAGGTTCTCCCATGGGTGATGAGGGGGTAAGCCATCCATAAGGATGTTTAAAAATGACCTCTGGATAGCTGAGTAGGTGTGTACAAAAGGGTTAGTGTGTGCTAAACTGGTAAGTATACACTATTATGTAGATACAGTACTAATTTTAGATTCCTCGATCTATACTCAATCATCATCAATAGGGTTACACCTGGATAGTCCCAAGTATCCTGGAAATCTTGAAATTCCCTAGTAAATGTTTCGGTGGTACCCTAAACAATGGGAGAAATCCCAAGCATTTGTGTTGTTTATGTATACAAGTATTCCATGCAAACAATACATGGAAATCTTGTTTTATTATAATTTATACAATGAGTTCAGTAGAGAAATGGAGTGGTATGGTTGTGGGAAATATTGTCCATCCCTTCCATTTCCTTCAAGTAAAATATGAACATTTTGTTGTAGAAATTACAATTGGAATGGACGTGGAGCGAGTTATAATCGATGAAGGTATAGGGATGTTCGAGCTATGTACCAGTGCACTTGGAGACCCAAAGCGAGAGATAGTGGTTTCTGTGGTATACCAAGACAGAGGAGCAGTAGGTGAGTGCAACATTGTGGCATCTGTATTTACAAACATATTATGATCTCATTATTCCTGATGAAGACTAGACCAGACCATCTAGTCGAAACATTGAGAGAGTACAATTTCAAATTGGTTGTTAAGAAGGTTATTGTAATCTTATTATTATTGAAATCTGGTTACATCATTTTATGACTATATGATAGTGGCTTTCCATTTCTGTGTAAAATGACATTAAAAATTCAATTTCCCCCCCCCTTATATTATTAATTAAGCCAACACAAACAAAAAGGCACAACTCAACATGCAATTGTGAAGGTATCAAGTAAAAACGCAATACAGTGGTCCCTCCATATTAAGACCCTCCCAAGTAAGACCACCTCCATTATAAGACCATTTTTGCTTGCTCCTGGTTGGCTGGCTTTATGTTGACCCTTCCAAGTAAGACCCTCTAAGATAAGTCCACCCCTCTTATAAGACCACTTGGCTGGGTCAATATCCTCCCAAATAAGACCAAGCACCCACGAATACAGTGATTTTTGTTTTTTGTTTGAAGATCTACCTTTCCATTAACTGTGAAAGATCAAAAACTGGTACATATTTACATCTGCATTGATCCAAAGAGGGACCTCGGCATCGAGTATGAGGCACAGACCAAGGTGTGGATGAGCACTCCCATCTGGGAGCAGTGGCTCAAGCGCACCAACAATAAGATGCTAGCTGAGGGCCGGAAGATCATCGTCTCCATTGACAACTGCTCAGCGCACTCAGATATCAACCTCAGAAACCTCAAGCTGGTCTTCCTGCCCGCCAACACTACCTCCAAGCTTCAGCCTATGGACGCTGGCATCATCCAGGTCATGAAGCTGGTTTACCGGAAGCAGATGATCCACTACATTCTCCGGCTCATGGACGACACTGTGAATGGCGATAGTGGTTGCACTAGCTTGCTTGTCAAGAAGGTGGATGTTCTGATGGCGATGACCTCCATGTGTCCACCATCAAGAAGTGCTTTAAGAAGTGTGGCTTCATAACCACCACTGCCCCTGCTGCTGAGGTCGAGGAGCTCACCATCTCTGCTGAGGATACGGTCATCAATGGGCAGCTGCTGGAGTGTGTGACACTGGAGGGCTACGCCAACATCGACAGCGAGGTGCACACCAGTGAGGACCACTATGACCCTGCCCTCGACCACGCCCTTGCCACCCCTGCTGACTCCTCCCATGAGGAGCCTGAGTCAGATGATGAGTAGGATGGCCCCATGCCCACTCTCCTGTCACTGTGTCAGAGGTGTTTGAAATAGTGTGCAAGCTGCGTGACTTTGCCACTCATCGAGGCATTCCCAAGCTTGTGGCATGTGCTGATTCTATCGAGCAGATGGTCATCCAGAACAGGATGGAGCGGACTGTCCAGTCCAGTATCTCAGACTTTCTGTGTCCTAAGGACACTGCATGAGTCAATACATACATGTGTACAATGATAACCAATGTCTTTATCAAGACACCCATAATTCCAAATGAGAATACAGTATCTTGTCTGGGGAGCTTGCAGTTGGTTTAATATTATAAATGCGTGTACACTACACAACAAAATCCATTGAGCAATGCTTTGTGAGACCCCTGCCATGCCCGAGAGTGATATTCCCAAGTAAGACCACCTCTCTAATAAGACCAGTTGGAAGTGCTCCTTAATAGGGAGGGACCACTGTATTAGGCACTTTTTCGATTCCAAGAAACAAGATCTTAAAGTGTATGGCATGTAACATGGATATTCTAGGTCTAACATCCATAATTATTACAAGATAGCTAATCAAAAGATAGCTAATCACCTCAAAAATGTGTTGCTGCACAATGATTGATGATGTAATTCCTCAATATACCACCTGTTATAGTAGTATTGTATAGCTAGATGCTGTCAAAAAGGATAGCTAATTATGAATTGCTGCAATGATTGATGATGTAATTAATATAGCACCATAGCGTGGCACCTGCCTGTTGAGTTGCACTAGAGTCATAGCAGTTCGCTGAGTTCAGTCTAGTTAGCTATGCCTAAAGAAAGGGGAACAACTAGAGCGGATAGGAGGAGAAGTAAGAGGAAATATTATCTTGATGGCAAAGCCAGGTATCCTTACTCCCACACAACTGCTACCTGGACACATGGCTTCTGAAGTAGCTATTCCTGGCTTGGACAAGTCATACAAGAATCTTGGTCTAATGAAAGCTTTATCTTGTATATACTAAAATGGGTAACTTACGTCAAATGTATAGAAACTTTATATATATCAGATTTGTGGTTGGAAATCATAAAACCATAGAATACTGATATCATGCACACAGACGTTCATAATTTGTGAACCGTTTTACCTTTTGCTATGAAATTTTGAGAGAATACAATTAGAACACTGAACTACAATATGGCATCAAAACGGGGTTATGTGCCTAATATTGCATTTTTACTTGATCATAATTATGCATTCACAATTGCACTTTGCAAGCTACTCCTCTTCCGCATTAGATTGAGTTTGAGAAGAGAAACTGAACGTGACATGACATCATGCTCATCAGATGATCATTCCTCATCAGAACCGTATTCAAAATTGCATTACTTTAAACACACACAAATGCAACATGCAATTACACTTTGCACCTTTCTGTCATAAGATTGAGTTCAAGAGGAAAAGCAGAGCTTGACAGGAGATAATGTTCATTGTTTGCCACATCAGGGAGTACACCAGCACTTGCTTTCCTATATTGAATTTAACCATATTTCAAAAAGGCTGATACCTTTAAATGTATAGAACTCATACCTCAGCTGAAACTCATTCGGCAACTTCTAGTGACTTAGACAGTTGTTTTAGCTGTTATTAACTATACCAATGTGCCTTGAATCATGAATCCTTCATTAAGGTGGTGAACTGACATATCTAATTTTTTACGTGTAAAAATACTTGAAAATCCATCATCAAGGATCGATCCATTTATGGTAGTGTACTCCTGATTTGGTTTGATTAAAATTTTAAAATGTGAATGCCAAAAGTCCAAAAAGTACACATAATTCAGCTCACATTTGGCAGATTCTTAGCTGCCTAAATGATGATCTCGGGCCCTACTATATATCTCCAAACAAGATTCGCAGCATACCTTAAATTCTTTACTAAGATATTGTTTTAGAATGAAAAAAACAACTTTAAGATCATTATTAGATTACTCTCTACCCCCTTCAATAACACAAGTCCAGTAGGTCCATTCATAGAAAGTTTTGTGCCTGAAGTCACCAAATATTCAAATCCATGCCCACTATTCACCTGTTTCTCAATTGCAGAAAAATGCCATGGGTAAGCTTCATCATGTGAGTAAGTTCATCAATGAGACAATCAAGCTAGCTCATATGAATCCTCATTATAAGCAGAACAAATGACCCATGCTCCGTTTAGTGTTTAATTTGTGTAATTTCTCATCCTGGAGATCTGTTACCAAGTTCAGGCTATCTCTACCAAAAACATTTTTCTTTTAGGAGTTCAGTGCAACTGTTATCAAGTCCTTATAGCTGCCTCTATATGGGTTTAATCAATAATAACAGCAAAACATGGTGAATGCTGATAAGAAATGAGCTCTAAATTAGCTAGAATCCCAGTTGGACTTTGCATAACTGGACTCAGACAACAGTGTGCTATCCACTGCTCAATTTATTTTATACAAACAGTATAGAAACAAAAAATTCAGGAAGCCAGAAAAAAAGAAAAGACTGGCATTCAAAATAAAGGAGTCAAGACTATACCCATGTGGGGTCACAAATAGTTTCATGGTTTCTCCCATATGCCATCTTCGGTGTTGTGGAGGTAAATATACTAAAAGCTTCAGAACGAGTAATTGAGGATTTTGAGTGCCATTGAAAACCTTATCTAAACATTTTCCCCATTTCCCCCCATCACATTGGAGATTTTCAGTTTGGTGGGCTCAGGTGGCCATTAAAGTCTTGTGCACCAATATTACTCACTGTAATGAATGGTGATGATTTTAAATGGTAAAAGTTTCTTTAACTGGTTGTAGTTTACATAGGTTCTTTTTGTACAACCTTGTGTTTGTTCATGCATTGGTACACTTGCTTTGTTTCTCTGTATAACCATAAAAACATTTTTGTTACTATCTTATTTATGCATCTTTGTTCTTAATGTTTGCCTACAGTTAGTCCAGTTAGTCCATTCAAATGGCAAAAGTTGCAGTACAATGGTCAACAGGTTGAAGGGATTTTTTAAACTCAACCAGCCTAGGTTATGCAGTGTTTATAAGCAGAAAAAGCAGTGCCTCTGTTGATAACTAAGAATCTTTACGTTGCTCTCAACAAACTCTCAGTTGGCATAATGAAATTAGAATGACCTCAATTATCATCTTGCAATTTACTTTAGTCTTCATCAGGAACAAGGCTAGAAGCATCAAGACATAACATCGAGGAATAAAACCTAATTTTGGTCGTTGGGAAACTATGTCAACTGAGTGTTTGCTGAGAATATAAACATTGTTTATTAGTTTTTGTTGCTGTTTCCTACATTAGAGTAGAGTGGTGGATAACTAGATTACTGTCTAACTGCAAAGTCCAACTCCAAACTTCTGGGATTCTAACTCTTGATTGTTCACTGACCCTCTCATAATGATGAGGACAATTTCAGCTAGCTTCTCAGTCTTGGTTTAGTAGCCTTTAGATCATCTTCATCATCTGTAATGTCACAATGACCCATTACTTGCAGATGTTGTTTAGTCACATGACAAGAGGATTGCAGGAAGATCCAATCTGAAGTATCAGTTGAGTGAGGCACTAGGCTCAATGGCCTCCTTCTCCTTCTGCTAGTTTGGTTTTATCTCTTGGAGACTTTTGTCCCACTTGATCCTGAGGAGCATACCAAGCATGTGTTCTGCCACTACAAAGAAATTCTTGAGTTTAGTATTCTTGTGTTCTTTCATAATTGATAGCCGATTCACCTATGCAAAACTTATCTGTGGCATTCATTGATAGAATTACACATTTTTTAATAGGGATAGAGTCTTCAGGTTGAACAAGCTGCATTCTGAGCATATTAAATGGCAATAGCTGACATGCAAGATTTTCAGATATAAAACATAAGGGAGTTAAACAAAATTGTCATTCTCTTCTTAATTCTTGTCAGATTTTGCAAGATAATTTTTCAATGATTAAACATCCAATACAGAGAGTTTTCTTATAATATATATGACATGGAAGATTCTAAAAGGAAACTGATCTAAGCTAAGACATAATACATGTGTGCTACAGTTCAACATGATCGAAGAGGCAACATATGAGATCACACCTACAGAAGAGATCTGGTGGTGTAAATCAATTAGCTCTAACTAATGTATTACATTAGACTAGCCGTACATCCACTACACAAATCAATACATATACTATCTCATTGCTATTGTTGACAGCATCTAGTAGGTTCAGCTACAGCATTCTTCAAGGACTTGGTGACATGTAAATCAATTATTACACTGATTTTAAATAGCAGAATGCAAAATGATTTAAAGCAGTAAGGAGTCTTTTAAGTGCTCACAATATATTCATATTTCTTTACATGGCAGAGATATATAATAACTTTCTCATCAACTGCTTCCTGATGTTTCAGCTAGATGTTCTAGTATTAGCATTCATCAGGAATAATGGTAATAGTGATATTTAAATCTTCATACAAGAGTCAGACATCTATTAGGAATGCTTACATGTGACATACTGGCACTGATCATAACACTCGTATGATTTTTTTGATTACTTACAAGCAAATAGAAAATTACTAAATCACTTCAAATGAATACTATAAACTCTAGTTGTTCATTGCCCCATTTCTAATCCCCACCTGCAAGATGATGGGAACTTTGCTGCGAATAGGCATTTACTAAAAACTAGTGCTAAATAAAACATACTAACAGAGATGGAATAAAGTTTTAGTTGGAGAACAGAGGAGCTAGTTTCAAGAATCAATCGAAAGAGCTAATCTCTCAAGCCAGACTATGGAGGCTCATTACAAAGAGCAGGTCTAAGAAGGAGAAAGGGATGACCTCTCAAGAAAACGTTTTGATTGCCGGTATTACTAGAAATATGTTCGTATTCGGAATTATTTGGATATCCTCACGATGATAAGCTCCTTGTAGGCAAAGATGAGAACAGTACTTGTGACAGGCTCAATATATTGGTATCCTTTATGGGACAGAAGTACAATCGTTAAGAACTTTCTAGGCTGTGGAGGAGTTTTCTATGCCGCTAGAATATTGGGGAAAGGATTACAAGTGTCATCTAAATGAGCAGCAAAAGATTTTTTGTGAAACAACTATAGACAATTGTAGCTCATAATACTAAATAGTCATTGTTATACTAGTAAACTTCTTGCCTCAAATATTTTGTTGAAATACATTGCCTGCACATAAACGTTAATTTTTAATGACATCAAATCAAGTGCTCCACAATAAGGAAGCCTAAATAGATGGTTTGTATGTCAATGAAATAGGTGGTGGACCAATTTTTTGTTGTGTATTAAACATTAATAGGCTTAACAACCAAAGTTTATAGTATATGACTTGAGTGCTCAAGGTGACATTAAATATTACATATTCTGGAGCAAATACTTATCATAGCAATATTTCTATCTATTTTCCCCTCTCCAGGTGATAGCGATTTTGAAGCCAATATTGCCATGCTCACCTTTGCACCAAGAAAGCTGCAAGACTGCTTTAACATAACCATTACTGATGACAATTTGTACGAAAATCCTGAAGAATTTTTTGTCAACATCACCACCAATGACACTCAAGTTACTCTTTCTCCTTCGTATACAGTCGTTACGATCCTAGACAATGATGGTAAGAGAGACGAAAGTTTAGTATATCATTGTAATACTTTTAAGAGCATTCACAACTTGAGGACTCCTATTTGCATGTTTTATCCTTGGAAACCTTTAAAAAATTAATTAAGAAGTTTTATACTAGGGAGCGCGTTACACCCTACATCTTATTTTAAAGCTTCATCAAATGAACAGTTTATATCTCAGCTAATACTCATTTTGGCAGATTCATAGTAGCCTAATTGGAAGTTTTGGCCAATGAGATTGTGGACGCACTTTTTACTATTGGGGATCTTGAATCTACTGAGAGCTCAGTTGCAGGGCTCAAAATGCACATGCACAAGTGTGTTTATTGATTTCAAGACCATTTACCGATTTAGGGTGTGTAGACACATATTAGTCACTCAATGCATGACAATAGAATCTAACAATAATCTGCTTTTAGAGCCAGAAACATTTAGCATCTGCACTCATATGGCTATGGTTTGTATTCCATCAACCACAAACCTGTGTATTCTAGAAGAATTAATAGAACCTGGAACACTCACTAACACAACCCAGACAAGTCCTCGATCCTAGCCAACGTCAACAGTATATTGGAGAGCACAGGTATACCTGGGTCAACACTATTCCAGAAGGATGCACAGCAAAGACAAGATTATAAAACAAAGTAGTCGCAAATTTCAAAGCTAGAGAAGTCCAAGAATCTCAGGGCGGATATTTTGTCTATCTAATAATCCAAAGAGCACCTACACAAGGCCTTCAAAAACCCAGATGTCTAGGCCCGAGGTTGTTACACAAGAGGCATTACTTAACACCTGCCGCAAGACTATTCTGTTTTCAACAACTAACGAAGAGGTTATTGGACCTGAGAAGGAAAGGCCAACCTATGGCAAGTTCTTTAAACAAGAGATCGAGAGGCACAATGGATTTTCTTACCTTCCCTATCAATGAGGATCTAAAGCCCTAGAAAAATCCGTTGTGCTCTTTCAATCTCACCTAAGGCCAGAGTGCTCAAACAGTCAGAAGAAAGGGATAGGTTGGCCACATTAGTTGTACGACACAATCATACCCATGCAGTAACCAGAAAATCGATGGTTCTCCCATTTCAATAATGCCAGATCTACCTCTGGTGTCAATTCTTCTTCTAATGCAAACTCTTATATTGTGCTATGGACACTATGACTAAGCACTACCAAATCCCCAAATAAGGTATGCTGATCACCTTGAACAAGCTTCCTAGTTTGTAGCATCAAAACATGTTGGATCAGGTTGGAGGAGGCAGCACCTGAGGCCAAATAGGCAGAAGGAGAAAGCTGCACTGCACACCGAATTAATATAATGGTGGCATTTCTGGTCTTGTGCCTATGTCTAAAAGAAATTGTCAATATCCTTCAGTAGGACCCAGAGGGTGATGAAATATTTGGGTATATATATCTGGTGGGACCTCAAAAACTACAGTGGATGGGGACTTGAGAGTTGTTTGTGGTGGGGCTGCTTCATCTCTACCTTGTTTCATAGGCAGGGTTAGGCTGTAGTCTACAGCACAACAATCCTCTACTTCCAGGTGCTTACAGTAGTCATGGGATGCATACAAAGTGTCAAGTACCAGAGATTTCCTCCTGGACAATTCCCCTGATGATAAGGCCTGTGTCGGCTCTTGGCTGTTTCAGCTAAAGAATCTGGTACTTGGCTTAATGCACTCCACTTTACAAGATTGGGCCAGAGAATGGTTGATAGCAATATCTCAGGGTGGCGGTCTCCATTTGGTATCCACTCTTTGCCCAAGCCAAGCCAAGCCCAAACGGAGACCAACGGCCACCCTGAGATAATCCTGTCATCCATTTTCTGGCCCAAGCTTGAAATGTGGAGTGCATTAAGACAAACACCAGACTTGTCATTATTGCAGGGCTGGGTATGCTACTAACATCACTCGGTTATTAATGACATCTTGCACCGTGCCTTAACATCTGCACGTGTCCTCTACAGGCTGGAACAAGATGGTGTTAAAATGGTTCTCATGATGAAGGGCAGGCTATTGGTGTGGGATGCTACCTTCCCAGAAACTTTTGCCCCTTCCCATCATGGTATAACTATTAGCTGGTTGCAGTGGCTGCTATGGCTGAGGAGTGAAAGGAAGCCAGGTATGGACCAGAGTCTCACTCATTCACCCAAGTGGCAATCGAGACATTGGGAGCTATTGTGGCAAAATCCATGACTTTCCTGAAGGAACTGGGTCAATGAATCAGGCAAAGGATGTGAGAAGTGAAAGCCAAGGCTTACATACCACAATGTCTCTCTGTGGCTATACCGAGAGGGAACACACTCTCTGTTCTTGGATCAGTTGGTGGTTGATTCCTGTCATTATTTTGTGTAACAGTTATTTATAATTATATTATTTTGTTATTCTTTTTTTATTAACTTTTATTATTGATTTATTTAGACAAAGACATGAATTGTCTATTTTTTGTATTTAGGTAAAATGTATTGCAATAATAATTAAATCATAACAACAACAATAATAACAATAATAATAATAACAATAATAATAGTAGCTAATTATGGGATCAGAGACCCTTTACCTAATGAACAAGGACCCTTTACCCACACGCCAATACCTACATGTACGCGCATGCCCACAATAATATAGATCATTATTTCGTGCATTGTTTTCTGGTGATACTACTTTTACATCTTGTTGAATCGGGGAACAAATAGATCGTGGATCTTATCTATGCACGAAATAATCGTCTATCTAGATCATTTGTAGTCTAGTTGTATAGTACCTGGCGACCTGAGTCTAGTATCTGTCAAGCCAAGAGATTCTCCAATTAGCGCCCACCTCCGCGAGGCATGGGTGAAAGACAGTGCCCTGTCGATGGTTGTGGGTACCAGATACCCGAGGGAGCGATGGCCAACCCTGTACTGGCTGCTGCTCATCTGCAAGGTCACCTCAACCACGAAGGCCGGAATAAAGACCGATCAAAGGTCGAGGCTGTTAGGAGACCCACGATATCGGCGGCAGGGACCACCCAGGACTGGCTATACTTCGTGTCACGATGGGGGGACTACTTCAAGGCCACGAGAGTGGAAGGAGATGACAGAGCAATCCAGCTCTTAGAATGTTGTGACCAGGACCTGAGGAAGGGCCTACAAAGAAACAATGGGGGCGTGGTCCTATCGGGGCTACCGATCGGTGACATCATGAAGGCCATCAAGGTACTTGCCGTCAGGATTGAAAACCCCACTGTGGCCAGGGACAGGCTTCACAACATGTCACAGGACCGAGAGGAAAGCGTGCGTGCATTCGGAGCACGGTTGAGGGGACAGGCAGCAACTTGCCAATACAGCAAGCCATGCACTTGCCGCCTGATCGTCGACTACACCGAAGAAAACGTCGCGGACGCCCTCATTACAGGGCTAGCAGACCCCGAGATCAAGCAGGGCCTCCTCGGGGAGCCAAACCAACCCCTGAGCATGGAGAGAGCCATGCTATTCGTCGAGTCGAAGGAGGCAGCAAAGGCATCGGTGACACAACTGGACCCGAACAGCTCAGTAAATGCCCTCAAAAGCAAATACAAGAAGCTGCCACGACAAGGGAGACCCCAGCCCGATCTGGAAGAAGGCGACGAGAAGTGCTATTTTTGCGGCAGGACCGGACACGGCAAGTACCCTCCGCCCCCAACAAGAAGCGCCGAATGCAAAGCATTCGGGCATAGGTGTGGAAAATGCGGAAAACTCAATCACTCTGAGAGGGTATGTAAGTCTAAGTCAACACCTACTCAGGTAACTGAGAACGCAATTTTTAACAATTTTAACAATGTATGCGACATCTCCACCCATGAGGCAATAGGAGATAAAACCCTGGACCACCACGTTTTTGACAGCACTGCTGGCAGATGGGTGAAGAGACAATCCCTTCCCCAGCCCACGAGGCAACTGATGGCCAAACTACACCCGAGCGATTACGCCATGCTGAGGATCCATCAGCGACCACGGCGCACTCAATGCTCCATTGAAGGCATGCCGGACACCGGATGCCAAAGCTGCCTGGCAGGGACACACATCCTTCACAAGCTCAGGATATCGAGGTCCAACCTCATCCCTGTATCACAGAAGATGCAGGCAGCCAACAAGAGTGGTATCAAGCTTCTGGGGGCGATACTGCTGGAATTCTCCCTCCCGGACTCCTCTGCAACCACCAAACAGATGGTATACGTAACCCCCAATGTCACGCGCCTGTTCCTGAGCAGGGAAGCCTGCTCAGACCTCGGCATCATACCACCCCGGTTTCCATCGACGTCAGTGGGAGCACTATCTAACATAGCTCTACCCAAGCAGCCTGAGCCACCAAGTCCTACGCAGCCACGCGAATGCAGATGTCCGACGAGGTCACTTCCACCATCAGGTACGATCCCGCTACCTATCCCCGCCACCGATGCAAACAGGGGAGCCCTGGAAATGCACCTACGGACTATCTTCAAGGCATCAACATTCAATATGTGCACCCACCAAACACTCCCCATGATGGCAGGCCCACCCCTACGGCTCAACATTGACCCGGAGGCCACGCCTGTCACAGCACACAAGGCTGCTTCAGTACCCGTGCACTGGGAGGCTACAGTCAAGGAACACCTGGACCGTGATGTACGCCTCGGAGTGATTGAAAAGGTACCCATTGGAACACCAGACACCTGGTGTCACCGCATGTTGATTGTCGGGAAGTCCAATGGGGAACCGAGACGCGTCATTGATTTTCAACCCCTCAACGCCCACGCCACAAGGGAAACTCACCACACGAAGTCACCCTACCACCAGGCCCGCGGCGTTCCCAAGGGAATGAAGAAGTCGGTGTTCGACGCGTGGAACGGTTACCACTCCGTTCCACTTCACCCGGAGGACACGCACTTCACAACATTCATCACACCCTGGGGGCGCTACCGCTACCTAACCGCCCCTCAAGGGTACAAGGCGTCCGGGGACGGTTACACCGCCAGGTTCGACAGCATCATAGAGGACATACAGAACAAGACGAAGTGCGTGGACGACACGCTCATCTGGTCCTCAGACATCGAACAGGCATTCCATGACGCAGCTGCCTGGCTGACCAGATGCGGCGCAAACGGGATAACACTAAACCCATCCAAGTTCGTATTCGCACAGGACACTGTCGAATTCGCCGGCTTCGAGATCGGCTTAACCACGGTCAAGCCCGCACGGAAATTCACCAAGGCCATTGCTGAGTTCCCCACCCCAGCCTCCACCACGGATGTCAGATCCTGGTTCGGCCTGGTAAACCAGGTGGCCTATGCGTTCTCTCACGCTGCCACAATGGCCCCCTTCAGGGATCTGCTCAAGCCAGCCACGAAGTTCAACTGGACATCCGATCACCAAGAAGCGTTCGAGGAGTCTAAAGAAACTATCGTGGAACAAATCAACCACGGCGTCGAGATATTCGAAAGGGACAGACCAACATGCATCGCAACAGACTGGAGCAAGACAGGGATAGGCTATTGGATGTTCCAAAAGCACTGCACATGTCCACAGAGGGAGCTATTCTGCTGCAAAGATGGCTGGAGAATCACCCTCGTTGGTTCAAGGTTCACGCATGACGCGGAATCCCGATACGCGGCCATCGAGGGCGAAGCCCTTGCTGTGGCCGAAGCTCTGGACAAATGCAGACATTTTGTCCTCGGCTGCACCGACCTCTACGTTGCCGTCGACCACAAACCCCTAGTAAAGATATTCGGGGATAGAGCTCTGGCCGACATAACAAACTCGCGACTCAGAAATCTCAAGGAGAAAACCCTCCAATTCGCATTCACAATGCTTTACATCCCCGGTGTGCGAAACCGCACATCTGACGCCCTATCGCGGTATCCCACTGGTTCACACAAACCCCACGGGATGTCCCTACCAGACCCGGTTTCGGCACCACCCCCAAGAATTCCCCTCACACTGATGGCCGGCCTCTCGGTCGATCAGTCCGGGGACGCGGACGAGGAGAAGCTAATCAGCACCCTGTGCTCGACACTCCATTCAACTCTGCCCATCACCTGGCAACGCCTCAAAGAGGAGACTACCTCTGATGACGCCATGCAGCTCCTCCTGCTTACGGCCATCGAGGAAGGATTCCCAGACAAGCAGGCCGACGTGCCCAAGGAAATTCGCATGTTCCATGTCCACAGGTCGCACCTGTACTCTGCCGACGGCGTCGCTGTATACAAAGACCGTGTGATTATACCCTCCTCCCTGAGAAGCGACTGTCTACACGCCCTACACTCTGCCCATCAAGGGACGACCCTCATGATGGCAAAAGCCGATGCCTCCATCTTCTGGCCGGGCATCGCAGCGGACATCTCTGCCCACAGGACAACTTGCACCATGTGCAACACGATGTCGCCCTCCCAAGCATCTCTACCACCGACGCAGCCTGCCCTGCCAACACGGCCATTTCAGAGCATCTGCGCCGATTATTTTCACCACAAGGGACACACCTATGTGGTGATTGTTGACCATTTTTCGGGCTGGCCCATCGTGGAACGCTCCACCAACGGCGCCACCGGCCTCACCTCTAACCTACGGTCAATATTTGTCACATTCGGGATACCCGACGATATCACCACGGACGGGGGTCCTGAATTTACTGCTTCAGTAACACGTCAATTCCTCTCCGACTGGGGCGTTCACCATCGACTCTGCTCAGTGGCATTCCCCCACAGCAACGCTCGCGCGGAGATCGGGGTCAAGACTGTCAAGCGTGTCCTAGCCGGCAACACGCGAGACGATGGCAACCTCGACACCGACCGCTTCCAGAGAGCCATGCTGACCTACCGCAACACCCCGGACCCAGTCACAAAGATCTCACCGGCCATAGCTGTATTCGCCAGGCCCATCAAGGACCTGCTACCCGTCATCCCTGGCAAACTCAAAGTCCATGCCTACTGGGATCGCCTACTCGACGAGCGGGAAGCCACAATGGCCAGACGAGGTGCCAACGAACAGGACAAGTGGGCAGAGCACTCTCATCCACTCACGCCCCTCAGAGTCGGCGACCAAGTACGGGTCCAGAACCAAACTGGCCCATTTCCTCGTCGATGGGACAAACTTGGAGTCGTGATCGAGGTGAAACAATTTCATCAGTACTGGATACGAATGTCTGGATCTGGACGTGCTACTCTAAGGAACAGGAAATTCCTCCGAAGATGCGCCGTGCCCACGCATTCAGACACCCCCATGGAGTGGCTGCCCTCACCTCCGCCTCACCCTCCAACCCAACTAGTGGACACTCCCGTTATCCACCACTTACCGTACTCAGCCGACCAGGGCCTTCCCTCAGTCGTGCCCGATCCTATACCGACCCTACCGGCACCTCCCGAACCGCCACTTCGGCCCACACAGGACACATTCGAGACGCCTCTGCCACCCGAACCTCCCTCTACACCAGCCCGCCACACCACTCCGGCACCTACACGCCCACAGACGAAAGTACGCCGATCCAAAAGGCATTGCGTGACCAACAATCGGCCGAATTACAAGGACTAATCCGCCTGGGGGAGATAGCTAATTATGGGATCAGAGACCCTTTACCTAATGAACAAGGACCCTTTACCCACACGCCAATACCTACATGTACGCGCATGCCCACAATAATATAGATCATTATTTCGTGCATTGTTTTCTGGTGATACTACTTTTACATCTTGTTGAATCGGGGAAAAAATAGATCGTGGATCTTATCTAAATAGTAGTAAATTTCTTACACTCCTTGAATACTCTAGTACAGTTAGATAAATATACTTTAATACTCTAGGAATGTATGTAAATTTTAACACCCATGGAAGATTTTAAACAGTGTATTAAAATGCCTCAAACAGGGTTAAATTATTTTTAGTGAACAGCTGTTTCTTTACTGGATATTTTTCTTGCACCAATTGCCTTCATTCCAAGCTTGTAGTAGTGGCACGATGTTTGGAAGGTAGCTTTAATATATGCAGTAACTTTATAATATTTGTCTTTACTTCACCTCTGTGTGTTGCAGAAGTCATTATTAGGTGGGAAATGACTGAATATGCACAGTCAGAGTCAGATGGTCCAGTAGAGCTCTGTGCTGTGATTGTAAGTGGAATTCTTACAGTAACAATACCTGCTATCAACATACAGCTTGTGGATGGCAATGCTGTCTCAGGTAATGATCTCTTACTGTTATATAAGCAACTACGATTCTGTGTACGAAATGGAGCACTTTAAGTTTGTGTGTTGTGGTTGGAAGGTATTTATTTCATTTATTACGTGTTTGTGATTATAAAATGCTGATAGATCACAATTGTTTCAAGAAGATCCTTCTATAAATGATGTTAGTGAATATATTTAGTAGCATAATAACATAATAAACATCAAATATGCCAGAAAATGGTAAAGTAGGTATTAGTAGATTAAAAAATACATAGGTGCGAGTTATTGCTTGGCTGACCCCTCAATGCTAGCAGTGTGTTTGCTGATCTTTCTTCATCCTTTACAACCTCTGACAGTGCAACCTTCACTTCTCTCCACCTACCAATCTTTGCTGCTCTCTCCTCATCCCTTACATATCTGGCAGTGCAGTCCTCAGTTGCTTTCTTCTACAGGTATTGGATGCTCTCTCCTCATCCCTTGTGCTTGCTGAAATTTCTGCTCTGTGAAGTATCATTTGTTCTGGGATAGATCCTCAGTTTCTCCGTTGGTCTTCACTCCCTTTGTCTTTCCTAGTCAACTTTTCTAGCAGTTTCTCATGCACTCTCACTTGCTGCATCATTTCTCTTTCTGGATCTCCCTTCTGCAGTTCTTACAGACCATATCGTTGTTGTTCAGCATTGTGTAGCTCACAGTGTAGCCATTTTCTACTTTCTCAGGACTCTGTATTGGTGTACATGCTTATAATCAATATGTAAACAGATTCCTGCTAGTCCTGATGAAGGTAATCTACACATGCATATAAGCGCAACACAATAACGAATGGACGGATAGAGGATCGATGGACAGACAAGCATTTTTATTATAGAATTTAGTGCATTACATGTTGTATAATATATTGTGAATAGATCTTCATGTGGTAGCTTTTGCCATATAAACCCCTTATTATCCTGTTCCAGATTTTCTAACTAGAAAACATTCATGGCTTTGTTCTTCTCTCTGTAGGTGATGATTATGGTGACACACCATATAGTAGTTTTGTTTTCAGTAGCACAACAGATGTTCGCATCTGCATCACAGTTGATATAGTGGATGATAATTCTTTTGAAAATGATGTGGAGAATTTCTTTGCCAACATGGAACTGGCATTATATGTACCCCGAGTCATCATCAACGGATCCCAAACTAAGATACAGATCATCGATGATGACAGTATGTTATAACCATTAAGCCTCCATGTACTCTTGAGTAGTATATTTCCCATGTACACTGCATGCATTATCCACATATATTAATTATCCTACAGCATATTGTGGATCATGAACCTAGTAGACTCAGTTGTGCCTACAATATCTTAATCAGTGTATAATCTCCTAGCCTAATTAGTTCTTAGCCTTTGATTACTCAAGGATTTACAAAAATTATCTCCGTCTCTTTAATCATCAGTCCAGCTGCTGTCTGTAGGTGCTCATAACTTCAGCTAGCCCTGCAACTATGGAATTGTGATGTTCTTCTTATGATTATGATATTCATCAGTGTGGTTTAGTTGTGTAATGCATAGTCATTTCCTGTATGTTGTGTATATGCGGCATTGCGTGTGCATAAACAATCAGTCCATTTTAATATCAAGAAAGAATTGTAATAACCTAAATGATAGCTAGTGTTATAACAAGGATATCACAGGGGTGACGAGACAGGATTATGGCTCAAGTAGAGTTGTATGGGCAACTGAGAGAGTTTAACCTCCAAGAAGATCTCCAATTACCTCTAATGAGTAAAGCTCTATATAGAGGCAAATGAAGTGAGGGACGAGAAGAAGGTTGCTGTGGTACTAACAATAACCGGGCCCAGCAGTTATGCCATACTGCAAGGTTTGTTAACCCCAGCCACCCCCAGGGTTATGAAGAACTTCTAGGAGTACTTAAGGCTCATGAATCCAAACAGTTAGTTATTGCTGAGGGTAACATTTTCACAGAAGATGTGAATCGCTGTGAAAAACTATAGCTGATTTTGTGGAAGACCTAAGACACCTACCACTCATAGCAGTCAGCAGGAGCTCTCTATGTTCACAATTGGAGGAGTAGCTGCAGGGAGAAATACTATTCAGATTGACTACTCTTGATGGAAGTTAATACTGGATAAGCTGTGTCTATTCTGTCATGGGGCCCAACTTTCCTGGAACAAAGCTGTAACCCCATCATCACAATTTTTGAAGACTTATACTGGAGAAGTCATGCCAGTAGTAGGTGAGCAGATGGTAGATGTTGAGTTTGAGCACAGGATACAAAGTAGAGCCAAGTCATTATTAAAGTCAAGGGACCAAGTTTGTTAAGGAGAAGATGATTAAGTCATATTCAGTTCTATAGATTAGAAGAAGATTGCCTCAATCTCATCCTTCCACAATCCTATGGGAGACATTAATGTTTTGTTAGAAGATTACAGTGAGGTATTCGTAGATGAGTTGGATACAAGTAAGTCTTTCAAGGCTAGGTTAATGATGAATCAGCCAAGAACAAGTTTTGTTGAGCAAGACAGGTTGAGAAATACAGTAGAAGAGGAACTTGACAGACTAGAGAAGGTCGGAGTGTTGGAGAAAATTTAGTTTAGTGAGAGGACTACACCTGTTGTAGTAGTTCCTAAGAAGAGCAGTTGTCTGAGGTTGTGCAGGAATTAGCTATGGATCACACTACGGATGTGGAGCAATACCCTCTGCCTCGTTCTGAAGAAATATTTGCTGGAGGGAAATATTTTTTCAGTTTTGGATTTATCTAATACGTATCAGCTATTGTTGCTTGAGGATAAGTCACGCAAATTTGTTTAAACACTCATTGTGGTCTTTATAAGTAGACCAGGTTACCCTTTGGTGTTGCATTGGTTCCAGCCGTGTTCCAGAAAACAATGGACATGATACTTTAAGGGATTGATGGAGTTAAGTGTTAGATTGATGATTTGTTTAACTGAGGGCAAGACTTATGAAGAGCACTTGACGTAGACCTAGAGGCCCAAGCAGTATGGTGTGAGACTCGGGAAGGAGAGGTGCACATTTTTAAGTCCTATTGCAGATTTTTTTGGTGTCATACGATTGATGAGCAAGGTCGTCATCCCTTGGGGAACAAGCTTCAAGCTATTAAACCCAAGTACGTAAGAATGTTACTAAGTTGATATAATTTTTAAGGATTGCTAAATTAGTATGGTATTGAATTTGTCCGCTCTTTATCATCCTTTAAATTACTTGTTGCGAAAGGAAACCCAGTGGAAGTGGACTCTGAAATGTAGACCAGGTTAAGCAGTTTTTCGGAAGACTAAAAAAATGGCTGGTATCCTCATATATTTTGGTGTTTTTTATTTCAACCTTACCCATTGTGTTGGCAGGAGATACTTCAGCATATAGGGTATGAATTGTGATTTCTCACATTACCCCTGATGGACAGGAAGACTCAATTTCTTTTGCTTCCCGAACATTGTTGAGTGCTGAACAAAACTACTCTCAAGTGAAGAAGGAGGCATTGTCGCTCATCTATGGAATAAAGAAATTTCATGCATATTTGTATGGTCACAAGTTTATCCTGGAAACTGACCATAAACCTCTAATAGTCATTTTTGGGTCAAAGAGAGAAGGCAGCGTGATTGCAGAGATAGGCTATACAATAGCATGTCGCTGCAAAATCAAATTTTGACCAATGCAAAAATATGCGGTCTTCATGGCAGCCATTGGATGAAAGGCATTTGGAAGGCCACTATTATGAACTAGGATTTTTCAATATATCTCAACTGGAGTGTTTACCTGTTACCTCCACAGAATTGAAAACTTGCGGATCAAGAGATAAGGTTTTCAGTAAAGTTTTTCTTTACATGAAGGATGATGGCCACAGCAGGTGGTTAATAGTTTGGAAAGCTTACAAGAAATGTAGGGATGAGATCTTGATAGAAGTTAGTTGTTTGTTTTGTGGATTATGAGTAATCATACCTGAAAAGTGTCAGTCCAAAGTTCTATATACAAGAACTTCATAATGGACACTCTGGCATGTCAAGGATGAAATCGGTCGCCAGAAGCTACATGTGATGGCCCAGACTACACAAAGATATTAAAAAGTTAGCCAGAAGTCATGTAGCATGTCAGTCAGTGAAGCATGTGCCAGCTGTTGCACCACTGAGACAATGGACACAGCCAGGAAAGCCCTGGGAACAAGTACATGTTGATTTTGCGGTACCATTCCAGGGAACCATGCTGTTTGTGTTGGTGGATGCTCATTTGAAGTGGCCAGAGGGCTACCAAATGTTGACTACCATACCTATATGTGTTGGGACAGATTTCTTCAGGATTTGCATTACCACAGCAGTTGGTTAGTGATAATGGTCCCCATTTCACATCAGGTGATTTCGAGATCTTTATGAAGAGGAATGGAATTTATCATATCAGGAGTGCACCCTATCACCCCCCGTTACCCTGCCACAAATGGATTCACAGAGTGGTTCGTTCAGTCAGTGAAGCAGGCCTTGAAAGCAAGTGTCTCAGATGGTAGTAGAGACTGTGATTTCACATGCTACTACAGGAGTTTCATCATGCTCTCTCTTTCTGTAGAGAAATTTAAAACCAGACTAGATCTGTTGAAACCTGATTATAATACCTATGTAGTCAGTAAAGAGGAGCAGAACAAAAGATAGCTCATGATCGTCAAGCACAAGACCATGAATGGTTTTCAGGACAGTCAATGATGGTGAGAAACCTAAGACCAGGACAGAGTGATTCTTGAGTGCTTTGGGCTGTTGTTTTATATGATCTAAACTAGAGAACATCAATTCTGTAAATTTTAATCACCTAAAATAAATGAAGGATTCAGAATGAAAGGATCATCTATCTTCTACTGAGTTTGATGTAGTTCCTGATTGGGAGATCCAATCCAAAGGAGTCAGGATTGATTGTTTCACTGCAGTCACCTGAGAGAGAGACTCTATTGCAAGAAACCATTTCAGATTTATTGGATCGTGTTACTGTGGACACTTTGCCGAATGTGCCTGTCATGTCTGATCCAATTATTATCCCTGTTCGAAATTATCCTGTTCGAGATCAACATCCACCTGATCGATACTCATGAACGACCTCTTATGAAGAGTTATGTTTTGTATTTAGTAAGGAGTGTGGTTCTGTGAGATCCCTATTATAATTATGATATTCATCAGTGTGGTTTAGTTGTGACGTGTAATGTCATAGTCATTCCTGTATGTTGTGTATATTCGGCATTGCATGTGCATTAATAATCGGTCTGTTTTAGCACCAATAAAGTATCTATTAATTGATGGATAGTGATATAACAAGGATATCACAGTAACAAAAAAAAGTGACACAATATACATACATTACAATAACTTTCACATAATCAACTTGAAATTGTATTCTCTTGACATTTAGACTAGATGTGCTAGTCATCAGGAATTCCTGATGAAGGCTAGAGCACTAGTTGAAATGTCAAGAGAGTACAATTTTAAGTTGGTTATTGAGAAGTTTATTGTAATATTATTATGTCAACTGAGAGTCCATTAAGAACATGCATGTACATTGTTTTCTGATATTTAGGTTTCTCTTCCTTTACTAAATTTTAGTATCCTTTTTTTTTAACTATGCAGCTATTGTGTTTGGGTTTGTTCAAACAAGTTACAAAGTGGATGAAGGAAATGGAACTGTCAGCTTAACTGTTGTAGTTATTTCTGGATCTCTCAGCACTGATGTTCTAGTTACACTTGGCACTGCAGATGACCAGGCTACTGGTAAGAAACTCTGCATTACAGATCTAATACTGCAGGTCTGTTGCAATTATGAAATAAATGAAGAATTCATCCTTCAACAAACTAAATTTTGGTAAGGTTTCTATTACACAATCACTGGAGGTGCCCAGGGACATACTGTACTCATCATAAATCTACCATCTTCCCTTGATACCAATTGAACAATTTTCCTGTTCTTGACCATGTTATTCAAAAGCATAAGGCACAGATCAAAACTAGACACATGTCAGGAGCAAGAAATAATAATTATAATTTTCGTGGTTTCCAGAAATCATTTGTCAACAGTTTCCATAAGTATTTTACAATTTCAGTGACGCACTTATTTCCACTTTCACTCTCCTTGTTTCCCTCCCTTACTGTTCTAATATGTTCAGCCAATTCTGGTGAAGACTATGACACCTTGCTTACAAACCTGACATTCTCAAGTTCTGTATCAAGTCAATCAGTAGACATTATCATTAACGATGATGAAATACATGAAAATGACGAACTCTTCAATGTATTTATTTTACCTTCAATGAACTCAAGAATTCAGTTTACTCCAAGACAAGCTGATATTCTAATCATGGACAATGATGGTAAGTGAAGCATAAAGTGATTTCTACTTGCAATGCCATGTAGTAACTATTGTGTAGATTCTAATTGTCATATATATAACACCCACTGGTGGCAGGGTTCACTGCCAGCACCATATAAATATAAAAGGTGTGGGTAAATTTAAAACAGTAGATTCACTTTATTTTAGTCTAACCCAGAAGGCTTACTCTTCAGTGCCAAATTTAGTGTTAAGCTTATTTTAAATTATGGAGGTGTAATTCTGTCAGTGTGACTTGAAATCCCCCTTTTCCCCCATGAATTAGGGAGATGTGTACAAGTAAAATAGAGAGGGAGGGATTCGACAACTTTTCCTAGATTACATTTTGGACCTTATTATGGACCACTTTTCCTGGACTACTTTGCTTCCTCTCTCACTTATCCTTCATGAAATCAAATAACAAAAAGGTCCAGAGATAGTGCTCTAGAAAGTGAACAGGGAAAAGCAATCCAAATCTCCCACTCTTCGTACGTCCATAGCTGAGAAAGTCCAAGCACGTGTTGTCTATGTATACAAGTCATGCATGCAAACAAATTACAAATTTACATGGATATCTTGCCTTATTAAACATTTATTCAATGGGTTCAGTAGAGAAATGGAATGGTAGAGGGTCGTGGGGAATATTGTCTATCCCTTCCATTTCCTTCAAGTAAACTATATGAACATATTGTTGTAGAAATTACAATTGGAATGGACGTGAAGGGAGTTACAATCAATGAAGGTATAGGGATGATGGAGCTATGTGCCAGTGCACTTGGAGACCCAAAGCGAGAGGTAGTGATTTCTGTAGTTTACCAAGACAGAGGAGCAGTAGGTGAGTGCAACATTGTGGCATCTGTATTTACAAACATAATATTATGATCTCATTATTCCTGATGAAGACTAGACCATCTAGTCGAAACATTGAGAGAGTATATTTTCAAGTTGTGTTGAGAAGGTTATTGTTATTATTGAAATCTGGTCACATCATTTTATGACTATTATGATTGAACTATATAAGTGACTTTCCATTTCTGTGTTAATAATTCAATTTCCCCCTTTATATTTTTTAATTAAGCCAACAGGAACAAAAGTGACAACTATTGCCCTTTGCAAGCTACTCTTCTGTCATAAGATTGAGTTTGAGAAGAGAAACTGAATGTGACATGACATCTGCTCATCAGATGATCATTCCTCATCAGAACCACATTTAAAATGGCCTTACCTTAAATACACACAGACACAACATTCAATTACACTTTGCACCTTTCTGTCATAAGATCGAGTTCTAGAGGAAAAGCAGAGCTTAGCAGGAGATAATGTTCATTGTTTGCCACATCAGGGAGTACACCAGTACTTGCTTTTCTATATTGATTTGAACCACACTTCAAAAAGGCTGATACCTTTAAACACATAGAACTCATATCTCAGCTGAAACTCATTCTGGCAACTTCTAGTGACCTAGACAGTTGTTTTAGCTGTTATTAACTCTACCAATGTGCCATGAATCATGAATCCTTTACTAAGGTGGTGAACTGGCATACCTAATTTTTTTATGGGTAAAAAAACTTGAAAATCCATCTTTAGGATCAACCTGTTTATGCTAGTGTACTCCTGATTTGGTTTGAATAAAACGTGAATGGTAAAATTCTAAAAAGTTCATAATTCAGCTCACATTTGGCAGTTTTTTAGCTGCCTAAACGATGCTCTCAGGCACTATTAGCTCCAAACAAGACTCCCAGCATGCTTTGAACTAAGTTATTGTTGTAGACATTAAAAAATGGAAAACTTTAAGCTTATTATTATATTACTCTCTACCTCCTTTCCCACCTTTAATAACACAAGTCCAGTAGGTCCATTCATAGAAAGTTTTGTGCCTGAAGTCTCCAAGTATTCCAATCCATGCCCACTATTCATCTGTTTCTCAATTGCAGAAAAATGCCATTGGTAAGCTTCATCGTGTGAGTAAGTTCATCAATGAGACAATCAAGCTAGCTCATAAGCAGAACAAATGACCCATGCTCAGTTTAGTGTTTGATTTGTGTATCCTCATCCTGGAGATCTGTTACCAAGTTCAGGAGGCTTGTAGCTAATTCTCTACCAAGGTTTTAGGAGTTCAGTGCAACTGTTAATCAACTCCTTGAAGTATATTATAGCTGTCCCTACATGGATTTAATCAATAATAACAACAAGACATGGTGTATGCTGATTAGCTAGAATCCCTGTTGGGCTTTGCATAACTTGGACTCAGACAACAGTGTGCTATCCACTGCTCAATTTATTTTAGACAAACGGTATAGAAACAAAAAATTCATGAAGCCAGAAAAAAGAAAAGACTGGCATTCAAAATAAAGGAGTCAAGACTATACCCATGTGGGACCAAAAATAGCTTGCAAAAACTCATGGTTTCTCCCATATGCCATCTTTGGTATTGTGGAGGTAATGGTGTTGTGGAGGTAAATATACTAAAAGCTTCAGAATGAGTTATAATGTTTGCCTACAGTTAGTCCATTTTAATGGCAAAAGTTGCAGTAGGATAAATATCAACAGGTGTAGGGATTTTTTATACTCAATCAGCCTAGGTTATGCAGTGTTATAAGCAGAAAAAGCAGTGCCTCAGTTGTTGACTAAGAATCTTTAGAATAGATAACATTGCTCTCAACAAACTCTCAGTTGACATAATGAATTAGAATTATCTCAATTATCATCTTGCAATTTACTTTCGACTAGATGCTCTAGTTCATCAGGAACAAGGCTAGAAGCATCGAGACATAACATCGAGGAATAAAACCTAATTTGGTCGCTGAGAAACATTTTGTTTCTATGTCAACTGAGTGTATGCTGAGAATATAAACATTGTTTATTCGTTTTTGTTGCTGTTTCTTACATTAGAGTAGACAGGTGGATAACTACATGACTGTCTAACGGCAAAGTCGAACTCCAACCTTCTGGGATTCTAACTCTTGATTGTTCACTGACCCTCTCATAATGATGAGGTCAATCTCAGTTTTGGTTTAGCAGCCTTTAGATCATCTTCATCATCTGTAATTTCACAATAACCCATTACTTGCAGATTTGTTTAGTCACATGATAAGAAGACTGTAGGAAGATCCAATCTGAAGTATCAGTTTAGTGAGGCACTAGGATTTAATTCTCTTCTCCTTCTGCTAGTTTGGTTTTATCTCTTGGAGACTTTTGTCCCACTTGATCCTGAGGAGCATACCAAGCATGTGTTCTGCCACTACAAAGAAATTCTTGAGTTTAGTATTCTTGTGTTCTTTCAGCCTTATTTCTAATTGATAGCCGATTCACTTATGCAAAACTTATCTGTGGCATTCATTGATAGAATTACACATTTTTTACTATAGGGATAGAGTCTTCAGGTTGAACAAGCTGCATTCTGAGCATATTAAATGGCAATAGCTGACGTGCAACATAAGGGAGGTAAACAAAATTGTCATTCCAAAATTGTCATTCTCTTCTTAATTCTTGTCATATTTTGCAAGGTGATTATTCAATGACTGAACATCCAATAGAGAGAGGTTGCTTATATATATATATATATGACATGGAAGATTCTAGAAGGAAACTGATCTGAGCTAAGACATAACGTGTGCTAAAGTTCAACATGATAGCAGAACCAACATATGAGATCACAACTATAGAGGAGATCAGTTTGTGTAAAGTACTACATTTGGCTTCACATACACTACGCAAACTCATTGCTATTGTTGACAATACTTAATAGGTTCGCCTACAGCATTCTTGAAGGACTGGGTCAATTATTACACTGATTTTAGAATAATATTGCCCAAATTGTAGTCAGGAGTCTTTTATGTACTCACAATATAATTTCTTTACATGGCAGAGATATATAATAATATTCTCATCAACTGCTTCCCAATGTTTCAGTTCTAGCATTAGCTCAGGAATAATGATAATAGAGATACATATGCGAGTAAGACATCTATTAGGAATTCTTACATGTGACATACTGGCAGTGATCGCATCACTCATATGATATTACTTCCAACAAATAGAAAATCACTAAATCACTTCAAATGAAACTCTGGTTGTTCATTGCCCCACTTCTAATCCCAACCTGCAAAACGATGGGAATTTGGCATTTACTATAAAAAACTAGTGCTAAATAAAACATACTAACAGAGATGGAATAAAGTTTTTTAGTTAAGGAGCTAGTTTCAAGAGTCAATCGAAGGAGCTAATCTCTCAAGCCAGACTATGGAGGCTCATTACAAAGAGCAGGTCTAAGAAGTTGCCACGGATGTCCTCTCAAGAAAACGTTGTGATTGCCGGTATTACTCAAAATATGTTCATATTCGGAATTATTTGGATATCCTCATGATGATAAGCTCCTTGTAGCCAAAGATGAGAACAGTACTTGTGACAGGCTCAATATTGGCTTACTTTATGGGACAGAAGTACGATCGTTCAGAACTTCCTAGGCTATGGAAGTCTTCTACGCCACTAGAATACTGGGGAAAGGACTAGTAGTGCCATCCAAATGAACAGCAAAAGATTTTTGTGAAACTACTATAGACAATTGTAGCTCATAATAGTCAGTAAACTTCTTGCCTAAAATATTTAGTTGAAATACATTGCCTGCACATAGATGTTAATTTTTAATGACATCAAATCAAGTGCTCCATAATAAGATACATAAGGATGCCTAAAAAGATGGTTTGTAATGTCAATGAAATAGGTGGTTTGACCAATTTATTGAACATCAAGAGGCTTAACAACCAAAGGTTATAGTATATGACTTGAGTGTTCAAGGTGACTTTAAATATTACATGTTCTGGAGCAAATACTTAACATAGCAATATCTCTATCTATTTTCCCCTCTCCAGGTGGTAGCGATTTTGAAGCCAACATTGCCATGCTCACCTTTGCACCAAGAAAGCTGCAAGACTGCTTTAACATAACCATTACTGATGACAATTTGTACGAGACTGCTGAAGAACTTTTTGTCAACATCACCACCAATGACACTGAAGTTACTCTTTCTCCTTTGTATACAGTCATTACGATCCTAGACAATGATGGTAAGAGAGACGAAAGTTTAGTACATATATATCATTGTAATACTTTTAGGAGCATTCTTTAGCATTCACAACCTAAGGAGACTCCTATTTGCATGTTTTATCCTTGGAAACCTTTCAAAATTTAATAAAGAAGTTTTATAATAGTGAGTGCAAGAGCAAATTCTTATATTGTGCTATGAAAACTGTGATCAGCACAACCAAATCCCCAAAATAACACCTCGAACAAGCTCCCTAGATTGTAGCACAAAATATGTTGGATCAGGTCGGAGGAGGCAGCAGCTGAGGCCAAATAGGCAGAAGTAGAAATCTGCACTGCACTATATATAATGGTGGCATTTCTGGTCTTGTGCCTATGTCTAAAAGAAGTTGTCTATATCCTTTGATAGGACCCAGAGGGTGATGAAATGTTTGGATATATATATCTGGTGGAACCTCAAAAACTACAGTGGATGGGGACTTGAGAGTTCTTTGTGGTGGCTGCATCATCTGTACCTTGTTTGCAGGCAGGGTTAGGCTGTGGTCTACAGCACAACAATCCTACTTCCAGGTGCTCACAGAAGTCATGGGATGCATACAAAGTGTCAAGTACCAGAGGTTTCCTCCTGGACAATGCCCCTGATGATAAGGCCTGTGCCGGCTCTTGGCTGTTTCAGCTAAAGAATCTGGTGCTTGGCTTAATGCACTCCCCATTACAAGCTTGGGCCAGAAAATGGTTGATAGCACTATCTCAGGGTGGCAGTCTCCATTTGGTATCCACTCTTTGCCCAAGCCAAGCCAAGCCCAAACAGAGACCAACAGCCACTCTGAGATAGTCCTGTCATTCATTTTCTGGCCCAAGCTTGAAATGTGGAGTGCATTAAGACAAACACCAGACTTGTCATTATTGCAGGGCTGAGAAGAGCTAGGAATGCTACTACCATCACTGGGTTATTAATGACATCTTGCACTGTGCCTTAACATCTGCACGTGTCCTCTACAGGCTGGAACAAGATGGTGTTAACATGTGTCCATGAATGAAGGGCAGGCCATTGGTGTGGGATGCTACCTTCCCAGACACCTTGGCCCCTTTCTATCATGGTAGAGCTACTAGTCACTGCAGTGGCTGCTATGGCTGAGGAGTGAAAGGAAGCCAGGTACAGATTCCTGCACCAGAGTCACTCATTCACCCAAGTGGCAATCGAGACCTTGGGAGTTATTGTAAATCCATGACTGAACTGGGTCAACGAATCAGGCAAAGTATGTGAGAGGTGAAAGCCAAGGCTTACATACCACAATGTCTCTCTGTGGCTATACAGAGAAGGAACACTCTCTCTGTTCTCGGATCAGTTGGGGGGTGATTCCTGTCAGTATTTCGTGTATCAGTTATTTATTATTATATTATTTTGTTGTTCTTTTTATATTCATTATTTAGACAAAAACATGACAAAAACATGAATCAAACATATTGCAATAATAACAAAAATAACAAAAATAATAATAATAACAACAACAACAATAATAATAATAACAATAACAAAAACAACAACACAATAAAAATAATAATATTATTAATAATAATATAATAACAATAATAATAATAAGTACAGTTAGATAAATCCATTCAAATTTTAACACCCATGGAAGTTTCTAAGCAGTGTATTAAAAATGCCTAAAATAAGGTTGAACTATTTTTAGTGAATAACTCATGGTTGCAGGTAATGTTTACAGGATATTTTTCTTGCACCAATTGCCTTCATTCCAAGCTTGTGGTAGTGGCATGATGTTTGAAGGGTAGCGTTTATGTGCAATAACTTTATAATATTTCTCTTTGCTTTCACCTCTGTGTATTGCAGAAGTCGTTATTGAGTGGGAAATGACTGAATATACACAGTCAGAGTCAGATGGTCCAGTAGAGCTCTGTGCTGTGATTGTAAGTGGAATGTTTGCAGTAACAATCCCTGCTATCAACATACAGCTTGTGGATGGCAATGCTGTCTCAGGTAATGACCCCTTACTGTTATATAAGCAGCTAAGATTCTGTGTACAAAATGGACCACTTTAAAATGAGTTTCATGTTTTGTAATATTAGCAACTAACTAGCAAGTACCCACAAAAACTCTGCGAGATATATAAAGTGTATGTGTTGTGGTTGGAAGGTATTTATTTCATTTATTACGTGTTTGTGATTATAAAATGCTGACAGATCACAATTGTTTCAAGAAGACTCTTCTATAAATGATGTTTGTGAATTTATTTAGTAGCATAATATAATAGCATAATATAATACCAAAAAAAACACATCAAATATGACAGAAAAGGGTAAAGTAGGTATTAGTTTCGAAAATACTTCACGAGAATAGTGTTTTTGGTGCGAGTTATTGCTTGGCTGACCCCTCAATGCTAGCAGTGTGTTTGCTGATCTTCCTTCATCCTTTACAATCTCTGATAGAGCAGCCTTCCCTTCTCTCCACCTACCAACATTTGCTGCTCTCTCCTCATCCCTTACACTTCTGGCAGTGCAGCCCTCAGTTTTTTTGTTCTGCTGGTATTGGATGCTCTCTCCTCATCCTTTGTACTTGTTGAAATTTCTGCTCTGTGAAGAATCATTTGTTCTGGGATAGATCCTAAGTTACTCTGTGGTCTTCACTCCCTTTGCTTTGCTAGTCCATTTTTCTTGCAGTTTCTTGTGCAGCCTCACTTGCTGCATCCCTTCTCTTTCTGCATCTCTCTTCTGCAGCTCTCCTTCTTTCTGTTAAAAACTGTATCGTTGTTGTTCAGCATTGTGCAATCGCGGAGTAGCCATTCCCTACTTTCTTCAGGATTCCGTATTGGCATATAATCATGATGTAAACGGATTCCCCATAGTCCTGATGAAGGTAATCTGCACATGTGTACAAGTGCAACACAATAACGAATGTATGGATGGACGGATGGATGGACAGACAAGCATTATTATTTAGAATTTAGTGCATAGCATGTTGTGGAATATAATATTGAGCTGTTGCCATATAAACCCTTATTATTCTGTTTTCAGATTTTCTAACTAGAAAACATTCATGGCTTTGTTCTTCTCTCTGTAGGTGATGATTATGGTTACACACCATCTAGTAGTTTCTTTTTATTCGGTAGCACAACAGATGTTCGCATCTGCATCACAGTTGATATAGTGGATGATAATTCTTTTGAAAATGATGTGGAGAATTTCTTTGCCAACATGGAACTGGCATCCAATGTACCCCGAGTCATCATCAACGGATCCCAAACTAAGATACAGATCATCGATGACGACAGTATGTTCTAATCATTAAGCCTCCATTAACTCTTGAGTAGTATATTTCCCATGTACACTGCATGCATTACTCACATATATTAATTATCCTACAGCATATTGTGGATCATGAACCTTGTAGACTCAGTTGTGGCTACAATATCTTAATCAGAGTATAATCTCCTAGCCTAATTAGTTCTTAGCCTTTGATTACTCACAAAATTTAATTATAAACAATTTTTCCCCCTCCTTCTCTTTAATCATAGCTCAGTCCAGCTGCAGTCTGTAGGTGCTCATAACTCCAGCTAGCCCTGCAACTGTGGAATTGTGATGTTCCTCTTATGATTATGATATTCATCAGTGTGGTTTAGTTGTGTTATTCATAGTCATTCCCTGTATGTTGTGTATATGTGGCATTGCGTGTGGATTAACAATCAGATCATTTTAATCTCAAGAAAGAATTGTAATAACCTAAATGATAACAGGGGGTGACGAGACTGGATTATGGCTCGAGTAGAGTTGTACGGGCAACTGAGAGAGTTTAACCTCCGAGAAGATCTCAAATTATCTCGAACGAGTAAAGCTCTATATAGAAGCAAATGTAGTGAGATGACAAGAAGGTTGCTGTGTTACTAACAGTAACTGGGCTCAGCAGTTATGCCATACTGCAAGGTTTGCTAACCCCAGCCAACCCCAGGGTTTTTAAGAACTTCTAGGAGCACCTAAGGCTCATTATGAACACAAACTATTAGTTATTGCTGAGGGTATCATTTTTACAGAAGACGTAAATCGCTTTGAAAAAACAACAGCTGATTTTGTGGTAGACCTAGACACCTACCACTCATAGAAGTCAGCAGGAGCTCTCTATGTTCACAATAGGCTGCAGGAAGAAATACTATTCAGATTGAGACAACAAAATACTCTTGATGGAAGTTAATACTGGATTAGCTGTGTCTATTCTGTCTTGAGGCCCAACTTTACTGGAACAAAGCTGCAACCCCATTACCACTATTTTTGAAGACTTATACTGGAGAAGTCATGCCAGTAGTAGGTGAGCAGATGGAAGATGTTGAGTTTGAGCACAGGATACAAAGTAGAGCCAAGTCATTATTAAAGGCAAGGGACCAAGTTTGTTAGGGAGAAGCTGATTAAGTCATATTCACCCAGATTGGAAGAAGATTGCCTCAATCTCATCCCTTGACAATCCAGTGGGAGACATTAATGTTTTGTCAGAAGATCACAGTGAGGTATTGTAGATGAGTTGGGTACAAGTAAGTCATTCAAGGCTAGGTTAATGATGCATGAATCAGCCAAGCCCAAGTTTGGTCGAGCAAGACAGGTTCCCTTTGCTTTGAGAAATACAGTAGAAGAGGAACTTGACAGACTATAGAAGGTGGGAGTGTTGGAGAAAATTTAGTTTAGTGAGAGGACTACACTTGTTGTAGTTCCTAAGAAGAGCAGTTGTGTGAGGTTGTGCAGGGATTAGCTATAGGATCACAGCTATGGATGTGGAGCAATACCCTCTGCCTTGTTCTGAAGATATATTTGCCACTCTTGCTGGAGGGAAATCTTTTTCAGTTTTGGATTGATCCAATACGTATCAGCAATTGTTGTTTGAGGATATAAGTCACGCACATTTGTTACCATAAACACTCATTGTGGTCTTTATAAGTAGACCAGGTTACCCTTTGGTGTTGCATTTAGCTCCAGCCGTGTTCCAGAAACCAATGGACATGATCCAAGGTGTTGAGGGAGTTAATTGTTAGATTGATGATTTGCTTAACCGAGGGCAAGACTTGTAAAGAGCACTTGAAGAACGTAGACCTAGAGGCCCAAGCAGTATGGTGTGAGTCTAGGAGAGGTGCACATTTTTAATTCCTATTGTTGATTTTTGGGGTTCATAGGATTGATGAGCAAGGAGCTTCAAGCTATTAAGCAAGCCCCAGTACTTAAGAATGTTACTAAGTTGATATCATTTTTAAGGGTTGCTGAATTAATATGGTATCGAATTTGTCCTCTCTTTTGCATCCTCTAAATTACTTGTTGCAAAAGGAAACCCAGTGGAAGTGGAATCCGAAATGTGCAGTTTTTTGGAAAACTACTAGTGTCCTCATAAATTTTGGTGTTTTTTAATTCAACCTTACCCATTGTGTTGGCAGGAGATACTTCAGCATATTGGGTATGAGTTGTGATTTCTCACATTACCCCTGATGGACAGGAAGACTCAATTTCTTTTGCTTCCCAAACATTGTTGAGTGCTGAACAAAACTATTCTCAAGTGAAGAGGAGGGCATTGTCGCTCATCTATAGAATAAAGAAATTTCATGCATGTTTGTATGATCAGAAGTTTATCCTGGAAACTGACCATAAACCTCTAACAGTCATTTTTGCGTCAAAGAGAGGAGGCAGCATGATTGTAGAGATAGGCTATACAACTACTAGCATGTCGCTACAAAATCAAATTTTGACCAATGCAAAAACATGCCAATATTGATGGTCTTTCATGGCTGCCATTGGATGAAAGGTATTTAGAAGGCTACTATATATGAACTAGGATATTTCAATATATCTCAGCTGGAGCGTTTACCTGTCACCTCCACAGAATTGAAAACTTGCGCATCAACCAATAAGGTTTTCAGTAAAGTTTTTCTTTACATGAAGATGAAGGATGCAGCAGGTGGTTAATAGTTGGAAAGCTAACAAGAAAACATAGGGATGAGATCTCGATAGAAGTTAGTTGTTTTGGGGATCATGAATCATACCTGAAAAGTGTCGGTACAAACTTCTATATACAAGAGCTTAATAAGCGAAATTCTGGCATGTCAAGGATGAAATCAATCACCAGAAGCCATGTGTGACCAGGCTACACAGAGATATTGAAGAGTTGGCCAGAAGTTGTAGCATGTCTGTCAGTGAAGCATGTGCCAGCTGTTGCACCACTGAGACAACAGACACGGCCAGGAAAGCCCTGTGAACAAGTTCATGTTGATTTTGGGGGACCATTCCAGGGAACCCATGCTGTTTGTGTTGGTGGATTCTCATTTGAAATGGCCAGAGGTCTACCAAATGTTGACCACCATACCAGTAAGACCATATATGTGTTGGGACAGATTTCTTCAGGATATGCATTACCACTAGTGATAATGGCCCCCAGTTCACATCAGGTGATTTCGGGATCTTTATGATGAGGAATGGAATTCATCATATCATGAGTGCACCCTATCACCCCATCTCTCTGCCACAAATGGATTCGCAGAGTGGTTCGTTCAGTCAGTGAAGCAGCCTTGAAGGCAAGTGTCTCAGATGGTAGAAGTCTTACTTAGAGACTGTGATTTCACTTGCTACACAGGAGTTTCACCATGCTCTCTCTTTCTGTTGAAACCTGATCATAATACCTATGTAGTCAGTAAACAGACAGAGCAAAAGATAGCTTATGATCACAAGCACAAGGCCATGAATGGTTTCCAGGACAGTCAATGATGGGGAGAAACCTAAAACCAGGACCAGAGTGATTCTTGAGCATTTGGGCTGTTGTCTTATATGATCGAAACTAGAGAACATCAATTCTGTAAATGTTAATCACCTAAAAGAAATGAAGGATTCAGAATGGAAGGATCATCTATCTTCTACTGAGTTTGATGTAGTTCCTGATTAGGAGATCCAATCCAAAGGAGTGAGGATTGATTGTTTCACTGAGAGAGAGACTCTATTGCAAGAAACCATTTCAGATTTATCGGATTGTGTTACTGTGGACACTTTGCCGAATGTGCCTGTCCTCCTGTCTGATCCAATTATTATTTCTGTTCGAAATTATCCTGTTCGAGATCAACATCCAATGATCGATACTCATGAACGACCTCTTATAAACAGTTATGTTTTGTATTTAGTGAGGAGTGTGGTTCTGTGAGGTCTCTATTATAATCATGGTATTCATCAGTGTGGTTTAGTTGTGAAGTGTAATGTCATAGTCATTCCTGTATGTTGTGTATATTCGGCATTGCGTGTGCATTAATAATCAGTCAGTTTTAGTACACGTACCAATAAAGTATCTATTAATTGATGGATAGTGATATAACAAGGATATCAGTAACAAAACAAAAAATCTTAAACACAATATACATACATTACAATAACTTTCACATAATCAACTTGAAATTGTATTCTCTTGACGTTTCGACTAGATGTGCTGGTCATCAGGAATAACTGATGAAGGCTAGAGCATCTAGTTGAAATGTCAAGAGAATACGATTTCAAGTTGATTATTGAAAGTTATTGTAATATTATTATGTCAACTGAGAGTTCATTGAGAATATGCATATACATTGTATTCTGATATTTAGGTTTCTCTTCCTTTACAGCTATTGTGTTTGGGTTTGTTCCAACAAGTTACAAAGTTGATGAGGGAAATGGAACTGTCAGCTTGACTGTTGTAGTTATTTCTGGATCTCTCAGCACTGATGTTCTAGTTACACTTGGCACTGCAGATGACCAGGCTACTGGTAAGAAACTCTGCATTGCAGATCTAATACTACAGGTCTGTTGCAATTATGAAATAAATGGAGAATTCATCATTCACATAACTTCAACAAACTAAAATGTGGTAAGGTTTCTATTACACAGTCACTGGTGGTGCCCAGGAACATAGTGTACTCATCATAAATCTACCATCTTCCCTTGATGCCAATTGAACAATTTTCCTGTTCTTGACCATGTTATTCAACACAGATCAAAACTAGACACATGTCAGGAGCAAGAAATAATTATAATTTTCGTGGTTTCCAGAAATCATTTGTCAACAGTTTCCATAAGTATTTACAATTTCAGTGATGCACATATTTCCACTTTCACTCTCCTTGTTTCTCTCCCTTACTGTTCTAATATGTTCAGCCAATTCTGGGGAAGACTACGACACCTTGCTTACAAACCTGACATTCTCAAGTTCTGTATCAAGTCAATCGGTAGATGTTATCATTAACGATGATGAAATACATGAAAATGATGAACTCTTCAATGTATTTATCTTACCTTCAATGAACTCAAGAATTCAGTTTAGTCCAAGACAAGCTGCTATTCTAATCATGGACAATGATGGTAAGTGAAGCATAAAGTCATTCCTACTTGCAATGCCATGTAGTAACTATTGAATTGTCATATATATGATACCCACTGGTGACAAGGTTCACTGCTAGCACCTTATACATACAAAAAGTGGGGGGGTAAATGAAATATTTTATTCTAGTTTCACGCAGAAGGGTTTTACTTATGGGGATGTAATTCTGCCAGTGTGACTTGAACTCCCCATTTTTTCCATTTGGGGAGATGTGTACAAGTAAAATAGAGATGGACTACTTTTCTTGGCTTACTTTTCCAGGATGTTGATTCTTGCACTGTAAGTGAACTTATAGCTGCTAGGAATAGGAGTGTATTCTTTATGTGATAGTTACTCACCAGCAACACTGTTACCTCATAGCTTATATTTGCTAGGAACAGCGTATTCTTTATGTGATAGCTATTCAATACTATTCCAGGAAGTAATCTTGCTCAGCTATTGACTTACGAAAGTCAGAGTCTACCTACTAAAATGCCAATTATCGGCACCAGGTACCTATTACCAGCATCACACACAATGCTCAATTATCAGCACTTACTGTACAAGTAAAATAGAGATGGACTACTTTTCTTGGCTTACTTTTCCAGGATGTTGATTCTTGCACTGTAAGTGAACTTATAGCTGCTAGGAATAGGAGTGTATTCTTTATGTGATAGTTACTCACCAGCAACACTGTTACCTCGTAGCTTATATTTGCTAGGAACAGCGTATTCTTTATGTGCTAGCTATACTTATGTTTTTAGCAAGTCCCAACAGATCCATAATGCATTGTATTTGCTTATAACTTTTACAAAGTGACACCATACTCACACCTGATGTAAACATGATGAATTTCTCACCAAAACAATGCCATTATTATAGCTACTACATCAATAAATGTAAGCATGCTACACGATGGAAAATAAACAAAATCCCTCTCTTTCATCAGTGTCATATACTAGAGTGTCAATACATAATTTATGCAACAAGCAGCGGGCAAACATCACCCATGCATAGCTAATATGCCTAGGTTTCTCTATTAGCCAATTATTTTCTTCTTGAGAACTCCTTTCTCTCTAGAAAAATTCTGTTGTGCCTTTATTCTGCTTTGGCCACATTCGATCTTCCCAACTACCTGGATGAATCCCAAGTTCCGTCTCCTCAGTTGTTGCAGTTAAGTAAATCCATGGTTCTGGCTTCATGCCATAAGTAACCTAGCCAAGATGTCTGACTGCATGCTGGACAGATCAACCATCCTTAACTGCTGCAAGAGCAGTTATCATGACTCATCTGACCATTGCTTCTTTCCTTACTGCTGGATGTGGTCAACAAAACTTACGTACCATATATGTATAAAAATAATGGCATGAGCCATTATTTTTTTATCTTCGAACATTTTATGATGATATTCATATATATATGGTTGTTTGCACAACCAGAATGCATCATAACTCTTTCAACTCATCCAGTTTGACCATGTTTAGGCCATTGTTGACTGGCTAACAAGCCTAGATGCCAAGTCATTTTAGAGCATAATGCAATCAACTTCTTATAATCATATTCATGCCTATTTGGTTTGTTGCTAAGCAGCCAAAATTCATATTTGGTTCTTCTATGCATACCAAACACCTTGATACTCCATAAGTATTGTTGAATTCGCTAAATTTGACCATCTAAAATTTGATGTGAAAAGTGGTTTTACTTCCCAATTATTTTAATGATATTCACAACAATGTGGTTGTTGCTAAGCAACCATAACTTGTTATTATGCCCATAAGCTATCAACTGATATATGGTTGCTTGGTACTTTTCTTCATAACTCCGCCTACATTTAAAAAAAGGAATTTGAAAATCATTCAAAAATAATAATTCCATAATAAAGTTGCCGAGGGTTACAATCCAACTTCAGGCCTCATTTCTGTGGCACTGGGCCAGCTTTTCCCTGCAGCAACATCAGAATATGATTTAGTAAAGGCTCTGACTCATTCTTTGTCTTTTGCTAACCACTTTTCAAAAGCCACTGATAATCTTGCATAATATTGTAGCAATGTCCCCCATACGACACTTTACTGGTCAACCACTAAAAGTAATTTCAATTGCAGAAGTCAACCCCACGGCTGAAGTCCACCACACCAACTCGGGTATCTCAATCTGCCGAGCTGGTTGTACTGCAGGTTTGATAGTTACCTGTACTGCATTAGCTGGTGCACTGCAGCATTCTTGAGAAGCCAATACAGCCAAAAGCAAAGAAACTCTTATTGTTTGTTGTAAAATAATTTTGGCAACACATTCACTCTTTAATAAGAACGCACACAATATTCATTGTTGTTTCATTTCCTCCAATTCACATTTGTTTAAGATATAATATGGATAATTTTAAGATTTATACTCTACTAATTACAATGCATCTATATATTTTTATATTTGAATATGATCTTGCAAGCATTAATATGGTGTGTCCCACATTTTCCAGATTGAAATGTGCCACAGAAAGTTTATACACTAAAAAAAATGATCCTGACCACCTGCTTATTTTGTTGGAGCATTTATGCAGCAGAGTGCACCTTATATCATTTGGCCCATTTTTTTTTTAAATGGCAGACTCTAAAATCCCCCCATAATTAAAGTTCATACTTCACATCTGAAGCTTCTTTGAAGCGTACCTATACTAGCTACAAGATGTCTTCCAGAATGCCAATTGAACCTTCACTAAGGTATTAAACTGATAGTGCAAAAAAATTATAAACTTGTTTAGTTTAAATTTTCTTTAAGGGTCTATTTTCCTACTCACATAGTTATCCATGCATGATAACTCAAGATGTTCAAGTGTACATCTATGACTGCTCCATTTCTGGATGGTGACGAATAGGCTTGGGAACAGTGCTTTTTCAATCAAACTAGCTCACATGCTGTCTTACGTCTTGAATTGATTCAAGACAGTTGGTTTGTGAGGTTCTCACTCCATGGAAACAAAGTCCAAAGGAAATAGTTTTTCCTCTACCAAAACATCTCCTGTGGGTGGTGAAGTTCTCTTGTGCAACTGTTATCCAAGTCCTTTGAAGAGGCTGTAGCCGATACCTAATGGATATAGGAACAGTATGGTGTGTGAGGATATTTGTGTAATGGAGAATGTGGTATAAATTGGTGGTCAACAGTTCAACAATAACAACAAAGCAAGGAATATATTATTTGGTGTACAATAAGAATAACAAGAAGGCTAGAGCACCTAGTCAAAATGTTGAGAGAATACAATTTCAAGTTGATTATTGAGATTGTTTTTGCAATGTTATTATGTCAACTTAGAGTTCAATGAGCCAGTTTGAAAGGGAATTGAGGTTAGGTATAGTCTCAATAAAAGGGGGGAAATTGAAACAGAAAAAAAATAAAGACAACTATATTGAATTGACTTGCCAAAAAAGACAAGAAACAAGATTGTGTCCATGTGGACCACAACAAGTTAGATGACCCTTTACCATTTATATAATGAGCAAACACCAAGCATACACCATCAGACTTTGTATATCCTGTCACAGTGGGTATGATATCCATATTCAACTCACATATGAAAGATTCTGCCTCATCTGCTATGCTCCTAGAGGAAAAGGCTACAATCTAGTGTTTACTGGCCCAGACTGGACAACTTTAGAAAATGTTCCACACCTTGGCCAACAAATAACCATTATTTGGAGGCTCCAAAACTGCTGTAATTACTCAGGCCTAGTTGAAAAAATAAGTAATTGAAATGTGGGGTGCTTTGGGGATGGGATTTAAGGCTGGTGATGGACACAAACCTCACCAAGTATTTTCTTGCCTGCATTTGGATGATGATGGTCACAAATTTGCTAGAGTATTTTCTTGTCTGCATATGGCTGGTAATAGACACAAACTGTACAAGTTTTTATGAACTGGTAACAGAGACAAACTCATGGAGTTTTTTATGTCTGCTTCTACAGGAAATTACTTGGACGATGACTTTGTCCCTCGGCATGTGAACATGGTTTGTGTGGACAGGATCTGCATGACTTCTAGAGTGATCCTGGGTTCTGGGTTGTAGACGTCAGTGTGGTTATGTGTTATATCGACCCTCATAATAGAGTAGCGGGGTTTTGCATCAGTTTTGTGAAGGAAACATGAGCCACAAATACTATTCTCTGTACAGCTTTTTTTTTTAAAGTATTTTTTCCAATGTTTCAACTACATACTCTGGTCATCCCTCAGACCAAAGTATCTTTGCCAAAGCACAAGGTTGAGAAATATTGGCCCAAAAAACTTAATTTAGGCTGAAGGAAACGATTAGTGTCAGCGGAAAATCCCTTTCTTGGCATCTTTACTCCACTGCCACCTTCTAGGATGAACTTCTCACTGCTGCTGCAGCTCTGAGGGAAGCAACTAGAAAACTAGCAACACTCAAAACTACCCCAAGACCTTATTTAATGGATCAATATATGCTGGTCACACAACTATTGGCTATGATCACATATGACTATCCTAGCCTTACTCATAACTATGTCTTGAAAAATAATCAACCCTACAAAACCTGGTAGACCATCTCTACATTACATACACCTATATACATGTATCTATGGGGTAATGGTAAAATGCAAACATTTTGTGATTTCGTCTATCCACGTTTGGAATGGTCTGATGATCACAAAAACTCATTAGCATCTAGCCTTGGCCAAACGATTTTATCAAGCAAACTGGCTGTGTATTAGACCTCTCTGGGTGTTGTTCTATTCTGCAAAAGGGATAATGTCAAGGATAATGTCAAGGGGAACAAGGTGATCCAAGTTGCACAAGTGCCTGCTATTCTTATAACAAAAAATTCAGCTGTCTAAAAAACTTCTTATTCCTAAAATGAAAAGTGCCAACTATTCTTGTAACATTAGGTTCAAAATTCAGCTGTCTAAACAAAAAATCCTATTGCTAAACTAAAAAAGTGAGTGCCTACTATTCTTGAAATGGACCAAGGTGGAGGGAGAAGAGTATACTTCTTTTATACCTCAATATCATGTAGTTTTGACTTCATCCAAATATACATAATATATATTTATACGATGTAAGTGGCCCTTGCTGTTAATAGTGGTGGAAAGAACTGATGTGAGAATCGATCTGTAAACAAAGCTGTTTGCATGCTCTGTTTTAATAGATGCCTCTAACTGACTTGCATAATGAAGAAAGCAGATAATTCTGCAAAGACACCTTATGTATTATATAAGTTGGTTGAGAACTGTTTCAAATTATTCAATCTCCAAAATTGACTCCTCCAAATCCTTGGCCATTTTATTACACCTTAGCTTCTACAGATAAGCAAGTTTTTTAAATAAATATTTTAAGCAAAATCATTATTATAAGAGTGTGGCTGCATGTCTCGCTAATCAATAACACCCCCAAAAATTGGTCAAAAAACTTATTAAATAGGTAAGGGGTCTTCCTTTGTTAAGCTAAAAGAGCCAAATTTTCAATGTCCATTGTGCTCAATATCTAAAGCAATTCTTATAGTTAACAGAAATATGCCATGCCCCCTAGATTAGGGCTTCAGCTCCTTGCTTACTGGATCTCTAGAGATGAGTATATATGCACATGAAACCATGCCCATCATTATCTGACCCACAGCACAGCAAACATTACAAGCCTTGAGGTAAATTCCAAGAAATCTTTGACCTTAAATAGCCCCATGCTGTTTGGTTAATAAATGTATAACAATTTTCAATAATCAACTTGAAATTTACTCTCTCGATGTTTCGATTAGACCCTCTATCATGAATAATGAGAAGCTAAGGCTCACTTGAGTTAGATGTATACCGGTAGCTAGCTATCCACCATGCAATGCAAACCATACCCTTGCAGATGCGTCCATCACGTGGAACAGATGTGGCAATAAAAAATAAGACTGCAAACACAATTAATAATATATATAGCTAAAAAAATTAACAAAGAATGATAAACAATGGTGGTCGTGGTTTCAAGTTGGTGCTCTTGAGAGTGGTTCAATAGATATTGTGGATAGGTCTTACCTGACTTACCTGGCTGCTGGGTGGCCCCTCTCAGGGTTAAATTTAGGGAGGACTGTACCTAAAAAATAAAAATAAACTTTTCCCAGTTCCAGTTCATGTGTATCTACAAAGCATTGGATGCTCAAATGCAAAAGTTATGTGACCGAAGAGGTAAGTTGTATGCCAGCATATAACGGCTACCACGTATACCAGACGTAAATTTACACTGTGTCTATTCATGATGGTTGCGCAATGGCCCTGAATATATTGCTCTAATGGGCAACCAGTTCAAAACTTTCTACATGGGCATGATGTCTTCTCCACTTCTAATACCATAAACTCTTTGACAGCTTATTTCCATACATGTTTTCTTTGCAGTCATAACTTTTCCATAGTTGTATTATTTTCTGAGACAAAGAGGACAAGATTAGCACATTCTCTTGATATCCCTCACCAGGTGTTGCCAGTCTACTTGTCTTCAGAGTGTGTCCAATGTTCTATCTTGTCCAAAATGTCCTGCCATCAGCGAACAGTGTTCCATTCTCAGTAGTTCTGTCCTACATACTTGAGGAACTACAACAACATCGTTACCACCCTTTCTATATGGTTTATGTAGTGACAAACCTTGCTTCCAGAGGAAGTCCCCCATAGCCCCATCAGTATGCCTTCTCGTGTCTTCCAGTGTTGGATCCAGCAGCTGAAAGGAGTGGAGCTGCGGTGGTGAAATCCTCTCCAGGTTGGTCTGCTCTCCTCCATTGGTCTTTTTGGTGCGTAGCGTCTTCTCCACACCAGTTTCGAACATATCATCGGAGAATGGGAATAGTTGACCCATTTCTTGCTTGTTTATCATTCATCGATTGTTCTTCCTTTTCCTTTCTTTTTTTCTGGGCCCTTGTGGTACTCATGCCCGCCTCGAGGTTGGTTGCCTCCGTGTTTTCCATCTCCTCCACTGTAGTTTGTTCATCTTCCAGTGCTTCTTTGATAACCTGGGCGTGTCCTGTCCCAGTAACATTTCTACAGTGAGGTGTGAGGACACTCCCACTGCTAATTAACATGTCTTTATCAATCTGTAGATGAATCTTGGCTGTTGGAAACCACACCTTTCGTGAACTCACTGTAGTGTAAGATATCTTCCACCCCAGTCTGTCATCATTGGCTATACAACGATCGACTTCCATTCGTACACCCTCTGTCGAGTAAAGCTACCACCGGTTTCCCATTAACTTGGACAGCTCTAGTTCATTTGGGCTTAACATGTGTGCTGTGCCCAAAGTGAGCATTTTCCATTTTCACCCGGCAATCCCTCCGGATATGTCCTTTTTTTCCACAATGGAAGCATTCGATGTCCCTTGTATCTCGAGGTGGGAATCGAGCTTGGGTCCCCTTTTCTGTATCTGTCCTTGGTCGGTAGGGATCGTTAGTCCTTGGTTCTGCTCGAGAGAGAGAGAGAGAGAGAGAGAGAGAGAGAGAGAGAGAGAGAGAGAGAGAGAGAGAGAGAGAGAGAGAGAGAGAGAGAGAGAGATGAAAGATGCATTTCTTGGGCTCCATCGGGGTTACTCACCTCCAGGTAGTCTCTCTGGTCTGTTTAGTCCACCACCCTACTTGTGACCAAGAGTGTGGTTTGAGAGGTGACGGACAATGACTTAAATGACTTGGTGGTAATATGGTACTTCTTGAGGAGTACCAACTTGACTGCTGCATAGTTAGCTTGGCTTTCTGCTGCCATTGCTGTCACTGCAGTCAGACCGGCTCCAGACAGCATGCTACAGAGGAAAATGGTCCATTGTTCTTCTGGCCATCGTCCAGCTCTGGCTGTCACCTCAAATGTTTCAGGAAGGCACCCATGTCATCGACTCCTTCCTGGAACTTATGTATGGTCAACCTGGCTGTAGGGAGAGGCACTTGCTCCTATCACTTGTAGCAGTTTAGCCTCCCACTCAGCTGTCTGTTGCTTAGCCCTCCTTTCTTCCCGTTCAGGTCTGGCAAGCTCTATTCTCTGCCAACCATCCAAGAAATGTTCTATTGGACCTGGGACTGGTTCTGGTTCTGGTTCTGGGATAGCATTTTGGAGGCGACGTGTCTCTCGCTCTCTCCATTCTTCAGACATTCTTTACCAATTATTGGTTGAAGAAGCAACAAAAACACTTTGAAAACTTGAGACTTGGGGTATTGATTCACAAGTCCTCTAGGTTACTCTGGACTGTTTCCCCTGTTCTGGCTATATACTGGCTACTTTAGCTCTCTCTGTCTGAGAGAATAGCTCCTTCTTCTGGTCCAGGATCTCACTATTGAGATCCCACTGCCACCAATGTCGGAAATTGTCTCTCTCTCTCACTCTGATTTGAGACTCACTTGTACCACTTATATGAATATTTCTGAGCCCAACTCTATGTCTGAGACCTAGTAGGACCACAACTATATACACTCCCACTATCAGGTTGATAGTTAACAGTAATAGTTTTGTACACAAGGAAAACACACTTTGTACAATGCTATTACAGAAAAGATGTACAATACAGAACTAGCTCTGACTCTGGCACTCTCTCCCTTAATCATGTTTTATTATTATATATAATATATATAGTTCATTTGGTCCTCTTCCATTTCGTGGACTGGTATGATTGGTTGGCCTAAGGCTAGGAAGCTCATAGAAGCTTCTCTCCTACTTCACAGACTTGTGGTTTGTTATCATTCTCTTTTCCTCTCAAGGTTCCACTACATCTTGTGGTCTTTTATATGGTCTTGGTATTTGTTCCCGTTTGAGGTGGCCTCTGGTGAGCTAGCTGATGTAATTATGCAGTTACCTCCAGAAGTTGTCAGGCTGCTCCCTGACAGACCTCTTGCAGAATAGAACAACACCCAGAGATGCAAATACACAGCCAGTTTTCTTGTAAAAATCTCTTTACCAAGGTTAGATGCTAATCGGTTTTTGTGATCATCAGACCAATCCAAAGGTAGATGGACGAAATCACAAAATGTTATGCATTTTACCATTACCCCACAGATACAGTGTTTGTAATGTAGAGTTGGTCTACCAGCTTTTGTAGGGTTGATTATTTTTCGAGACATGGTTATGGGTAAGGCTAGGATAGCATATATGATGTTACTGTGATCATAACCAATAGTTGTGACCAGCATATATTAGATAAGGTCTTGGAGTAGTTTTGAGTGTTGCTGGTTTTCAAGTTGCTCCCCTCAGAGCTGCAGCAGCAGTGAGAAGTCCATCAAAAAAGGTGGCAGTGGAGTAAGGATGTCAAAAAAGAGTTTGAATTGGATTTTCCGCTGATATTATCAGATGCTAATAGTGTCCATCATCCTAAAATTAAGTTTTTTGGGCCAATATTTCTCAACCATGTGCTTTGGCAAAGATACTTTAGTCTGAGGGAAGACCAAGTATGTAGGTTGAAACATTGGCCAAAAATCCTTTTTTTTAAACTGTACGGAGAGTAGTATTTGTGGCTCATGTTACTTTCACAAAACTGAGCCTGCTACTCTCTCTATTATGGGGTCAATTTAACACATAACCACACTCAGGTCTACCAACCAGAACCTAGGTCACTCCAGAAGTCATGCAGATCCTGTCCACACCGTCTATGTTCACATGCCGAGGGGCAAAGTTACCGTCCAAGGGATTTCCTGTAGAAGCAGACAAACAAAAACTCCATGTGTTTGTCTGTTACCATAAAAACCTGTTGAGTTTGTGTCTTTCACCAACCAAGACAAACTAAGACAAGAAAAAACTCTAGCAAATTTGTGACCATCACCATCCAAATGCAGGCAAGAAAATACTTGGTAAGGTTTGTGTCCATCACCAGCTTTAAATTCCATCCCCAAAGCACCCCACATTTCAATTACCTATTTTTCAAAAACCCGACTAAATGCAACCTATTAAAGCAGTTTTGGAGGCTCCAAATAATGGTTCTTTGTTGACCAAGGTGTAACTTGTTTTCTAAAGTTGTCCTGTCTGGACCAATAAACACTAGATTGCAGCCTTTTCCCTAGGAGCGAAGCCAAAGGAAGCAGATGAGACAGAATACTTCATATGCAAGTTGGACATGGATATCATACCCACTCACGTGACAGATATACAAACCAAATTCTGATGGTGCATGCTTGGTGTTTGCAAAGACATTATATAAATGGTAAAGGGTCATCTAACTGGTTGCGGTCCACATGGATACAATCTTGTTTTTGGCAAGTCGATACAATATAGTTGTCTTTATTTTTTTCTGTTTTAATTTCCCCCCTTTTATTGAGCATTGGAGGACTATACCTAACCTCAATTCCAGAGCTTTTAATTAAACTGGTTTAATGAACTCTCAGTTGACATAATAACATTACAATAACCATCTCATTAATCAACTTGAAATTGTATTCTCTCAACATTTTGACAAGGTGCTCTAGCCTTCTTGTTATTGTTATTGTACACCAAATATTATATTCCTTGCTTTGTTGTTATTGTTGAACTGTTGACCACCAATTTATACCACATTCTCCATTACACAAATATCCACACACACACCATACTGTTCCTATATCCATTAGTGTGGTTATGTGTTAAATTGACCCCATAATAGAGAGAGTAGCAGGCTCAGTTTTGTGAAAGTAACATGAGCCACAAATACTACTCTCCTTGGATGGAGCCCAAGAAATGCATCTTTCATCACTCTCTCTCTCTCTCTCTCTCTCTCTCTCTCTCTCTCTCTCTCTCGAAGAACCAAGGACTAACGATCCCTACCGACCAAGGACAGATACAGAAAAGGGGACCCAAGCTCGATTCCCACCTTGAGATACAAGGGACATCGAGTGCTTCCATTGTGGAAAAAAAGGACATATCCGGAGGGATTGCCGGGTGAAAATGGAAAATGCTCACTTTGGGCACAGCACACATATTTAGCCCAAATGGACTAGAGCTGTCCAAGTTAATGGGAAACCGGTGGTAGCTTTACTCGACAGAGGGTGTACGAATGGAAGTCGATCGTTGTATAGCCAATGATGACAGACTGGGGTGGAAGATATCTTACACTACAGTGAGTTCATGAAAGGTGTGGTTTCCTGCAGCCAAGATTCATCTACAGATTGATAAAGACATGTGAATTAGCAGTGGGAGTGTCCTCACACCTCACTGTAGAAATGTTACTGGGACAGGACACGCCCAGGTTATCAAAGAAGCACTGGAAGATGAACAAACTACAGTGGAGGAGATGGAAAACACGGAGGCAACCAACCTCGAGGTGGGCATGAGTACCACAAGGGCCCAGAAAAAAAGAAAGGAAAAGGAAGAACAATCGATGAATGATAAACAAGCAAGAGATGGGTCAACTATTCCCATTCTCCGATGATATGTTCGAAACTGGTGTGGAGAAGACGCTACGCACCAAAAAGACCAATGGAGGAGAGCAGACCAACCTGGAGAGGATTTCACCGCCGCAGCTCCACTCCTTTCAGCTGCTGGATCCAACACTGGAAGACACGAGAAGGCATACTGATGGGGCTACAGTGGACTTCCTCTGGAAGCAAGGTTTGTCACTACATAAACGGTCCATATAGAAAGGGTGGTAACGATGTTGTTGTTGTTCCTCAAGTATGTAGGACAGAACTACTGAGAATGGAACACTGTTCGCTGATGGCAGGACATTTTGGACACACTCTGAAGACACACTCTGAAGACAAGTAGACTGGTTAGGGATATCAAGAGAATGTGCTAATCTTGTCCTCTTTGTCTCAGAAAATAATACAACTATGGAAAAGTTATGACTGCAAAGAAAACATGTATGGAAAAAGCTGTCAAAGAGTTTATGATATTAGAAGTGGAGAAGACATCATGCCCATGTAGAAAGTTTTGAACTGGTTGCCCATTAGAGCAATATATTCAGGGCCATTGCACAACCATCATGAATAGACACAGTGTAAATTTACGTCTGGTATACGTGGTAGCCATTATATGCTGGCATACAACTTACCTCTTCGGTCACATAACTTTGCATTTGAGCATCCAATGCTTTGTAGATAGCTATACACATGAACTGGAACTGGGAAAAGTTTATTTTTATTTTTTAGGTACAGTCCTCCCTAAATTTAACCCTGAGAGGGGCCACCCAGCAGCCAGGTAAGTCAGGTAAGACCTATCCACAATATCTATTGAACCACTCTCAAGAGCACCAACTTGAAACCACGACCACCATTGTTTATCATTCTTTGTTAATTTTTTTAGCTATATATATTATTAATTGTTTGCAGTCTTATTTTTTATTGCCACATCTGTTCCATGGGCTGGACGCATCTGCAAGGGTATGGTTTGCATTGCATGGTGGATAGCTAGCTACCGGTATACATCTAACTCAAGTGAGCCTTAGCTTCTCATTATTCATGATGAAGGCTAGAGGGTCTAATCGAAACATCGAGAGAGTAAATTTCAAGTTGATTATTGAAAATTGTTATACATTTATTAACCAAACAGCATGGGGCTATTTAAGGTCAAAGATTTCTTGGAATTTACCTCAAGGCTTGTAATCTTTGCTGTGCTGTGGGTCAGATAATGATGGGCATGGTTTCATGTGCATATATACTCATCTCTAGAGATCCAGTAAGCAAGGAGCTGAAGCCCTAGTCTAGGGGGCATGGCATATTTCTGTTAACTATAAGAATTGCTTTAGATATTGAGCACAATGGACATTGAAAATTTGGCTCTTTTAGCTTAACAAAGGAAGACCCCTTACCTATTTACTAAGTTTTTTGACCAATTTTTGGGGGTGTTATTGATTAGCGAGACATGCAGCCACACTCTTATAATAATGATTTTGCTTAAAATATTTATAAAAAAACTTGCTTATCTGTAGAAGCTAAGGTGTAATAAAATGGTCAAGGATTTGGAGGAGTCAATTTTGGAGATTGAATAATTTGAAACAGTTCTCAACCAACTTATATAATACATAAGGTGTCTTTGCAGAATTATCTGCTTTCTTCATTATGCAAGTCAGTTAGAGGCATCTATTAAAACAGAGCATGCAAACAGCTTTGTTTACAGATCGATTCTCACATCAGTTCTTTCCACCACTATTAACAGCAAGGGCCACTTACATCGTATAAATATATATTATGTATATTTGTATGAAGTCAAAACTACATGATATTGAGGTATAAAAGAAGTATACTCTTCTCCCTCCACCTTGGTCCATTTCAAGAATAGTAGGCACTTACTTTTTTAGTTTAGCAATAGGATTTTTTGTTTAGACAGCTGAATTTTGAACCTAATGTTACAAGAATAGTTGGCACTTTTCATTTTAGGAATAAGAAGTTTTTTAGACAGCTGAATGTTTTGTTATAAGAATAGCAGGCACTTGTGCAACTTGGATCACCTTGTTCCCCTTGACATTATCCTTGACATTATCCCTTTTGCAGAATAGAACAACACCCAGAGAGGTCTAATACACAGCCAGTTTGCTTGATAAAATCTTTTTGCCAAGGCTAAATGCTAATCAGTTTTTGTGATCATCAGACCATTCCAAAGGTGGATGGACGAAATCACAAAATGTTTGCATTTTACCATTACCCCATAGATACATGTATATAGGTGGTATGTAATGTAGAGTTGGTCTACCAGCTTTTGTAGGGTTGATTATTTTTCAAGACATAGTTATGGGTAAGGCTAGGATAGTCATATGTGATCACAACCAATAGTTGTGTGACCAGCATATATTGAGCCATTAAATAAGGTCTTGGGGTAGTTTTGAGTGTTGCTAGTTTTCAAGTTGCTTCCCTCAGAGCTGCAGCAGCAGTGAGAAGTTCATCCTAGAAGGTGGCAGTGGAGTAAAGATGCCAAGAAAGGGATTTTCCGCTGACACTAATCGTTTCCTTCAGCCTAAATTAAGTTTTTTGGGCCAATATTTCTCAACCTTGTGCTTTGGCAAAGATACTATGTTCTGAGGGATGACCAGAGTATGTAGTTGAAACATTGGAAAAAATACTTAAAAAAAAAGAAGCTGTACAGAGAATAGTATTTGTGGCTCATGTTTCCTTCACAAAACTGATGCAAAACCCCGCTACTCTATTATGAGGGTCGATATAACACATAACCACACTGACGTCTACAACCCAGAACCCAGGATCACTCTAGAAGTCATGCAGATCCTGTCCACACAAACCATGTTCACATGCCGAGGGACAAAGTCATCGTCCAAGTAATTTCCTGTAGAAGCAGACATAAAAAACTCCATGAGTTTGTCTCTGTTACCAGTTCATAAAAACCTGTACAGTTTGTGTCTATTACCAGCCATATGCAGACAAGAAAATACTCTAGCAAATTTGTGACCATCATCATCCAAATGCAGGCAAGAAAATACTTGGTGAGGTTTGTGTCCATCACCAGCCTTAAATTCCATCCCAATAGCACCCCACATTTCAATTACTTATTTTTTCAACTAGGCCTGACTAATTACAGCAGTTTTGGAGCCTCCAAATAATGGTTATTTGTTGGCCAAGGTGAGGCACATTTTCTAAAGTTGTCCAGTCTGGGCCAGTAAACACTAGATTGTAGCCTTTTCCTCTAGGAGCATAGCAGATGAGGCAGAATCTTTCATATGTGAGTTGAATATGGATATCATACCCACTGTGACAGGATATACAAAGTCTGATGGTGTATGCTTGGTGTTTGCTCATTATATAAATGGTAAAGGGTCATCTAACTTGTTGTGGTCCACATGGAGACAATCTTGTTTCTTGTCTTTTTTGGCAAGTCAATTCAATATAGTTGTCTTTATTTTTTTTCTGTTTCAATTTCCCCCCTTTTATTGAGCATTGGAGGACTATACCTAACCTCAATTCCCTTTCAAACTGGCTCATTGAACTCTAAGTTGACATAATAACATTGCAAAAACAATCTCAATAATCAACTTGAAATTGTATTCTCTCAACATTTTGACAAGGTGCTCTAGCCTTCTTGTTATTCTTATTGTACACCAAATAATATATTCCTTGCTTTGTTGTTATTGTTGAACTGTTGACCACCAATTTATACCACATTCTCCATTACACAAATATCCACACACACACCATACTGTTCCTATATCCATTAGGTATCGGCTACAGCCTTCTCAAGGACTTGGATGACAGTTGCACAGGAGAACTTCACCACCCACAGCAGATGTTTTGGTAGAGGAAAAGCTATTTCCTTTGGACTTTGTTTCTCTGGAGTGAGAACCACTGTCTTCTTATCTATTCTATATAGACGTAAGACAGCATGTGAGGTAGCTTGATTGTAAACAGAACTGTACCCAAGCCTTTTTGTCACATTACAGAAATGGAGCAGTCATGTATAGATGTACACTCGAACATCTTGAGTCATCATGCGTTCAAAATGAATGGATTATTTTATGCAACTTATGTATTAAGATCCCTTAAAGAAAATTTAATCTTTTTTTAAAAGCACGTTGCACTGTCAGTTCAATACTTTGGGTTAAATTGGCATTCTGAAGACATCTTGTAACTGGAGTCTGGTTTCCATTTACATTTCTAAGAAGTTGCAGACATGAAGTATGAACTTTAATTTTGGGGGGGATTTTAGAGTCTGCCATTAAAAAAAAACTGGGCCAAATGATATAAGGTGCACTCTGCGATTTACAGCTGCATAAATGGTCCAACAAAATAAGCAGGTGGTCAGGATCATTTTTTGTAGTGTATAAACTTTCTGTGGCACAGTTCAATCTGGAAAAAAATGTGGGACACATCATATTAATGCTTGCAAGATCAACAAAAGGAATGCCATTGAAATATAAAAATATATGGATGCTAATTAGTAGAGTATAAATCTTAAATTGGAGGAAATGAAACGACAATGAATATTATTGTATGTGTTCTACCATTATAGCATAATTATATTAAAGAGTGAATGTGTCGCCAAAAATATTTTACAACAAGCAATGAGGCGGACAAGAGTTTCTCTGTTTTTGGCTGTATATTGGCTTCTCAAGAATGCTGCAGTGCACCAGCTAATGCAGCACAGGTAACTATCAAACCTGCAGTACAACCAGCTCGGTAGATTGAGACACCCGAGTTGGTTTGGTGGACTTCAGCCGTGGGGTTGACTTCTGCAATTGAAATTACTTTTAAGTGGTTTGACCCAGTAAAGTGTAGTATGGGGGATATTGCTACAATATTATGCAAGATTATCAGTGGCAGATCCTGGCTTTTGAAAAGTGGTTTGAAAATGATGAAGAAAGGTACCTAGCAACTATATATCAGTTGATAGCTGATAGGCATCATAACAAGTTATGGTTGCTTAGCAACAAACCAAATTATTGTCAATATCATTATAAGAAATGGGAAGTAAAACCTTTTTTCACATCAATTTTAGCTGGTCTTGTAGAACAATTCAGCGATACTTATGGAGTATCAAGGTGTTTGGTATGCATAGAAGAACCAAATTTTGGCTACTTAGCAACAAACCAAATAGGCACGAATATGATTATAAGAAGTTGATTGATTAAAAAAGCATTAGGCTCTAATAGCAAAAGCAGACCACAGATAAAGGCACAACAGAATTGCTACTGAAACTAATAGACAAACCTGGGCATATTAGCTATGCATGGGTGATGTTTGCCTGCTGTCACTTGTTGCATAAATTAGGTATTGATTCTCTAGTGTATGGCACTGGTGGAAGAAAGAGATTTTGTTCATTTTCCATCGTGTAGCATGCTTACATTTATTGATGTAGTAGCTATAATAATGGCACTGTTTTGGTGAGAAATTCATCATGTTTACATCAGGTGTGAATATGGTGTCATTTTGTAAAAGTTGTAAGCAAGCATTATGGATCTGTTGGGATCTTGTACCAAATACCCAACACTGCTTTGGAAGGCTGATCCAATGTGCATATCATATGGGTGACACCAAGAGTACTTTGCTATGCATTGACTATCACAAGGTGTCATCTTCCAAGTTCTCGCCATGCATGTTCATTTGCACAGATCCTCGCACATATCCTGCCTGGTGTGGGGAGCATATCTATGCAGTTAGTTTGGTGCATGGGACAGGCACTAGCTGTGGGTTCAACCCAATGAATCTATCTGTAAGTGCTTTAAGATATTGTTCAAGGATTTTGACTGAATATAATACATTATTTGTACAGTGGACAGTAAATTGAGAGTGTCCATCCTAAGAAACTTCCTTTACAAATAAAATAATCTCACTGCACTTCCTCCGGTGTGAATGATGGGAAGCTTCCACTGCACAGGAATTTCCACATGGTCAGGATTCTGTTTCAATCAATTATCTTGGGAATAATGGGTAAGGCTAGTCTGACTTGTGTGTTGTCTGCCCATGGGTGGCCAACCTCTGCATGGGTATAGCCACTTTATGTTAAGTCTTGTAGTAGCTATAGAGTGGGGGGTTTGAATTGCTTTTCCCTGTTCACTTTCTAGAGCACTTTCTCTGGACCTTTTGATTTTATGAAGGATAAGTTAGAGAGGAAGCAAAGTAGTCCAGGAAAAGTGGTCCATAATAAGTGGTCCAATAAGTGGTCCAAAAAGTAAGCCAAGAAAAGTAGTCCATCTCTATTTTAATTGTAGACATCTCCCCAATTCATGGAAAAAATGGGGAGTTCAAGTCACACTGGCAGAATTACATCCCCATAAGTAAAAGCCTTTTGCATGAAACTAAAATAAAGTGAATAAAATATTTCTACCATTTGAATTTTACCCACACTTTTTATGTATAAGGTGCTGGCAGTGAACCTTGCCACCAGTGGGTGATATATTACATGAAAATGATGAACTCTTCAATGTATATATTTTAACTTCAATGAACTCAAGAATTCAGTTTAGCCCAAGACAAGCTGATATTCTAATCATGGATAATGATGGTAAGTGAAGCATAAAGTGATTCCTACTTGCAATGCCATGTAGTAACTATTGTGTAGATTCTAATTGTCATATTTCATCATCGTTAATGATAATGTCTACTGATAGACTTGATACAGAACTTGAGAATGTCAGGTTTGTAAGCAAGATGTCATAGTCTTCACCAAAATTGGCTGAACATATTAGAATAGCAAGGGAGGGAAACAAGGAGAGTGAAAGTCGAATTAAGTGCGTCCCTGAAATTGTAAATACTTATGGAAACTGTTGACAAATGATATCTGAATACCACGAAAATTATAATTATTTCTTGCTCCTGACTTGTGTCTAGTTTTGATCTGTGCCTTATGCTTTTGAAGAACAGTGAAGAACAGAAAAATTGTTCAATTTGTATCAAGGGAAGATGGTAGATTTATGATGAGTACACTATGTTCATGGCCACATCCAGTAACTATGTAATAAAAACCTTACCACATTTTAGTTTGTTGAAGTTATGTAAAGGATGAATTCTCCATTTATTTCATAATTGCAACAGACCTGCAGTATTAGATCTGTAATGCAGAGTTTCTTACCAGTAGCCTGGTCATCTGCAGTGCCAAGTGTAACTAGAACATCAGTGCTGAGAGATCCAGAAATAACTACAACAGTCAAGCTGACAGTTCCATTTCCCTCATCAACTTCGTAACTTGTTGGAACAAACCCAAACACAATAGCTGCATAGTTAAAAAAGGATACTAAAATTTAGTAAAGAAAGAGAAACCTAAATATCAGAATACAATGTACATGCATATTCTCAACGAACTCTCAGTTGACATAACAATAACCTCCTCAATAACCAACTTGAAATTGTATTCTCTTGACATTTCAACTAGACGCTATAGCCTTCATCAGGAATTCCTGATGACTAGCACATCTAGTCGAAATGTCAATTTCAAGTTGATTATGTGAAAGTTACTGTAATGTATGTCACTTTTAAGATTATTACTGTGATATCCCTTTTATATCACTATCCAACAATTAATAGATACTTTATTGGTACTAAAACAGACCGATTAATAATGCAGCCGAATATACACAACATACAGGAATGACTATGACATTACACTTCACAACTAAACCATACTGATGAATAATCTCACAGAACCACACACCTCACTAAATACTGTTTATAAGAGGTCGTTCATGAGTATCGATCAGGTGGATGTTGATCTCAAACAGGATAATTTCGAACAGGAATAATAATTGGATCAGACAGAACAGGCACATTCGGCAAAGTGTACACAGTAACACAATCCGATAAATCTGAAATGGTTTCTTGCAGTAGAGTCTCTCTATGAGGTGACTGCAGTGAAACAATCAATCCTGACTCCTTTGGATTGGATCTCCCAATCAGGAACTAAATCAAACTCAGTAGAAGATAGATGATCCTTTCATTCTGAATCCTTCACTTCTTTTAGGTGATTAACATTTACAGAATTGATGTTCTCTAGTCAGCCCAAATTCTGAAGAATCACTCTGGTCCTGGTCTTAGGTTTCTCACCATCATTGACTGTCCTGAAAACCATTCATGGTCTTGTGCTTGACGATCATGAGCTATCTTTTGTTCTGCCTCTTTACTGACTACATAGGTATTATAATCAGGTTTCAACAGATCTAGTCTGGTTCTAAATTTTTCTACAGAAAGAGAGAGCATGATGAAACTCCTGTAGTAGCATGTGAAATCACAGTCTCTAGGTAAGACTTCTACCATCTGAGTATTGGCATATTTTTGCATTGGTCAAAATTTTGATTTTGCAGCGACATGCTAGTAGTTGCAGTGTTCTATCTAGAAAAAAGTGTTTGGGGGGGAAGCTTGTGTTACTGTAACCCAAGCTTCCCCCACCACCAAACAATTTATAATTTTCTCCAGCGGGGAGTCGGTGTGAAGAGAAAAATTATTGTAGGGTACACAAAATCATACCTTTAGTATTATATTCTTGAAAATGAGAGGATGGTCAATGAGTTCACAAATTAATTTTACGTGTTTTAACAGACTTGTAATGATTAATTATATCTTCTAAAATGTCATGAGACAGAGTATCAGGACCTTCAATGCAGATGCGCATAGTGTTTTCGAGTGTGTCCTCACCCATTCGGTTTCGAAGCCTCGTCTTGATGAATTTCATACTACTGAAACTACGGGCTGTTGTAACTGGTAGAACAGAAATAATTCCAGCTAGCCTAGACAAATTGGGGAGAGCATCTGCAATGTCACCATGGCTAATCAGCTTGGACAGGACTTGATGTATAGAACTGCTCCTGTACATGAGCCGCCTGAATAATTTCCATTCAGAAAGTGTATCTTCAGCTTCAATGTCAGGCTGTGAAATACATTCCTCTCCATCATATTGCACTTTCTGCACAGCTCCATAGAAATTTGTCAGTTCCAAAACTTTATCCACGCCATAATTGGGAAGTTTGTCTTCAGTGTCAGGAAGATGTTGTGGATCAAACACAGACATTGCAGAGATGAGATCAGTTGACCCCATTCTGACATTGATGTGATCAACTACACTCTGTATATATGTATGGACGGTAAATTCTCTGTAAAAACTTGGCCTTATCTTCTTCACTTACAATATTTTTCTTTCCAAGCTGTGCGCAGGATCATAAAAAACTTCCATATGATCTTTGAACCACGTGCTGGTGTTTGGATGTTCTTTCAGTTCCTGTAGCCTTTTTATTGTATTACTCACCATCGTTGGCACACTATATAGCAAGATCAATTTGTTTGCTTTGCAAACTACCCTGAAGTTTGGCCACGATGTGCATGACATCTGACAGCATGTAAATGCTAGCTACAGTCTTGTATTTTGTTAACAGAACTGCTATTCCATGTGCTTCAGCATCCCCGGTATTATCATAGATTTCTTCAAATGTACCAACTAAAGCTGCTAAACTTCTACGCACTGCTCGTATTGCCCTTTCGCGAGCAAGCCATCTGATGTCACTAGGTTTCTGCATTTTTATTTCTGGACAATCAAGTTGAGATTGAATTTCAACCAGCTTTTTCGCCTTCTTTGGGGAATAGTGAAACGATTTCCAGATGGTCAACAGTGTACCCAATACCCTTTTCACTTCCTGGTGTTCATTAGCTGCATTAATGGAAGCGAGCTGTAGCTTATGACATCAGCAATGAATATAGAGAGCAGAAGGTGCCAACATCCTCAATCGTTTTTGCACACCAGTTTTATGGCCTGACATAGTGCTGGCACCATCAAAGCCAAGTCCACGCAACTTCTCACAGCTGATACCATGGGAGTTAAGAAAATCAGAAAAGATATTTAGAAATGGCTTTAGCATTTGTTTCTTTAACATGGATGATTCCAAGGAAATGTTCAACTACCTTATTTTCGTGAAGCCATCGAGCACAAACAGACAATTCCTGTGATGCAGAGTCTGTAGACTCGTCTGCCATCAATGAGTAATATGCACTAGATTTCAAGCTAACTAAGAGTTTTTCCTTGATAATCTCACTAATACTTGAGAGAAGCTCAACTATTGTCGTGTAAGACTCATATGTAGCACTTTGCGGGCATATATTGCGGTGCATTTGCAACTTAACATTCCCATTATCAATTTGCAACGTTAGAAGAGAGTTGAAGGTAGTAGTATATATGTGGAATATGGAATTTAACTAGGAAATACAGAGATCGAAGAAGTGTTTTCATTAATTCACATTTTTCTTTCTTCTCTTCCTCACTAGCTGCCACTATTTGTTCAACTACAGTCCCTTGTTCAGAGAGAGAGAGAGAAATAGCCCTTTTTTCCATCGCTGCAACATGCCAGTCTGATTTGTCATGTTTAGATAAAAGAGATGTTGCCTTAACCCAGTTGCTCACAGATCTGCTCACCCATGCCCCTCTGGATTGCACTGGTACCTTCCCATGTACCTTAGAAACTGAACACAGCATGCCCTTACTCTTCGGATCATACTCTATCCAAGGATAGTTCACCTTCCACTTAGGGTCATACCTCAAATTATCCTTATATGACTTCATTTTTCCTTTCTTTCCAGGTGGTTGTTGAGGTGACTCTTCACTAGCTCTCTTTCTAGTAACAAACTTATCCATGTTTAGCTTGCTGGCAGCAGAACAGCTGGAATACTACTGCATGTGCTTACTGGGTGTGGTAGTGAATCAGGACTGAGGCCAGTGAGGTGTTGATGACCTTTCATAAGGATGGGGTCACAGAGTGACCACTAACACCTTATGTAATGGCCAGCTACCTAATATCTACTATATAGCGCAGACCTACAATGTGAAGGCAAGCAAATATTGCTATGCCAACGATACTGCTATGCCTATCCCTGGGCAGTTGTGAAATGTTGATGTCCAAATATCCTTGAAAGATGGTACACACACTAAGTGATGTGATCAGGCAGTACTGTGAGCTCACTTCGCTCGCCAAATGATACTAATTTCCTCTAAAATATTTTGGGGGGGAAGCTGGAACTTTTGGGGGGGAAGCTTCCACCCCGCCCCCCCCAGTAGATAGAACCCTGAGTTGTATAGCCTATCTCTGCAATCATGCTGCCTCCTCTCTTTGACCCAAAAATTACTGTTAGAGGTTTATGGTCAGTTTCCAGGATAAACTTGTGACCACACAAATATGCATGAAATTTCTTTACTCCATAGATGAGCGACAATGCCTCCTTCTTCACTTGAGAATAGTTTTGTTCAGCACTCAACAATGTTCTGGAAGCAAAAGAAATTGAGTCTTCCTGTCCATCAGGGGTAATGTTAGAAATCACAACTCATACACTCTATATGCTGAAGTATCTCCTGCCAACACCCACACCAATGGCCTGCCCTTCATCCATGGAACCATGTTTACACCATCTGGTTCCAGCCTGGAGAGTACATGTGCAGTGTTAAGGCACAGTGCAAGATGTCATTAAATAACTGAGTGATGGTAGTAGCATTCCTAGCTCTTCTAAGCCCCGCAATAATGACAAGTCTGTTGCTTGTCTTAATGCACTCCATATTTCAAAAAGATTGGGCCAGAGAATGAATGACAGGACTATGTCAAGGTGGCTGTTGGTCTCCATTTGGGCTTGGCTTGGCTAGGCTTGGGCAAAGAGTGGACCCCAAACGGAGACCAACAGCCACCCTGAGATAGTGCTGTCTTTTCAGGTATGATAGCTCATAATCCCCAAAACAACTAACTTCTATCGAGATCTCATCCCTACATTTCTTGCAACTATTAACCACCTGCTGTGGCCTTCATCCTTCATTTAAAGAAAAACTTTACTGAAAACCTTATCTGTTCATGTGCACGTTTTCAATTCTGTGCTGAGATATATTGAAAAATCCTGGTTCTTAATAGTGTCCTTCCAAATGCCTTTCATCCTATGGCAGTCATGAAAGACCATCAACATTATCATGTTTTTGTATAGCCTATCTCTGCAATCATGCTGCCCCATCACGGGTATGCCTCTCTTAGACCCAAAAGTGACTGTTAGAGGTTTATGTTCAGTTTCTGGAATAAACTTGCGACCACACAAATATGCATGTAATTTCTTTATTCTATAGATGAGCGATACTGCCTCCCTCTCCACTTGAGAATAGTTTTGTTCAGCATTCAACAATGTTCTGGAAGCAAAAGAAATTGAGTCTTCTTGTCCATCAGAGGTAATGTGAGAAATCACAACTCATACCCTATATGCTGAAGTATCTCCTGCCAACACAATGGGTAAGGTTGAATTAAAAAACACCAAAATTTATGAGGACACTATATAGTAGTTTTCCAAAAAACTGCACATTTCAGAGTCCACTTCCGCAGGGTTTCCTTTCACAACAAGTGTTAGATAATGCAAAAGAGCGGAAAAATTTGATACCATAACAACCCTTAAAAATGATATCAACTTAGTAACATTCTTAGGTACTAGGGCTTGTTTAATAACTTGAAGCTTGTTCCCCAAGGGATGACAACCTTGCTCATCACTATCACCCCCAAAAATCAACAATAGGACTTAAAATGTGCACCTCTCCTTCCTGAGACTCACACCATATACTGCTTGGGCCTCTAGGTCTACGTTCTTCAAGTGCTCTTCATAAGTCTTGCCCTCGGTTAAGCAAATCAACAATGTAATACTTAACTCCACCAATCCCTTTGAAGGATCATGTCCATTGTTTTCTGGAACATGGTTGGAGCCAATGCAACACCAAACAGTAACCTGGTCTTACTTATAAAGACCACAATGAGTGTTTATGGTAACAAATTTGCATGACTCATCCTCAAGAAAATATTGCTGATACAGGATAAATCCGAAACTGAAAAATATTTCCCTCCAGCAAGAGTGGCAAATATATCTTCAGAACAAAGCAGAGGGTATTGCTCCACATCCATAGCTGTGATCCTATAGCTAATCCCTGCACAACCTCACACAACTGCTCTTCTTAGGAACTACAACAAGTGTAGTCCTCTCACTAAACTAAATTTTCTCCAACACTCCCACCTTCTATAGTCTGTCAAGTTCCTCTCCTACTGTATTTCTCAAAGCAAAGGGAACCTGTCTTGCTCGACAAAACTTGGGCTTGGCTGATTCATGCATCATTAACCTAGCCTTGAATGACTTACTTGTACCCAACTCATCTACAATACCTCACTGTGATCTTCTGACAAAACATTAATGTCTCCCATTGGATTGTGAAGGGATGAGATTGAGGCAATCGTCTTCCAATCTAGCTGAATATGACTTAATCAGCTTCTCCCTAACAAACTTGGTCCCTTGCCTTTAATAATGACTTGGCTCTACTTTGTATCAGCTTCCCTACTACTGGCATAACTTCTCCAGTATAAGTCTTCAAAAATAGTGATGATGATGTTGCAGCTTTATTGCAGGAAAGTTGGGCCTCAAGACAGACTAGAGACAGCTTATCCAGTACTAACTTCCATCAAGAGTGGTTTGTTGTCTCAATCTGAACAGTATTTATCCCTGCAGCTACTCCTCCTATTGTGAACATAGAGAGCTCCTGCTGACCGCTATGAGTGGTAGGTGTCTTAGGTCCACAAAATCAACTCTTTTTTCCCGAAGCGTTTGACATCTTCTGTAAAAATGATATCCCTCAGCAATAACTAATAGTTTGGGTTCATAATGAGCCTTAAGTGCTCCTAGAAGTTCTTAAAAACCCTGGGGTTAGCAAACCTTGCAGTATGGCATAACTGCTGGGCCAGGTTACTGTTAGTAACACAGCAACCTTCTTGTCATCCCTCACTTCATTTGCTTCTATATAGAGCTTTACTCGTTCGAGGTAATTGGAGATCTTCTCAGAGGTTAACTCTCAGTTGCCCATACAACTCTACTCAAGCCATAATCCAGTCTCATAACCCCCTGTAATATCCTTGTTATAACACTAGCTATCTGTTAGGTGATTACAATTCTTTCTTGGGATTAAAACAGACTGATTGTTAATGCACACGCAATGCTGCGCATATACACAACATACAGGAATTGACAATGCACATTACACAACTAAACAAGAGTAATGGAGATTATATTCTGATTAAGATATTGTAGGCACAACTGAGTCTACTAGGTTCATGATCCACAATATGTTCATACCTGTAGGATAATTAATATATGTGGGTAATGCATGCAGTGTACATGGGAATTATACTACTCAAGAGTACATGGAGGCTTAATGGTTAGAACATACTGTCATCATCGATGATCTGTATCTTAGTTTGGGATCCGTTGAGGATGACTCGGGGTAAATTTAATGCCAGTTCCATGTTGGCAAAGAAATTCTCCACATCATTTTCAAAAGAATTATCATCCACTATATCAACTGTGATGCAGATGCGAACATCGGTTATGCTATTGAATGCAAAGAAACTACTAGATGGTGGGTCACTATAATCATCACCTACAGAGAGCAGAACAAAGCCACGAATGTTTACTAGTTAGAAAATCTGAAAACAGGATAATAAGGGTTTATATGGCAACAGCTACCACATGAAGATCTATTCACAATATATTATACAACATGTAATACACTAAATTCTATAATAAAAATGCTTCTTGTCTGTCCATGATCCTCTATCCGTCCATTCGTTATTGTGTTGCGCTTATAGATTACCTTCATCGGGACTAGCAGGAATCTGTTTACATCATGATTAATACAGGGTCCTGAAGAAAGTAAAGAATGGCCACTCTCTGAGCTACACAATGCTGAACAACAACGATATGGTCTGTAAGAACTGCAGAAGGGAGATCCAGAAAGAGAAATTAGTGAGAGTGCATGAGAAACTGCAAGAAAAGTTGCATGAGAAACTGCAAGAAAAGTTGACTAGGAAAGACAAAGGGAGTGAAGACCAACAGAGAAACTGAGGATCTATCCCAGAACAAATGATACTTCACAGAGCAGAAATTTCAGCAAGCACAAGGGATGAGGAGAGAGCATCCAATACCTGTAGAAGAAAGCAACTGAGGACTGCACTGCCAGATATGTAAGGGATGAGGAAAGAGCAGCAAAGATTGGTAGGTGGAGAGAAGGGAAGGTTGCACTGTCAGAGGTTGTAAATGATGAAGAATGATCAGCAAACACACTGCTAGCATTGAGGGGTCAGCCAAGCAATAACTCGCACCTATGTATCTACTAATACCTACTTTACCATTTTCTGGCATATTTGATGTTTATTATGTTATTATGCTACTAAATAAATTCACTAACATCATTTATAGAAGGATCTTCTTGAAACAATTGTGATCTATCAGCATTTTATAATCAAAAACACGTAATAAATGAAATAAATATCTTCCAACCACAACACACAAACTTTACTTTACAAAACATGAAACTCATTTTAAAGTGCTCCATTTCGTACACAGAATCGTAGTTGCTTATATAACAGTAAGAGATCATTACCTGAGACAGCATTGCCATCCACAAGCTGTATCTTGATAGCAGGGATTGTTACTGTAAGAATTCCACTTACAATCACAGCACAGAGCTCTACTGGACCATCTGACTCGGACTGTGCATATTCAGTCATTTCCCACCCAATAATGACTTCTGCAACACACAGAGGTGAAAGCAAATAGAATTATTATAAAGTTATTGAATGTATAAAAGCTACCTTCCAAACATCATGCCACTACCACCACAAGCTTGGAATGAAGGCAATTGATGCAAGAAAAATATCCAGTAAACATTACCTGCAACCATGAGTTATACTAAAAATAGTTTAACCTTATTTGAGTTTAATACAGTTTAAAAAGTTCCATGGGTGTTATAATTTACATACATTCCTAGGCATTTATCTACCTGTACTAGAGTATGCCAGAAGTGTATGAAATTTATTATTATTATTGTTTATTTTGTTGTTGTAGTTGTTGCTATTATTATTGTTGTAATTATTATTGCAATAAGTTTGACCTAAATAAAAAATAGACTATTCATGTCTTTGTCTAAATAAAAAGTAAATACACAACAATAATAAATAACTGTTAATAATGACAGCAATCCCCACCCCCCCCCCCCCCCCCCCCCAACTGATAAGAAGAGATAAAGCATTCCCTCTCGGTATAGCCACAGAGAGACATTGTGGTAGGTAAGCTTGGCTTTCACCTCTCATATCCTTTGCCTGATTCGTTGACCCAGTTCCTTCAGGAAAGTCATGGATTTTGCCACAATAACTCTCAATGTCTCGATTGCCACTGGGATGAATGATCCAGGAATCCGTACCTGGCTTCCTTTCACTCCTCATCCATAGCAGCCACTGCACCAGCTAATATCTATATCATGATGGGAAGGGGCCAAAGTGTCTGGGAAGGTAGCATCCCACACTAATGGCCTGCCCTTCATCCATGGAACCATGTTTACACCATCTGGTTTCAGCCTGGAGAGGATTCATGCAGATGTTAAGCACGAAGATGTCATTAATAACTGCGTGATGGTAGTAGCATCCCTAGCTCTTCTCTGTCCCGCAATAATGACAAGTCTGTTGCTTGTCTTAATGCACTCCACATTTCAAGCTTGGGCCAGAGAATGGATGACAGGACTATCTCAGGGTGGCTGTTGGTCTCCGTTTGGGCTTGGCTTGGCTTGGGCAAAGAGTGGATCCCAAGAAGAGACCAACAGCCACCCTGAGATAGTGCTGTCATCCATTCTCTGGCCAAGCTTGTAATAAGGAGTGCATTAAGCCAAGGCACCAGACTCTTTAGCTCTTTAGCTGAAACAGCCAAGAGCTGGGCACAGACCTTATCATCAGGGCCATTGTCCAAGAGGAAATCTCTTGTACTTGACACTTTGTATGCATCCTATAACTTCTGTAAGCACCTGGAAGTAGACCACAGCCTAACCCTACCTGTAAAACAAGGTAGAGATGAAGCAGCCCCACCACAAACAACTCTCAAGTCCCCATCCACTGTAGTTTTTGAGGTCCCACCAGGTATATATACCCAAATATTTCATCACCCTCTGGGTCCTATCAAAGGATATAGATAGGCACAAGACCAGAAATGCCACCATTATATTAATTCGGTGTGCAGTGCAGCTTTCTCCTTCTGCCTATTTGGCCTCAGGTGCTGCCTCCTCCAACCTGATCCAACATGTTTTGATGCTACAAACTAGGAAGCTTGTTCAAGGTGATCAGCATACCTTATTTGGGGATTTGGTAGTGCTTCGTCATAGTTTCCATAGCACAATATAAGAGTTTGCATTAGAAGAAGAATTGACACCAGAGGTAGATCTGGCATTATTGAAACGGGAGAACCATCGATTTTCTGGTTACTGCATGGGTATGATTGTGTCGTACAACTAATGTGGCCAACCTATCCCTTTCTTCTGACTGTTTGAGCACTCTGGCCTTAGGTGAGATTGAAAGGGCACAACGACTTTTTCTAGGGCTTTAGAACCTCATTGATAGGGAAGGTAAGAAAATCCATTGTGCCTCTCGATCTCTTGTTTAAAGAACTTGCCATAGGTTGGCCTTTCCTTCTCAGGTCCAATAACCTCTTCGTTAGTTGTTGAAAACAGAATAGTCTTGCGGCAGGTGTTAAGTAATGCCTCTTGTGTAACAACCTCGGGCCTAGACATCTGGGTTTTTGAAGTCCTTGTGTAGGTGCTCTTTGGATTATTAGATAGACAAAATATCCGCCCTGAGATTCTTGGACTTCTCTAGCTTTGAAATTTGCGACTACTTTGTTTTATAATCTTGTCTTTGCTGTGCATCCTTCTGGAATAGTGTTGACCAGGTATACCTGTGCTCTCCAATTACTGTTGACTTTGGCTAGGATCGAAGGCTTGTCTGGGTTGTGTTAGTGAGTGTTCCAGGTTCTATTAATTCTTCTAGAATACACAGGTTTGTGGTTGATGGAATACAAACCATAGCCATATGAGTGCAGATGCTAAATGTTTCTGGCTCTAAAAGCAGATTATTGTTAGATTCTATTGTCATGCATTGCAGTGACTAATATGTGTCTACACACCCTAAATCGGTAAATGGTATTGAAATCAATAAACACACTTGTGCATGTGCACTTTGAGCCCAGCAACTGAGCTCTCAGTAGATTCAAGATCCCCAATAGTAAAAAGTGCGTCCACAATCTCATTGGCCAAAACTTCCAATTAGGCTACTATGAATCTGCCAAAATGAGTATTAGCTGAGATATAAACTGTTCATTTGATGAAGCTTTAAAATAAGATGTAGGGTGCACTAACGCGCTCCCTAGTATAAAACTTCTTAATTAATTTTTTAAAGGTTTCCAAGGATAAAACATGCAAATAGGAGTCCTCAAGTTGTGAATGCTCTTAAAAGTATTACAATGATATACTAAACTTTCGTCTCTCTTACCATCATTGTCTAGGATCGTAACGACTGTATACGAAGGAGAAAGAGTAACTTGAATGTCATTGGTGGTGATGTTGACAAAAAATTCTTCAGGATTTTCGTACAAATTGTCATCAGTAATGGTTATGTTAAAGCAGTCTTGCAGCTTTCTTGGTGCAAAGGTGAGCATGGCAATACTGGCTTCAAAATCGCTACCACCTGGAGAGGGTAAAATAGATAGAAATATTGCTATGATAAGTATTTGCTCCAGAATATGTAATATTTAATGTCACCTTGAGCACTCAAGTCATATACTATAAACTTTGGTTGTTAAGCCTATTAATGTTTAATACACAACAAAAAATTGGTCCACCACCTATTTCATTGACATACAAACCATCTATTTAGGCTTCCTTATTGTGGAGCACTTGATTTGATGTCATTAAAAATTAACGTTTATGTGCAGGCAATGTATTTCAACAAAATATTTGAGGCAAGAAGTTTACTAGTATAACAATGACTATTTAGTATTATGAGCTACAATTGTCTATAGTTGTTTCACAAAAAATATTTTGCTGCTCATTTAGATGACACTTGTAATCCTTTCCCCAATATTCTAGCGGCATAGAAAACTCCTCCACAGCCTAGAAAGTTCTTAATGATTGTACTTCTGTCCCATAAAGGATACCAATATATTGAGCCTGTCACAAGTACTGTTCTCATCTTTGCCTACAAGGAGCTTATCATCGTGAGGATATCCAAATAATTCCGAATACGAACATATTTCTAGTAATACCGGCAATCAAAACATTTTCTTGAGAGGTCATCCCTTTCTCCTTCTTAGACCTGCTCTTTGTAATGAGCCTCCATAGTCTGGCTTGAGAGATTAGCTCTTTCGATTGATTCTTGAAACTAGCTCCTCTGTTCTCCAACTAAAACTTTATTCCATCTCTGTTAGTATGTTTTATTTAGCACTAGTTTTTAGTAAATGCCTATTCGCAGCAAAGTTCTCATCATCTTGCAGGTGGGGATTAGAAATGGGGCAATGAACAACTAGAGTTTATAGTATTCATTTGAAGTGATTTAGTAATTTTCTATTTGCAAAAATCATACGAGTGTTATGATCACTGCCAGTATGTCACATGTAAGCATTCCTAATAGATGTCTGACTCTTGTATGAAGATTTAAATATCACTATTACCATTATTCCTGATGAATGCTAATACTAGAACATCTAGCTGAAACATCAGGAAGCAGTTGATGAGAAAGTTATTATATATCTCTGCCATGTAAAGAAATATGAATATATTGTGAGCACTTAAAAGACTCCTTACTGCTTTAAATCATTTTGCATTCTGCTATTTAAAATCAGTGTAGTAATTGATTTACATGTCACCAAGTCCTTGAAGAATGCTGTAGCTGAACCTACTAGATGCTGTCAACAATAGCAATGAGATAGTATATGTATTGATTTGTGTAGTGGATGTACAGCCAAATGTAATACATTAGTTAGAGCTAATTGATTTATACCACCAGATCTCTTCTGTAGGTGTGATCTCATATGTTGCCTCTTCGATCATGTTGAACTGTAGCACACATGTATTATGTCTTAGCTTAGATCAGTTTCCTTTTAGAATCTTCCATGTCATATATATTATAAGCAAACTCTCTGTATTGGATGTTTAATCATTGAAAAATTATCTTGCAAAATCTGACAAGAATTAAGAAGAGAATGACAATTTTGTTTACCTCCCTTATGTTTTATATCTGAAAATCAGCTATTGCCATTTAATATGCTCAGAATGCAGCTTGTTCAACCTGAAGACTCTATCCCTATTAAAAAATGTTTAATTCTATCAATGAATGCCACAGATATGTTTTGCATAGGTGAATCGGCTATCGAATACTAAACTCAAGAATTTCTTTGTAGTGGCAGAACACATGCTTGGTATGCTCCTCAGGATCAAGTGGGACAAAAGTCTCCAAGAGATAAAACCAAACTAGCAGAAGGAGAAGGAGCCTAGTGCCTCACTCAACTGATACTTCAGATTGGATCTTCCTGCAATCCTCTTGTCATGTGACTAAACAACATCTGCAAGTAATGGGTCATTGTGACATTACAGATGATGAAGATGATCTAAAGGCTACTAAACCAAGACTGAGAAGCTAGCTGAAATTGTCCTCATCATTATGAGAGGGTCAGTGAACAATCAAGAGTTAGAATCCCAGAAGTTTGGAGTTGGACTTTGCAGTTAGACAGTAATCTAGTTATCCACCACTCTACTCTAATGTAGGAAACAGCAACAAAAACTAATAAACAATGTTTATATTCTCAGCAAACACTCAGTTGACATAGTTTCCCAACGACCAAAATTAGGTTTTATTCCTCGATGTTATGTCTTGATGCTTCTAGCCTTGTTCCTGATGAAGACTAAAGTAAATTGCAAGATGATAATTGAGGTCATTCTAATTTCATTATGCCAACTGAGAGTTTGTTGAGAGCAACGTAAAGATTCTTAGTTATCAACAGAGGCACTGCTTTTTCTGCTTATAAACACTGCATAACCTAGGCTGGTTGAGTTTAAAAAATCCCTTCAACCTGTTGACCATTGTACTGCAACTTTTGCCATTTGAATGGACTAACTGGACTAACTGTAGGCAAACATTAAGAACAAAGATGCATAAATAAGATAGTAACAAAAATGTTTTTATGGTTATACAGAGAAACAAAGCAAGTGTACCAATGCATGAACAAACACAAGGTTGTACAAAAAGAACCTATGTAAACTACAACCAGTTAAAGAAACTTTTACCATTTAAAATCATCACCATTCATTACAGTGAGTAATATTGGTGCACAAGACTTTAATGGCCACCTGAGCCCACCAAACTGAAAATCTCCAATGTGATGGGGGGAAATGGGGAAAATGTTTAGATAAGGTTTTCAATGGCACTCAAAATCCTCAATTACTCGTTCTGAAGCTTTTAGTATATTTACCTCCACAACACCGAAGATGGCATATGGGAGAAACCATGAAACTATTTGTGACCCCACATGGGTATAGTCTTGACTCCTTTATTTTGAATGCCAGTCTTTTCTTTTTTTCTGGCTTCCTGAATTTTTTGTTTCTATACTGTTTGTATAAAATAAATTGAGCAGTGGATAGCACACTGTTGTCTGAGTCCAGTTATGCAAAGTCCAACTGGGATTCTAGCTAATTTAGAGCTCATTTCTTATCAGCATTCACCATGTTTTGCTGTTATTATTGATTAAACCCATATAGAGGCAGCTATAAGGACTTGATAACAGTTGCACTGAACTCCTAAAAGAAAAATGTTTTTGGTAGAGATAGCCTGAACTTGGTAACAGATCTCCAGGATGAGAAATTACACAAATTAAACACTAAACGGAGCATGGGTCATTTGTTCTGCTTATAATGAGGATTCATATGAGCTAGCTTGATTGTCTCATTGATGAACTTACTCACATGATGAAGCTTACCCATGGCATTTTTCTGCAATTGAGAAACAGGTGAATAGTGGGCATGGATTTGAATATTTGGTGACTTCAGGCACAAAACTTTCTATGAATGGACCTACTGGACTTGTGTTATTGAAGGGGGTAGAGAGTAATCTAATAATGATCTTAAAGTTGTTTTTTTCATTCTAAAACAATATCTTAGTAAAGAATTTAAGGTATGCTGCGAATCTTGTTTGGAGATATATAGTAGGGCCCGAGATCATCATTTAGGCAGCTAAGAATCTGCCAAATGTGAGCTGAATTATGTGTACTTTTTGGACTTTTGGCATTCACATTTTAAAATTTTAATCAAACCAAATCAGGAGTACACTACCATAAATGGATCGATCCTTGATGATGGATTTTCAAGTATTTTTACACGTAAAAAATTAGATATGTCAGTTCACCACCTTAATGAAGGATTCATGATTCAAGGCACATTGGTATAGTTAATAACAGCTAAAACAACTGTCTAAGTCACTAGAAGTTGCCGAATGAGTTTCAGCTGAGGTATGAGTTCTATACATTTAAAGGTATCAGCCTTTTTGAAATATGGTTAAATTCAATATAGGAAAGCAAGTGCTGGTGTACTCCCTGATGTGGCAAACAATGAACATTATCTCCTGTCAAGCTCTGCTTTTCCTCTTGAACTCAATCTTATGACAGAAAGGTGCAAAGTGTAATTGCATGTTGCATTTGTGTGTGTTTAAAGTAATGCAATTTTGAATACGGTTCTGATGAGGAATGATCATCTGATGAGCATGATGTCATGTCACGTTCAGTTTCTCTTCTCAAACTCAATCTAATGCGGAAGAGGAGTAGCTTGCAAAGTGCAATTGTGAATGCATAATTATGATCAAGTAAAAATGCAATATTAGGCACATAACCCCGTTTTGATGCCATATTGTAGTTCAGTGTTCTAATTGTATTCTCTCAAAATTTCATAGCAAAAGGTAAAACGGTTCACAAATTATGAACGTCTGTGTGCATGATATCAGTATTCTATGGTTTTATGATTTCCAACCACAAATCTGATATATATAAAGTTTCTATACATTTGACGTAAGTTACCCATTTTAGTATATACAAGATAAAGCTTTCATTAGACCAAGATTCTTGTATGACTTGTCCAAGCCAGGAATAGCTACTTCAGAAGCCATGTGTCCAGGTAGCAGTTGTGTGGGAGTAAGGATACCTGGCTTTGCCATCAAGATAATATTTCCTCTTACTTCTCCTCCTATCCGCTCTAGTTGTTCCCCTTTCTTTAGGCATAGCTAACTAGACTGAACTCAGCGAACTGCTATGACTCTAGTGCAACTCAACAGGCAGGTGCCACGCTATGGTGCTATATTAATTACATCATCAATCATTGCAGCAATTCATAATTAGCTATCCTTTTTGACAGCATCTAGCTATACAATACTACTATAACAGGTGGTATATTGAGGAATTACATCATCAATCATTGTGCAGCAACACATTTTTGAGGTGATTAGCTATCTTTTGATTAGCTATCTTGTAATAATTATGGATGTTAGACCTAGAATATCCATGTTACATGCCATACACTTTAAGATCTTGTTTCTTGGAATCGAAAAAGTGCCTAATACAGTGGTCCCTCCCTATTAAGGAGCACTTCCAACTGGTCTTATTAGAGAGGTGGTCTTACTTGGGAATATCACTCTCGGGCATGGCAGGGGTCTCACAAAGCATTGCTCAATGGATTTTGTTGTGTAGTGTACACGCATTTATAATATTAAACCAACTGCAAGCTCCCCAGACAAGATACTGTATTCTCATTTGGAATTATGGGTGTCTTGATAAAGACATTGGTTATCATTGTACACATGTATGTATTGACTCATGCAGTGTCCTTAGGACACAGAAAGTCTGAGATACTGGACTGGACAGTCCGCTCCATCCTGTTCTGGATGACCATCTGCTCGATAGAATCAGCACATGCCACAAGCTTGGGAATGCCTCGATGAGTGGCAAAGTCACGCAGCTTGCACACTATTTCAAACACCTCTGACACAGTGACAGGAGAGTGGGCATGGGGCCATCCTACTCATCATCTGACTCAGGCTCCTCATGGGAGGAGTCAGCAGGGGTGGCAAGGGCGTGGTCGAGGGCAGGGTCATAGTGGTCCTCACTGGTGTGCACCTCGCTGTCGATGTTGGCGTAGCCCTCCAGTGTCACACACTCCAGCAGCTGCCCATTGATGACCGTATCCTCAGCAGAGATGGTGAGCTCCTCGACCTCAGCAGCAGGGGCAGTGGTGGTCGTGAAGCCACACTTCTTAAAGCACTTCTTGATAGTGGACACATGGAGGTCATCCCAGGCCTTCTTGAGCCAGTGGATCGCCATCAGAACATCCACCTTCTTGACAAGCAAGCTAGTGCAACCACTATCGCCATTCACAGTGTCGTCCATGAGCCGGAGAATGTAGTGGATCATCTGCTTCCAGTAAACCAGCTTCATGGCCCTGGATGATGCCAGTGTCCATAGGCTGAAGCTTGGAGGTGGTGTTGGCGGGCAGGAAGACCAGCTTGAGGTTTCTGAGGTTGATATCTGAGTGCACTGAGCAGTTGTCAATGGAGATGATGATCTTCCGGCCCTCAGCTAGCATCTTATTGTTGGTGCGCTTGAGCCACTGCTCCCAGATGGGAGTGCTCATCCACACCTTGGTCTGTGCCTCATACTCGATGCCGAGGTCCCTCTTTGGATCAATGCAGATGTAAATATGTACCAGTTTTTGATCTTTCACAGTTAATGGAAGGTAGATCTTCAAACAAAAAACAAAATTCACTGTATTCGTGGGTGCTTGGTCTTATTTGGGAGGATATTGACCCAGCCAAGTGGTCTTATAAGAGGGGTGGACTTATCTTAGAGGGTCTTACTTGGGAGGGGCAAAATAAAGCCAGCCAACCAGGAGCAAGCAAAAATGGTCTTATAATGGAGGTGGTCTTACTTGGGAGGGTCTTAATATGGAGGGACCACTGTATTGCGTTTTTACTTGATACCTTCACAATTGCATGTTGAGTTGTGCCTTTTTGTTTGTGTTGGCTTAATTAATAATATAAAGGGGGAAAAAATTGAATTTTTAATGTCATTTTACACAGAAATGGAAAGCCACTATCATATAGTCATAAAATGATGTAACCAGATTTCAATAATAATAAGATTACAATAACCTTCTTAACAACCAATTTGAAATTGTACTCTCTCAATGTTTCGACTAGATGGTCTAGTCTTCATCAGGAATAATGAGATCATAATATGTTTGTAAATACAGATGCCACAATGTTGCACTCACCTACTGCTCCTCTGTCTTGGTATACCACAGAAACCACTATCTCTCGCTTTGGGTCTCCAAGTGCACTGGCACATAGCTCCAACATCCCTATACCTTCATCGATTATAACTCGCTCCACGTCCATTCCAATTGTAATTTCTACAACAAAATGTTCATATTTTACTTGAAGGAAATGGAAGGGATGGACAATATTTCCCACAACCATACCACTCCATTTCTCTACTGAACTCATTGTATAAATTATAATAAAACAAGATTTCCATGTATTGTTTGCATGGAATACTTGTATACATAAACAACACACATGCTTGGGATTTCTCCCATTGTTTAGGGTACCAGCGAAACATTTACTAGGGAATTTCAAGATTTCCAGGATACTTGGGACTATCCAGGTGTAACCCTATTGATGATGATTGAGTATAGATCGAGGAATCTAAAATTAGTACTGTATCTACATAATAGTGTATACTTACCAGTTTAGCACACACTAACCCTTTTGTACACACCTACTCAGCTATCCAGAGGTCATTTTTAAACATCCTTATGGATGGCTTACCCCCTCATCACCCATGGGAGAACCTAGAGATGTCTGACTGGGGAAGGGGGGGGGAATTGGGACACATGCTTTTTTTCTGGTCAGGTATCCCACCCGCCCAACTAGCACACCAACCCCATACAGTCTTAGGGATTCCATGGTTTGGGTTGGGATTTTCAGTAAATTTTACATCTGATAGAGGATGGGGTGATCCAGTCTAAGCTATCAGTGGTGAGTTTTTTGAGAGCTGATCAACATGCATAAACACTTGCAGGAAAGAATTGAGCATGTAGACTCGCCACTGCTGTATGCATCGTTTTTCAGAGTAGGTGATGTCCAGTTTTGTATTGGGAAGAATATGGACCCTTCTGGAAAAAACTGTCCTTCCAGTTCACAGCCCACACAACAACCGAACACATTGGGTTATTCCCAAATATCAAAAAAGCATATCTTAAGCACCTTCCTAAGCAGTAACGCTCAGATCAATGGCAAGATTTTCCGTCTGGGAATCTGCTTTAAAAGGAACTCAGGGTACTTCTTTATTACCAAAATTCTGTGGCTATTAAAGTTACTGCCATGTGCTCTACTGAAGTAACAGACTTCTTCTCGCTTATGCAATTGAGCAGAAGTGCACTGAATAAATTAAACATTAGCAGGAACCATTGAGCCAATCAGAATGATAAAATCTAGCATGTGATGTACTGCATTGTGAACTGCTTAGTTTCTAGTAAAAAAGTGATGATGGTGGATGTGAAAAAGTTCACTAAAACACCGAAAACTGATCTTGCTTATGGCAATAATCTGCATACATGTCAGGAAGAAGAACAATGCCTAAATCAGGTGGTAGTCAAGATAAAAATGCTATAAACCTAGCTTGTTGTTTTCTAGCTGATATAGATGGCTAGTGGTTTTGCTACTGGTGGATGTATTTACAGCAGCTTGATAACCAGTGGTTTGATAGTTTTGGTAGCTTCTAGGCAAGTAGCATTGTATATAGCTAGCAAGTAGTACAGCTTGTTTAATAGCAATAATTTGCTAGGTTGTGTAGCTAGTTAGTTCGTAGCGATAGTTTCATAGCTATTAAATTCTTTGTTGACAACCATCATGATGTGTAGCTGAAGCTGCTGTCACCTACCAGATTCAATGTCAAAGTTTCTATCGTGAAACTATGCAGCATGATGTAAGGTATTGTTCGCTCATCCATCATCGTATTGTGAATTGGCCATAACTTGGACAAATCTGGAAATACTCTTAAATGATGTATGTGCATAGCAATCTCCTTACAAGGTTGTCACTACTGCGACAATCCTCACCAAATTTGTCAGAATTTTTCCATACCATTAACAACCTTCTTCCAAGATCGTCATGCATTTATAACATGTGTATACTACTTCCCTACAGGTTGTTGTAATCCTTACAAGGTTGTGACAACTTTGTCACTAGCTTTGCCGATCTTGTTTTTTTATATGCTAAACTTATAAATATCTACACACATATATATGCATACAATTATGCATACAATTATGAAATGTATATATTCCATTCCCAAATATATTTCATGTAGTTGGAAGTTAAGAGTCCTGACACAATTTAACCATGGTTGAGCAAGCACTTCCTTCAGGTGTGTGCAGTGCATGTAATTGTGCAGTTTAAAATGGATGGATCTGTAGTTCTTGCTTTGTTGAGTGCACTCACTATTTCAATTATGAACTTGAGATTTGATTGACGGCACCAAAAAAGAAACAAGGCAAAAACATTGAACAGTTTGCTTTCATGTATGCCAGCTTTCCTTGATTGACTTTATGTACAACAAGTCTTCTGTACTTATTATTAATACTGTGTATACCAAGAAAGATTTTCTGTGTCCAGCAAAGAGAGGAGAAGATAGATTTGGGGGGTTGACAATTCTGTCAGCATGCTCAGTCAAACCTACATAAAGAAGTAGTATTCAAAAAGTTGAAGCTTGAAGTGTGCATATCCTCCTCCGATGTCAACAAGATCCATGATCAAAAATACATTGAGAAATTCTAACTGTTACGCCCAATTCTTGCTTAGACCAGGAATGGGTAATGGTGAGATAGGTAGTAATTTGACCCAGCTTTTCCTCCTCATGTTATACCTGCACTTAAAGTATGTGTTGTGATTTATAAACACCGTAGAGAGAAAGATTTTATAAAACTAGATCTCAAACACGAGGTCTAGGAATCGACAATACAGTACAGACATATTATAACGGGCATAATAAGAATCAGTGTCATGCACATAATTAGTAGTACAAAGTTCAAGTTAGTTCCAGATCACCACATTCACCCCTTTGTTAGGAGGTGATCTTATAGGCAAGACGGTCGATAGGTGATGGATGCGTTCAGAACAACGTAAGGGAGCTTCTTGAATCGGAGAATTGGGTGGTACCTGAGCCGGAGTTAGTTCCGCCCCGGAGGATATCGAGGTAGGCATAGGTCGAAAGTTAAGCTCTGGTTCGAGTGAAGGTCGGGGAAGCGATGTCAGAGGCGGTGCCTCGTCCATAGCCAGCATCTGAGGGAGAGTGTTGTCCCCCGGTTTACCACACAGGGCTAGGTGCTTGGTAGACTCGGTAATTTCCCTGCCGTCTGGATACCGGATGTGAGCATAATGGGGGCTCTCAATGAGCTCCACCTCATCGACCAGTGGGTCCATTTTTCTGGTTCGGACGTGACGCTTGAGGAAGACGGGCCCAGGAGAAGTCAGCCAGGTAGGGATGAAGTTTCCGGATGTAGACCGTCAGGAGAAACGGAAGAGACGCTCATGGGGAGTCTCGTTAGTAGTCGTACAGAGAAGTGAGCATATGGAGTTGAGGACATCAGGGAGGACCTTCTGCCAGTACTTGATGGGGAGATTCTCTGATTTGCAGGCCATCATAACAGCTGATCCATTGCACTTCTCTATTTGTCCGTTGCCTGCAGGATTATAGGCTGTGGTGTGGCTTGTTGCTACTCCTTTCCCAGCAAGGTAGATCTGCAGTTCATGACTAATTAATGAGGGCCCTCGATCAGAATGCACGAAAGCCGGGATCCCGAAGACAGAGAATAGCATTCGATTACAGTACTGGCATTCATAATAGTCTAGGGAAAACGAAGAGAAAACGTGAATACCTAACGATGACGTTGAGGAAATATGAGTTCTTGTTATTAGTGGGGAGAGGTCCTTTGAAATCGATGTTCAACCTCTCGAAGGGTTGAGTTGCCTTGATGAGGTGGCTTTTGACAGGTCGATGGAACCTGGGCTTGCATTCACAGCATATCTGACAAGAATTTGTCATTCTTTTTATTTCTTCAATGGAAAACGGTAGGTTTCAGCTACGAACAATATCTGACATCCTCATAATACCTGGATGGCAAAGCGACTGATGCAGCAGGTACAAAGAGTCATCTAGGGAGGCAGCACAGGTACTGCGGGAGAAAGTGTCAGGTGGTATGTTCTCTTTTCCGGGGCGATAGATAATATCATAACTGTAGCAGGACAGCTCTACCCGCCAACGCATGATTTTATCATTCTTGATTTTTCCCTTATGTCGCTGGTCAAACATATAGGATACAGACTTCTGGTCAGTCTTCAAGCAGAAATGTCATCCAGTTAGGTAGTGTTTCCAATGGTGGATAGATTCTATGATGGCCTGGGCCTCTTTCTCGATGGAGGGATGTCGGATCTCGGGCCCTTGTAGTGTCCTCGAGAAGAAAGCTACAGGACATCCAGCTTGGTTCAAGGTTGCAGCTATAGCCACTTCTGATGCATCCATCTCCACTTCAAAAGGTAATAACTCTTCATCCACGGCCATTACTACCGATTCTTCAATACTTTTCTTTAGACTTTCAAAAGCCACAATAGCATCAGCAGCCAATGGAAAAGTTTTGCAACTGTTTATGGGGCTCATTCTGTCTGAAAACCCAGAAATCCATTGAGAGTAGTAAGAAAATAGCATCTATTGAGATACTTGATACTGTTGGGGACAGGAAGCTCTCGAAGAGGTCTCAAGCGCTAAGGGTCTAGGCGGATCTCACCCTCTTCTACAACGCAACCGAGGATGGCGAGGCATCTAGTTGAGAAGACACTCTTTTCATCATTGTAGGTCATGTTTCTCCATTTGGCTGCCGCGAGGAAGAGCTCTAGATTGGTATCATGCTCGTCTTGGTCTTTTCCACATATGGTAAGGTTGTCCAAATAAGGGAAAACACCAGCTAAGTGTTCCTTATGCACAAATTCGGTCATTTCCATTGGAAACACGCAACGCCATTAGTAACACCGAATGGGACCCGTGTGAACTGGTATAAGCCATTCCTTGCCTCAAATGCCGTTCTTCCTTCCTAAGCGGAACTTGGTGGTATGCACTTCGTAGGTCGATAGTGCTGAATACCTGGTACTGAGCAATGGAGTTTACCTGGTCACATAAGCGTGGAAGAGGGAAAGCATCCAATAGTGTAAACCTATTGATAGTTTGTGAATAGTCTACTACCATCCTCCTTTTGTGGTTATCACCCTTTGCAACGACAACTTGGGCTCTCCAAGGCGACTTGCTAGGCTCAATAATCACTTCTTTCAGGAGCCATCGTGTTTCTGCGGTAATGAATAGCGAATCTTCGCGACTATACTTGCGTGACTTGGTCGCAATCGGGTGGCAGTCATCTGTTAGATTAGAGAACAACTGTGGTGGGCTAATATTCAAAGTGCTTAGACCACAGATAGATAGCGAAGACTTAGGACCACCATATTTAAAAAAAAACACTCTCATGTTGCGTCTGGAAGTCTAAGCCTAGTATGAGGTCAGCGTACAGTTCGGGGAGGACAGATTGGCATACCCGGGGGTAGGTTCTACCCCCAAATAGGAGGCCAACAAGACAATAACCACTCACATTTGTTGCCAGTGAGGATTAGCCATCGATATCGTTCCCGACGAAGGGTAGACATGAAGAGCTGCCGATTTCACCAGTCCTGGACGAATGAAGCTTTCAGAGCTCTCACTATCAACGAGGGCCTTGGCTTCAAATCCATCTACGCTCACCATAGTCGTCGACTTAGCAAGTGATAGGAGCACCTCAGCGGAGATGGTAGCGAGCATAGGTCACCACATTGCGGCTGACGTCCTCCCTTCAGACAGGAGTGGGGCGCCACTTCGGCAAACTTTCTGAAAGTGTCTCTTCTTTTGGCACTTGGAACATGTGACATCGCGAGCAGGGCACCTGGAGCGAGGATGCATTTGGTAGCCACAGAAGAAGCACTTCTGTCCTTGAAAACAAGATGCTGTAGCAAGAGTGGAAGGGTTGAGAGCCGGGTCACAGTCTGGTAGAACAGTGTCTGCTGGTAAGACAGCAGCATTGAATGATAGGGGAATTGCCGTATACAACTCTGAGCTGCGCGCTGCTGATTCCAGTGATCTGGCTTAATCGAACATAGTCTTGATGCCCAGAGTATTATTTTCCAATAACCTTTGGCAAATAAGTCCAGAAGACCTTTGGCAAATAAGTCCAGAAGACCAGAGATGAAAGCGTCCCTAACGCTCTCCTCACGATATTTAACCGAGGAGACATTCTGGTAGTTACAGTCTTTGCTAAGAGTTTTGAGGACCTAGAGGTACTCATCCAGGGTCTCTGCAGACTATTGGCGCCTCGTAGCAAGGATATGTCGGGCATAGACTTTGTTGGTGGGCTTTATACAGAGAGTGTGCAGCGTCGTTGGGTAATCCCCACAGTCTTTGATGTATTGGTAGATCTTAGGAGACAGAAAGTTTGTGAGTACTCCGAGTTTGTCCAAACCCTCTCGGTCGAAGACAGCGAGAAAGTTCTGGAATGTGCTCGTCCAGTGGAACCAATCCTTTGAGGAATCACTTGAGTTTGGGTTTGGGTCTGCCTCCAAACGTTCCAGATGAAGAACTTTATCCATCGAGAGATATAGTTGTATAAATTGTTGTGATTTATAAACACCGTAGAGAGAAAGGTTTTATACAACTAGATCTCAAACACGAGGTCTAGGAATCGACAATACAGTACAGACATATTATAACGGGAACTAGTGTCATGTGCATAACTATCTAGTAGTACAAAGTTGAAGTTAGTTCCAGATCACTACATTAGGGGTCCAAGACAAGAAGTTCTTAAATTTCAAAATGCTCTCATAAGGTTGAGTGTTCCATGGGAGCTTTTATCAGATAGAGCACTACTCAATTATTGCTGGTGAAGCAGGGGAAATTAGTCACAAAGACCAGGTAGTAGTTCAAATAAGGTGGACAGATGATGGTCATTATTCCTGATGAAGGCTAGAGAATCTAGTCGAAACGTCAAGAGAGTAAAATTCAAGATGATTATTGAGAAGGTTATTTATATAGTGAATACATTATACACTCTGAAAACACTAAAAATATCAGTTAAAGTGCATGGACTAACTGGTTCTCAGAATTGTATTAAAAAGTCATTTAAAACAACAACAAAAAACCATATACATGCTATGCACCAATGTGTCCTTATGACCAAATTAACAAAAGCACTTCATATATTCACAGCAATACTTTTAGTTAGTGGTGTGATTGGCCATACTTATTGTACTAGCTAGGTCGCCCAAGCATTGTAATAACTGACCATAATCATTCATGCAGTCTCTGCAACTTTCCACTCCCACTACAGAATATGACTCATGTTCTCCACTGCAGCAAATCGGTTGGCTGCCATTGAAAACTTCACCAATAAAGTCACCACTACATCCGGTTGTTGCATAGCACTGTGCTTGGTTTTGTCCATTTGATGTGATACCTAATAGCATAACAAGAACAATGCTATTTACTACATACAAAATCAGCAGGTGATGTAGGTCATATTATGACAGAATGTCATTCATATATGTATATGTAGCATCTAGGAAAAAACTATAAACTAGCACCACTGATTTGTCTTTATAGAAAGCTCTAAAAGCTAGCTAGCTATACCTTTAAAATACTTAATATGAACTAGCTAAATATGAGTGAATGACTTCTGGGAAGACTGACCCTATCTGTACATCAGGGCATCCTATTTCTATGTACCCACCAACAGAAACTAAACATTTTCAACTGCTTTAGGAAACATGAAGTACAAGCTTATAAGCAGTGCTTATTAGAAGTGGAACACTTAACTTTCATGTCATTAAATGTTTTCTGCAACTAGAGGAATGGCAAAGCAGTCCTCTTAATTTTCAAAGGACTCCATTACAGACTAGTGGGAACACCCCTACACCTCGATTCTGAACTAGAATATGCCACTGTATATCATATCACCTCTTCACTATGTGCTATAGAGATAATTAATTACTATCTGTGGTTAAAGTTGTAACGATGTGGCTGATTAATTTCCTGTAATCATTCACCTGTATGTAAGTCATGCATTCATATTATAGGTATTTTTAATAAAGTGGAAGCTTCGTGTGGTGTATGTGAGTTCTCAACAGCACAAACACTACAATATGTTGCATCAGGGATGTTATCTTATTGACGTGCTATCAGTCCAATTCCTCCTTTAACTAGGTGGCAGCAAAGGCACAACTATGAATCAAACACTATACAATATCATTATCCTAGCATCTCTATCCAATTCTCAATAACTCATTAGCTCTATTTTTTTTAAAGCTCACCTTGGTGAAGCAGCAATAATATTATGCCTGGAATCACTTGGTAGTTCATGTCTTGTGATCTTCTTTAAAAAAGTTGATTCTGGAACGGTTTTAATATCACCATAGGTTTATATTTGCAACTTATTAGTATATCACATTTAAACACACTCAAAATAATTTCACGGGACCTTTGTTTCCCCCACCCAAGGGAGGTGAACTCCATCCCCCCCTCTCCCAAACCCTTTGATCACCTGTGTAATGATCACTAACCTGTAGATTAGAGCCAGCCATGGTTGGAAGTTGCGCGAACTCCTTGCGAAACATGGCTAGCTTGTATCCGCATGCGGGCACCAGATAAACGATTAGGCGTAGTGTGTTAAAAATAGGTAAGGAAAATATGATGGCCCAGAAAATAAAACCTGTTGCCGATTTCAGATAGTCGCTTGCTACTAACAATTGCTTATTCCTAGAAGAAGAGTGAGAGAGAGGGAGGGGGGGGAGAGAGGCAGGCAGACAGACGAAGACCTGGGATAAGGCTACAGTCTTTAGGCGATCCTAGCTGGCTCACGAAAACCCTATAAAAGAAAGGGCGCGAAATATTCTCTATCATAAATTCATCGAAGATGTCCTGTAATTGTCTTTGTCCATGTACTAAATGTAGTGGATTTTCAGTTAAATAATATGGCCCCACTGCCAGTTGGTGGGTGTTCATCAACCATATTACCATGCACTCATGTCTACTGTACACAACTCACTTTTGTCAAGGTTGTAAAGTCATTATATTATATTATTAATTACACCTGCTGAGCCCTCCCTCACCAACAGCTCAATATCTGGTGAATGTATTCCAGTTGCAAGATCAACTGTGCAATGGCTGGTCACTTGCGTAGTACCTGCCACCTGATTGTAGGCTGCCCATTGGTGCGATAAGGTAGTCACAGCCCTAATGTGTGCACTGATTATTGGTAGCAGTGGAGCTGGGACATCTCTATATAGCCTATTAGGAGACTTGATGACAAGAGAACTGATAATAGTGCTTCTGGGCATGGAAAATGAAAGTACTCTACCTAATTACACTACCATTCCAATAATCAACTTGAAATTTACTCTCTAACATTTTGACTAGATGCTCTAGCCTTCAATTATTCCTGATGAAGGCTAGAGCATCTAGTCAAAACATTGAGAGAGTAAATTTCAGGTTGACTAGTGAGAAGGTCATTGTAATTTCAATATGTCAACTTAGAGTTTGTTGAGAATTCTGTATCCACCATTCCAAATAGGTGTCCACCATTATAAATACATGTACCAAACTTCATTTGTAGCACGTCCTTGATAGTCCGGTTGCCAAACACCTATTCTTTGAAGGACCTGGAATTTTGTGACGCATAATTGTTTTCAATGGATTTTGAGTCTTTGAAGGGTTCAGATTGATAATCCACCAGGTGCCACTCCGTCACCATTGAGGAATTTGAGAAATTCAAGATGGCCGCCAAGATGGCTGACACTCGCCTGTAAATCGACATATCAACATGAATTTTTCATGTTTTAATCAGAATTTTATCGTTTTCAGGTCAAAGATGTGAATGTAGGATCAGATGAGCTAGGACAATATGTAGGATCAGGTGAGCTAGGACAATATGTAGGATCAGGTGAGCTAGGACAATATGTAGGATCAGGACAATATGTAGGGACAATATGTAGGACAATATGTAGGGACAATATGTAGGACAATATGTAGGGACAATATGTAGGACAATATATAGGATCAGGTAAACTAGGTGACTAACAACATGTAGGATCAGGTGAGCTATGCAACCAGCCATCTATACCAAGCTATTGGACAGTGGAGCATACATATCCCTTTGCTTTTTATCTGCCTCTGAAGAGGTGTGGAGGATTGACATTCAAATCATTAGCTATCATGTCATTTGTGTGCAGCACTGTGGTTTGTGGAGACTAATGGTCAAGCAACAACTTTATTTACTGCAGATCTTCAACTCTATCGTGTGGGTCTCAATGTACAGTGGGCTTACCCAGACATTTTTCGTGAGGACTTCATCCTTCATCTTGGGGGGCTGCACTTTTTGATGAGCTATGTTGGTGCTGTGGGGGTTCTGATGGCTGGAAGTGAGCTTGTGGAGTTAATGAAAGCTGCCTTTGGGGGTGTAACGAAAATGCTCACTAGTAAGAATTTTCCCCAAAACACTAGAGCTCTGAGAATTGTAGTAGAGCAAGTTCTACATCAAATTCTGTGTGAAGTCAACACCTTTTGATGAACTTCTGCAGGAACTGAAAGCTAGAGCATCAATGAGTAGAACAGCAAAACACTGGGTGGAAAACCTTATCCTGCCAGTATTACTGATGCTAATGTTTATCAGAGCTGAGTGAGAAGGAGAGTGGGCCCTACATTTGTGGGCAGTGAATGAAATGATACCATATTTCTTTGCTGCTGGGCACATTCACTATGCCAGATATGGCCTAATCTACCTCAGATCAATGCAAAAGCTGCATGGGGAAACCCTAGAAAGATTTCGGAAGGGAGAACATGTCCAATGCCACAGACAAGGACTGTGGAACGGGATATGGACAGACATGTTCATAGAGAAAACATTTATGCGTTATGGGCACGGTCTCATGGAATAACACTGAATGAGAAATCTGTCCATAGATGGGCAATGAGCCTACACATCTGTAGCAGATTGATGAAGGACATGGCCAATTTGAAAGATTCCTCATCAGTGGACATCACCTCCCACAAAGAGGAATTGGCATCATGGATCAAATATGATGAAAATGACAGGCAAGTCATTAGGGAAAAACTGAAGCCTTGCATTGATCCCTTGAATACAGCAGGTCAAGCATCTGCTCTCGTAAACATAGTTTCTGGACGTATATGCCCAGATGAGGTAAATGTACATGATGCTGTTGACCTGGGCAAAGTGCAGAAGAGTATGAAGCTAGCTGGCCAGAGGGACTCCACCAACCCCTCAAAAAGAGAGTTCGCACAATGAAAGAGTGCAAGAAGAAAACAAGGACAGATACTGCAGAATAATTTGACTCGGGACTGATATTTGCTAGGGCCCTGGCACTCATGAGCTCTCGAGACATCAAGGTGGAACAGATTCTCAGCTTTGAACTAGCACCAGTTCATACCTCAATGTTTGAGGGGGAAACTAGAGATCTGCGTATTGCCAAGTCCAAGTCAATACTAAAGAACAAACTTCAAGTGGACCAATCAGCTCGTGCTACAGGACAACCTGATGCTATTGTCATAGATGGATGTGCCATCCTGTGGGTTGTTCATTCGCCAAGCAAGGGAAGTGTGCAAGACCTTGTCACAAATTTTAAATATGTCAATGGGAAACTGAAAGGTGGCACTAGAGTGCACATAATATTTGACAGCTACTGTGAATACAGTATTAAAAAGTGGAACTAGATGCTCTCGTAAAGCACAGGTTTATAGAGAGCATCAGCTGGTCTCAGCTCTCCTCTGCCTCCTCAACAAGTTGCTCTAACTCTCACCAAAAAACAAAACACAACTCATCGATATGATTTGTGATGAACTTGTGTCTACAGTAGAGTTATCGAATCTTCCTAACAGTCTTGTAGTTACTAGGAAAACACCAATAACTACAGAGATATGTAATGGATTGCAAATCCTGAGACCTGACTTGAAGACCATGCACGAAGAGGCAGATGTTATCATTCCTCACCAAGTAGAATATCTGGAAAGCCTTGGATGTTGCAGTATCAAAGTTATCAGTGATGACACAAATGTCTTTCTGCTGTTAGTCCATTACTATGCCGAGAAAAAGTTGACATCAACATTTCTCATGGAACCCACAAGTCAAGGACGCTCATCAGCTAACATTGGTTCTACAGTTACCAAACACTGAAGTATTGCCCCACAGCTGCTTTCAGCTCATGCATTGTCTGGGTGTGACACTGTTGCATCTTACTTTGGTATAGGCAAAACCAAAATTGTGAAGGTTCTTGAGGCAGGAAATAGGTTGAACCATCTGGGAAACCCCTCAGCCAACCTGGAGGATGTCCTCTGTGAGTCAACAGCATTCGTTGCAGCATGCTATGGTCAGAAATGTGAAGCTCGTGAAACCATGACAGATGTACGCTACAAAGTATGGGTTTCCAAAACTGGATGAAAAGGTGCATGCCTGCTTCCCAAACTGAAAGCAATACCACCGACTCTGGAGGCGTTCAAGGAAAACATAAAGAGGGCTCACTTTCAGGCATGCATATGGAAAGCTGCTTTGGACGAGGAGCCTCCAAACCTTGACCCATTAAAATTTGGGTGGGTCAAAGTTGATCTTCCTAAGTCCCTCTGTGCAGTTCCTCTACCACAGGACGTTCCTCTTGCACCAGCAGAATTACTCAAAATGATCCAGTGCATGTGCAGCAGTGATCAGCCTTGCTCGTCTCTCAGATGTGGATGTGTATCTGGTCAGCCCTATTTTGCAAATGTGGTGGGTCTGACAGTTGCTGTAATCATTATTATGACAAAGAACAATATGGATGAGGAGCATAGTGATGATGAAGATGAGGATGATGATTAGTTATACTCTGAACTAACATTTTAAATGGACAACTAATTAATATTACTGTCACAGTCATATTGATGTACAATCACAAATGTGCCATAACAAATCCAAACACATGGCTAGATACTATTTAGTTTCATCAGATATAAAGTACTAAATGTTATATCTGTGTATTTTGGACATGACGCTGCTGACAAATGCAATTTTTTAGGCACCGATATTGTTTCATCAAAATAGCCCAAACATGAAGCACAAAATAGTTCATCATTCATTGTGTAGTTGATGGTAATTATACTTACATCTGGTGGCCATCTTGAATTTCTATGCATGTGCAAGAACATCAGTTATGATAAAAACATGCAAACTTGCTTCTTTGGCATGCAAACCATTAATTTAATTGCCAACTTAAATACAACTTAAATATTTATCTTGTATTTACAGCTCAATATAATTGAATAGCAGCCATTTTGGCAGCCATCTTGAATTTCTCAAATTCCTCAAGGGTGTCAAGTTGGCACCAGGTGGATTATCAATCTGGACCCCTTAAAGATTCAAAATCTGCTAAGAACAACTGTGTCACCAAATTCTTGGTTCTGCCCTCCTTCCACTAGACTATGATGATGCCAATAGTACTAAAATTGGTGTGGTAATGAAACAGCATTTGTACAGTGGGCATGGTCACATGGAGATTGCGCATACTTCGAGGTGCTGGTTTTTATCTTTGATCCCGCTATTTCCCTTACATATTAGTGCTGCATTAGGCCTTCTCAGCTATGCTAGAACTCTCTTCGTCGCACCTTCACTCGCCACTTAGTGCCAGGCATTTGGTTGTTTAGCGCCACACTTCTAATCCCAACCTGTGCGATAATCCTGTACCCTTCCCTGGTCTTAATGGGAGGTTTCACCATTAAACTTGCTGGTAGAATTTCCTCATCATGGCATCTCATGCTGAACATGTGGTGATTCTCCCACCGAGCCTTCCGGTGTAAAATCTTGTAGTAGCATCACAATAATTTATGGGTATCGCTACCCGTAGGTTTCCCTTAAATAAAGTCTGAATAAATTATCAGTTGACATAATAACATTACAATAACCTTCTCAATGAAATTGTATAATAATAATAATAATAATGATAATAATAATGTAACAATAATAATAATGACAACAATAATAATAACAATAACAACAATAATAAACAAGAATTAATAACAACAATAATAACACAATAATAAAAACAATAATAATAACAACAAACAACAACAAGAAGAATGACAACAACAATGATGATGACAATAATAATAAGAAGAACTGGGGAGTGAATGCCCGTGCTTACCTCATTCAGCGTCTCTCAGTGGCAGTTCAGTGGGGGAATGCCTCGTCTGTTTTGGGGTCGGTCGGGAGTTGAACTTGTTAGCTTTTTAGTTATTTAAGTTATTTATTTATGTATTTATTGTTAATTAGTGGTATTTTTGTTATATAACTATATAGCACGTGTTAATTAGGTGATAATAATAATAATAATAATAATGATGATGATGATGATGATGATGATGATAATGATAATGATAATAATAATATAATAATAATAATATAATAATAATAATAATATAATAATAATAATAATAATAATAATAAATAATAATAATAAATAATAATAAATAATAATAATAATAATTACTAATAACAACAATAATAATAACAACAACAATAATAACAGCAACAATAACAACAATAATAACATGAAAACAACAATAACAACAAAAAGGAGAACAACAATAATGATGATAATAATAAATAACAAGAACAACAACAATAATAATTGGTGAGCCATGGTGATTTAGACAGAAAACTTGGTATTGCAGCGCATGGTTTATATATATAAATTTCCAGAGTATGAATTTACCATATCTTTACCCACTTGAGTTGCCCTTATTTCCACACAGATCTGGAGCAGCCAACATCAAGGAAACTTCGAATTCACCATTTCCACATAATAATGGTCTTTTCCTTTTTCCCCCCATTTTTATTTTATTTTTAATTCTTCGAATTCTTCGAAGCAGAACGAGTAATCTTGGTTAATCCTCCAACCACATATATATATGATTATCATTATAAAATGTTAGAAGAAAAAAATAAATATATATATCCATGCCTTATCCATTTCTGTGAATATGTATCGATGCCTATCCATGCAGAAATAGGATCTACAGACTATCTCATTTCTATTTATATGTATCCATGCCTTATCTCACATATCCATGCCTTATCTCATTTCTGTATGTATCCATGCCTTATCCCATTTCCATGTATGTATCCATACCTTATTCCATTTCTGTATGTATGTATCCATGCCTTATCTCACATATCCATGCCTTATCTCATTTCTGTATGTATCCATCCCTTATCCAATTTCTTTATATATGTATATGATAAATAAAAAAATAAAAAATATATATACTGATGTAGAGAAAATGACACTATTGAATGACCACTTGGAGGTGTGCTTTTATTAGAAATTAAATGGAAACAGAATTATAGGTGATACACTGCACTTAATTTTTGTTTCTTTCCTCAAGTAGCTTATGACATGTTATTTTAGTGCCCCTAGACTTAAAATGTCCTTGTATCTTGCAATAACTGCACATTCTCTGTCGTTTTGGAGCGGACATCAATGGCGTGTCCCTGAGTATGTCCAGTAGAACAATACGAGAAGCTAGCTTCTTGGCCAGATTAATCATAGCATCTTGTAGAATGTGGAATGTTGGCTCTTCACGTTGTAGCAATTTGTTAAACTTGGTATAGAAGCACTGTGAAACAGAAGAACTGGTTCGAGAACTGGATTACAAAGCATGTAGTCGATGAAAACGTTCATCAGCAAAGTGCTCTGACTCAAAGTATGACTTAATTAAGGCTGGGGTACTTATTTTAAACTCGATCACATCTTTCTAATGATAGCCAGCATGTTGAAACATGTTTGAGGACTTGCTGATATTCCTGATCACAAAATTCACAGTATTTGGCAAGCTTCCCCCTTGCATTTCGAACTCGAGCTCTTATCGAACCAATAGAACAAATCGATTACAGCATCTTCAATGTTGATTCCAGCAATCTTCGTAAAAGTAGCATTGTCCCTCACTGGCAACAAGGTGAGCAAGATGGCATGGGCATCCAGAAATGAAGACACTGGGATTCTTCTCTTTGCATCTTGAAGCAATGAAGTTTGAGTGCCAATCATAGCATTGGTATTATCAATGCTAAGACTGATAGCATTGACCCAAAGAACTGAATCTGACTCAAATTTTCCATTTATGGCATCAAATATGGAATAAGCTTTGCCACAATTCTCCCCAGATGTTGTGCAGATATCATAAAATTGGCTAGTTACTTTTTTGGACCTGTTTAATGTCAAAAAATGGATGGTGACTGGGTTCATCTTCAACAGTCCTTTGTCATTGGATGCATCTGCCCCAAAGCTAAATGGATGAGCTTTGCAGTGTTCGACAAGTATCTCATGGAAATATGCACCCATAGCAATATGCACCCATAGCCCATAGCAACATTAAGAATAGCAGAGGTTTTTGTTCTGGCAGATGCATATCGACAAGCAATCCTAAATGATCAGCAGTAGCAATAGGGAGGTTATGCTGAATGAGAAAATTGGTGATCATTACCTCAGCTCTTGTGGTCTTTCTTCCAATCTCAGATTCTCCTGGCTTGCTAAGAAAAGAGTTCAGTGGCATCTGTTCTTGAAGCCCTTTCACGTTGCTTTTATGAGAATCTCTCTCCAATGAAACCTTGACATCCCTCAAACCCTGTTGGCTACAGAGAATATTTTTACTGCATGGAATGCAGTGAAACATCGAAGTGCAACGAGGAACAGCTCGAACAGGATAATTTTGGGCCCACAAGGAATTATAAGAACATGAAAACTTGCCGGAGTGACTTCTTGGCGTCTGTGCCATTTTCAGAGTAGCTTGCACTCCCTGATGCGGGTCGCTTGGCCATTTTATTTTGATTTGAACTTTGATCTTTTTAACCCTGATCTTTAAAAAATCAATTCCTCAGAAAGTCGGGTGAATTGGATAGTCAATCGGGAGATCTGGAGATTAGTGTTGAAATCTGGTGACACCCGGCAGCATCAGGTGAGTTTGCAGCTCTGTAGCTAACAGAATACAACCAGTATCATCTCATACAGGAAAACATTTCTTTGTTCTGATATTTAAGTCAACTGAGCATGCTCAGTTAAAATAAATTTAAAATTCGAAACTAACATATATGTGTCCATGCCTTATCCCATTTCTGTATATATGCATCCATGACTTATTCCATTCTGTATATATGTATCCATGCCTTATCTCATTCAGTGGCGGATCCGGAAAAACTAAAAGGGGGGAGGCAGAGAAGCTTGAGAATTTAATAGCTGATGTATTGTGTCGGATGCTATATAGCTATAAACAGTTTGCTATCTTTAATTATGGCCAGGATCCATTGCACAGAGCATTGAGGATTTTGAACAAAATAAATTTCAAACTTCTCAGGTGACCCAAGAATTAGGTGGAGTTAAGTGAACTCGAGGCTCTTCATTGTGACCAATAATATACACTATTACTCATGTGACTATATGTTTATGGTGTTTTCGGTGACTACCTTATATTATTGTTTCTGGTCTCTCTTTGTTTTGTGAAAATACATGTGATTTACATCTTTCATTCCACTGTCAGGGTTCTATCTACTGGGGGGGGGGGGGGGACAAAAGTTGCAGCTTGCCCCCCCCCCCCTGTTCTTTATGCTACAATATTGGGATGTAATGTACGCTAAAATGATTGGTGTATTTATGACTATTGTGTGTGGGGGGGGGGGGGGGGAAGAGAGAGAGAAAGAAGATTTCCCCCTTCATTTTTTGGAGAGGGTGTATACCTTAATTGAATGAAGATTCCCAGTTGAAGCCACAACAGAGGTTTTCATCATCTTCCATTTCCCCAGATATATAAATGCTTCAGTGAGTTATATATATGTGCAATGGCACCTTGGTCTATCTATTCTTATAATAGGTATATAGAGCAAGACACTAGATTACCAGTTCTGTGATGTTTGACATCCCAATGTCTATACAACATATATATTCATACACACAGTGGACCACTTCTTTCAAACTGACCTACTGGATTGCTACATCACAGAGGGTGAAATTTCTGGGACTGGAGATTGCTGCTTGTCAGATGGTAGAAGTCTTACATGCACACACACACACAAAAAAAGTTAATTCTACACCTAATGTAAATCACTTGTCCAACACGGAAGTGAAGTCCATGGCATCAGAAAGTGCTCCCCCCACCCCTTCCTTCCAGACACTGCTCAAACATACTTTCTTTAGCAGTCACACTCAACAAGTGCTTCACAATTATGTAAATAACATGGCTCATTCAGGGCATGCATCTTTCTGATCTGTGAAAGATACCGATTATATTTCAATGCTTTTGGTTGTAGAGGCGAGTTCAAAACCTCTACTAGACCCGGCCATGCTAATCCGTACTTGGATGTCAACTTTTCCTGCAATATGTTTTTTGGATCAAAGTCTATAACATTTTACACAATACGATATGAAATGTAGCTCCAATTGCAGAATTCCCCCCCAGATAATGCTACAGTGTGTGCATACGAAAATATAGAGCCAGAATCCAAGAACTTAACTTATCTGAGATGGATGAAATGTCTTCTTTCCTGTTCTAAACGTATATTTAGGAGTAGGAATGGCCATATATATTCCAATGGCGGAATAGGCCGTAGCAAATATGCCATTTATATATGTATAGCATAATTCTGGCATATATATTTTTAATAGGTGCTTCTGAGCGTCAATAATAATAATGCTGGGAAAATAAGTAGATTTTCCTGACCAGTTATCTAGTGTTAAGTGGTGATTGAAACTGCCAAAATATGCTTCGGGGTATCAATGCAGTGTTTTATAATATGCAAAAATGTCAACTACACGGAACGTGTCATGTAGACCCCACCCCAGTATGAACTCCAGTATGAACCCCAGTGTCAGGACTGTGTGCTGGTTAAAGCAGTAGGGGTGTTGGTGATTGTAGCAGTAACAGTCTAATGGCTCATGGTTGGAGAAAGACTGATTCACTTCATCATCGTCACTGTCGTATTCATAGCTTTCTCGAGGAGATAGTCGACAGCCACGGCTTATCCAGCTCTGCAGCTTATGGGAGGAGGCCAGGAGAAGGCCGAGGTAAGGGGGGATGGGCTCATTGGACGCATTAGGTAACTCAGGATGGAACTGGACACCGACGTAATATTGGTGTCCTACGAGAAAGAGGAGAAATAAGAATTGGTTTTAAACACATACTTGCTACCACACACACAAAGTGAACAGGTTTGTTATCTAACTGCAGACAAAACAATTACTTAGCTATCCTGCACAATAATGAAGCTCAACTTAGGATGTTGTGCATGCATCGTAATTAAATGCATCGTAATTAAATAATAATACTGGAGTAATAATAATTAGATTGAATACAAAACATGCACTGTTTTTGTTCTCCATACTAAAAAAAAAGGAAAAAAATAGGAAGAAAAAACAGGAAAAAAAGAAGAAAAAAGTTTTGCTCTTCATCTTACATGAAACAATCTCACCTCCCTCCCCTCCCCGTCGCCTCCCTCCAATGAAGAAAGTCGAATAGCTTCATATAGAGCCACTGAAACGTTCTCATTAGGAATGCCTCGGCTTTTTTAAGTCGACAAAAATAATCTCTTCCGCAGGCACTCCAAATAGAAGATTCTGCCACGTTTTTGTTTGTATATTTGCTGTTGATAGACGCACTGTATAGGAGAGTTGTGCATGTTTAACCACTTAAGGACGGATTTTCCCCCCTATTTCAATGCCCCTGGATGGGATTATTTTGAGTTTTTTTAATTAATTTTTTTAACATTTTTTTAATGGCTTGAAACTGTGAAGATAAGGATTTGAGTCATGAATTTGCACATTTCACCCCAATTTCACCCCAATTTAGAACCAAAAATGATGTTATTATTTAAAAAAAGACATTATTTGCTGAATAATATTTAGTCTTATAATTTGTTGGTATGATTGTTAGATGATTATAATTGTTAGATGACAAAGGAAGTTACATTATCTCCCAAAATTGCTTTCCTGTCTTTTTCACATCCACTGCTTGCAAATACACCGTCGATGACTTGTGAAAGCGATATTTTCTTCGAAGCCATGACGATCCGATCGACTTGTGCTGCCATCTGGGCAGTGCAGAAGTAACCACCACTCATTAGACATGCGCAGCTAGGTTTTACTAGCCCCGTGCTTTCGATCTATATATAGGTCGACCTGATTACGAGTATTTCGTCATCCGCCATGGTAGAAATAGATATCTGACGAGTATTTCGTCAACCGCCGCGGTAGAAATAAATATTCAGACGATGATTTCGTCATCCGTCCGCAAGTGGTTAAGTGCAGCCATGAACAAGACTGTAGCAGCACCTTTGCATAGGTGCTGAAGCTTTCTCCATCACTCAAGCACAATCAAGGAGCATTCTCTGTATACTATTTCTACGGGAGATAGCCTATGACATCACCAGATAGCCAACCCAGAACAGGAAGAAAGATGTTGGGAAGTGAAAAAGCAAGAAAATAATTTCCAAACAAGACAAGGAGCAAGGAGCAATTTTTTTTGTGACACACAAACAAATAAGAATACATACACAACAATAACGCATATATAAGGGGAAGAGGTAAGGTTGGGGGGGGGGGGGGGGGGGGGGGAGGGGGCTTTAGAAGGTGCAGTCTAGGCTTACAAATAATAGTGGTAATAAATAATATCAAAATAATTGTGACTGACCAATGCAAGTACTCGAGACACTGGACATGTGATGCAGTTGCTTCCTACCCTTCAAGTCTACACTACTCATCTGTCTGCATGTAACATTGGTACTTAGATGGCTACAGACTTTAGTTGGTGAAGATCTAGGTCACAATGCTAATGTTTATATTCATGACTTTTGCTGTTGCTCGTGCCCAACCACCCACCACCCACATCTATCTGCAGGTGTAGCTTTCGTGAAGGATGTCCAGTACCGACTCAAGATCTCCCAAGCATAATTGGAACTATATAATAGCACAGGATGTCACTATCCCGAGAACACCCACAGCCCTAGTCCTGATGCAATAATCCATGTTGTCATTCTTGCGCTTTATATGGTATCAACTATTAAAGAACAAAAATATATAAAAGGGGAGTAATTTACCAATGCAGTCCACAAATTAGAAGACCCTTTACCTTTTAAAACAACGAACAGCAAATCGAGTGTCAGTTCACCCCTACTGGGAATAGTATCCTGGGAAAGGTTCTCGCAATACCAGACATTGAAGACTTTCACAATTAATTATAAGCACACAGGTACATAATAACAACAATAGCAACAACAACAGCAACAACAACAACAGAAATAATAATAATAATAAATAATTACCAAAAAACACTTATAAATAAATATATTCATGAACTTCCCCCCCCCCCCCAAAGTATCGTAAACACGCACCAGACAGCTCACAGATCTCCATGCGTGTGTTGTCAGTGCTGTGTCCCACAAACTTGAGCCCAGCAGTCTCTAGCTCAGCCACATACTGGGGGTTGATCTCGTAGCGATGCCTGTGCCTCTCCTCCACCGCAGCAACCAGTCCTCTGTCCTCTACACTAGTGCTGCTGTACAGGCTTCCTGCAAACAGAAACAAAATGTTTAAGCAATACTTTGAGGTGTCCGTATTGTCTCAGCTTTACCTAAGACATCCCAGGATTCTGTGACCTGTAATACTTGGACTCTACCCCAGAAATATCCCTAGTACTAGTCTGGTGCTGATTTTGGGATCCATGCACTAACATAGTCAGCGATATCCCGGAATAGCCTCGTAACTCTGAGATGGCTGGGAAAGATTGTGGCAATGCTGGAGTATGTGATCACACAAACCCACAATCAGGGTTTTTATTGGCAGGGGGGAATAAAACCCAAGGAGGAGACATGCCATTTCTATTAATATGGTTGGTAAGGTTTCCGTACTGGCTGTGATCTTATCAGGAACTTTTAATCCGGGGGAGGAAGGGAAACAGAGTTGAAGTAGGCCAAACTAATGACACTTGAGAGCTCCAAGGGGTGGCTAGGATCACCAGTAGAAGACAATTAAAGATGCTATCCCACAGGTGGCTAGTATACTACAGGAAGTGCTGTATAATCCTGAAGGAGCTATCCTACAGGTATCTAGTATCCTACAGGAAGTGCTGTATAATCTCAAACAAGCTATCCCACAGGTGGCTAGTATACTACAGGAAGTGCTGTATAATCCCCAAGCAGCTATCCTACAGGTGTCTAGTATATTAGAGGAAGTGCTACATAACAGACTGCCCTGCCAGACATGTCAAATGTCTCTCATTTTGTCTCATTTTGCGTGCCACCCCAATTTATAAATAGCAGGTAGTAGCAGTTCCAGCCAGTAAGTTATTGAATGTTGTATAGCTTTGGTCAGCTGTGGACCATAGAAGCCATGCTGATGACCCCCCCCCCCCCCCCCCCCCCCCACACACACACACACAACCTGGCTAGTAGCTAGCTGGTAGAGGACAGCCTCCCCCACAATCAGTGTGACTTTTGCCCTTGTAGCTGCTAGAATGTGGTTCTGCCTTCTTCAAAATGTTAGATGCGCACAAACAAACCACTAGCCGAGTCACATAAATACCTGCTGAATTTCACTCAAACTCCCCAGATAAGTTTATTGAACCACAGTCAATTCCACCACTCCATCTGGAAAGCAAGCATGAACTACCAAGACTGATGGAAGACCAAATTTAATCGGTGTCACGCAGAAGATATATCCATGACTGGTGAAACAGTCAGATACTAAAAAGAAAATTCCTGACACACCGAACGCAGGAATGGTTTTGGCATGTGGAGGCAAGGATTGCTACATGCACCTCCTCCACTGCTGTGATACTGCACCTCAAACATGAACCAGTGCATTTATTAGTCACGCAATTAATACATTTGATTTCCTAAGTTGCAGGAAAACACCACAAACATCTTCTCCCCCCCACCACAACATCCATGTGGCGCACATTTTGGTCACCAAAAATTGGCAGGTCTGCATAAAATAGTAATCCCAATAGAGTTATCCCATAGGTGCAGTATACTACTGGAGGTGCTGTATTCTGTATTAAGTAGTAATCCCAATGGAGCTAACCCCATAGGTTTAGTATATTACAGGAAGTGCTGTATAAAGTAGTAATCTCAATGGAGCTACCCCATAGGTCTAGTATACTACAGAAAGTGCTGTTTAAAGTAGTAATCCCAATTGAGCTATCTCATAAGTATAGTATACTTACTACAGGAAGTGCTGTATAAAGTAGTCATCCAAATGGAACTATCCCACAGATGTCTAGTGTATTACAGGAAGTGCTGAATAAAGTAGTAGCTATCCCACATGTGTCTAGTATAGTACAGGAAGTGCTGTAATTCCAAAGGAGCTATGTGGGAACAACATTAACTCCCAACTTCCTGTTACCCTCACACACAAGCTCTTTTGTAACTCTCGCATCAACGTATCACTAATCTCGTCTAGAAACTCATGGAGTATGGAGTCTTTGGTTTTGAAGATTGTCTTCCTCTTGCCCAGCCTCATGGTGCCCCCCATTTGTCCAGGGTTATGCTCGGGCATCTCCATCACCACAGGATGGCTAGTCTCGGGCATGAACTCAGAGGACTGGGCATCCTCCCAGCTCAATACATTCCTAGCAAACTCAACCACTGCCAGCTGCATACCCAGACACACCCCTGGAAGAGAATAACCATAACAACAATAAATAAATTAGTAGTAGCAAAATAAATAATAATAATAATAATAATAATAATAATAATAATAATAATAATAATAATAATAATAATAATAATAATAATAATATATAATAATAATAATATATATTATATTATATTATTTAATAATAATAATAATAATAATATATATATATATAAATAATAATGATAAAAATAATAATAAAATAATAAAAAAATAATAAAAAATAAAATAAATAATAACAACAACAACAACAATAATAATAATAATAATAATAATAATAATAATAATAATAAGAATAATAAGAATAATAATAATAAGAATAAGAACAAGAATAATAATAATAATAATAATAATAATAATAATAATAATAATAATAATAATAATAATAATAATAATAATAATAATAATAATAATAATAATAATAATAATAATAATAATAATAATAATAATAATAATAATAATAATAATAATAATAATAATAATAATAATAATAATAATAATAAAGCCTAGACACACTCCTGGAAGAGAGTAATAATAACAACAATAAATAAATTAGTAGTAGCAATAATAATAAATAATTAAGGAATGGAACTGGGTGTGGCAGGAGTAGCTATACCTAGATAAGGAATATTGTTAACACTGGCATAGTTGGCAGCCAGTATCTTCCCTTCCGTGCCCCGCGAGCCAAACCCGCCGGGTACAATGATCCCGTCTCCCTCGCAGACCACTGTCCATGCCTTATGGTAGTCACTGGGATCCTCCTCTTTCTTCTTCAGCTCCAGCTGGTCCGCCTCCACGCAGGTCAAGTCCAACCCCAGCCGACAAGCCAAGGCGGCGTGCTTCAGGTCCTTGACAACTGACGTGTAGGAGTCAGAGAGCTTGGTGTACTTGCCCACGAGCACAATCTTCACCATCTGGGAGATGCTGTTGTAGTTGTCAAATCTGCGTGTGCAAATGTGTATGAGTGGCCATTAGCAGTGAGGACGAGTGTCCATTACTATCACAACCTCTCCTCCTTTGAGTAGGGGGGGGGGGAATCGAGGGGTTGAATAATAAAGTGATTAACACCCCCCCCCCCCCCCCCACACACACACAAAGACAACTTTGTATTGCATTATTAATGGGGTATGTTTTTTTTTTTATTGATTATTTGTTTGTCTGACCAGCTGTCATTTGTTTTAGTTCATGCTCTGAAGTTATTTCTTGACTCTTTTTACACAGGTAAATATAGCTCGTGTATGTGATGTTAGCTACCAGTTATCTGTGCACAGGGTGGCCACTGTCCCGGCAAAAACCCAACCCTGTCTGTACATGTTGTTATCTACTAATCTAGTAGACTGTTTAGTAAAACAAAAGTTAGATTAATCTTGAGAGTGATAGATCTAGATATATCAAGCTCTGGTGTTGGATGCCTGCACTAGAACATGAGCAAACAAAGCTCCAGAACTTCAACGCTACCTACAAGTATAATGCTCTTCTAACAAATACTTTAAGGTGCGCAATTAATTTCTGAAATACTGTAACTCAACCCATGTAAAAAAAAGGTCATGGGCAAGATGACAAATTAGGATGTAATGGTTTCCAGCTATCAATCAAATTGATAATATGGTATAGCTTGATCTTTAGAGTGAAGGATGATTGTTATGCCACTTTAAAAGTAGTTACATCCTTTCTCAGTCAGCTGCAACATTGACTTCATGGTTGCAACTAGATCTCATTGTATATACATTGCAGGGGAATATCACATTTTGGCATCAAGTAGGCCTGCTTTAAGACGCCCATTTTTTCTGGAAAAAAAGGCAGGCAGAGCACAATTTTTTCGATCTGATAGACAGGGCTAAAACTTGGAAATTTTGCCTTTTCCAGCCTCAGTTACCCCATACACCAAATATGAACCAATTTGAAGGGGGGGGGGGGGATAAAGTTTTAAAATTTCATTTTTGGGGGGGGGGGTGATTCGACATGGAATGACCCTGGAAGTTTTCTCACAGTGTTTTAGTTAGCTGTATATACTTAGCTCTTCACAGGAAAAATTATACTCTCAATGAACTCTCAGTTGACATAATAATCACCTTCTCAATAATCAACTTCAATCATTAAGAAGTTGATTATTGAGATGACTATAATAATTAGTGGTCATCTGACCACTTTTTTTTTAAACACTTTGTAAAAAAAAAGAAGGTATCGCCGGCTTAACTTTAACTCTATTCAGAGCATTTTAAGTTCTAATAGAAAATCGATAGATATCCTGAGACAGTGAGACGATCTTTGTAGTCGAGGTGGATCAGTGTTGCTAAGGTCATACCTACATCTTCCATCCATGGCTGCTGGAACTGCCACATCATCAGAATCATCAAGACAGAGGATCTGGATTCTTTCTAAAAGCATGTTTGTGGTGTTGTGCCACGCTCATCGCTGCATCTGTTACTGCTAAGGAAGACGGAATTTTCTTCCCATCTTGGTAACTTGGCTACCAACTTCCAACAATGATTTTCACTTCTGTTTTAATTTTTTAAAATTAATTAATTTTTTTAAACTCTGCAAAACATATTTAGCTGGGATTTTTGGAGACGGAGATACCCCGAAAAAAACCCCGAGCAAAACTCTGGAGCTCTTCAGGGATTTATACATCTTGCTGATTGTAAGGAACTCCTTATTAAGTAGAAAGTAGGAACAGACATCAGCTCTGCCCACCAGCTAGCCAACTGTCGTGACAATTGCAATAATCTAGATTGTGGACGTAATATGCACTAGTGAATGTGCGGTCCTAATTGGCCCACTTACCTCAGGTGATGGTTGGCAATGCCAAGAATCTTTTCCTCTATTGACCAGACCCATATTTGGCATAGCTTTTAAGTAAAGAATCTGAACACGAGACACTTCATATGCTCTTTATTGTTGCTTTGCTGCCAGGGGGTGGGGGGTGTTTGAAATTACTATCTTCGTCAGGGTCTGTCCAAATACCAAAATGGACAGAAAATGGACCAAAAATGAACCTCCAAATGGATCTAATAACACCTGTATCCAAGGATACCTGGGACAACCCAGGGATGTGCCCAGCCCTAGCCCAAAATCAGTCACCCTCACCAGGGACATCCCAGGATAGTACCATGAGGGTGTGATTATTCGCTGGAGAATTTGTCTAGTCAGCATATCTACTACCAAAGTGGACCTGTCCAACTCACCGGTCTGCCAAATTCTTCCACGTGCGCAGGTAGGACTTGGAGGGCATTTGCAGAGGCAACTCCAGCCTCTTGATGAGGAACTTCAGCACGTCTTGACTCTCCAGTAGCAGAGGAACCCGATATATCGAACTAAGGTCATGAACGGCTACCACCTAACCAAACAACAACAACAACAACTATATAATACATACACACTCACTGAAGAATGGCATTAGTTGTGAAGGTTATCTATCCTAGTGGCCCCTCCCCCCTCACACCCCTGAAGAATGGAATCAGTTGTGAAGGTGATCTATCCTAGTGGCCCCTCCCCCCTCACACCCCTGAAAAATGGCAATAGTTATGAAGGTATCTATCCTAGTGGCCCCTCCACCCACACCCCTGAAGAATGGCATTAGTTATGAAGGTATCTATCCTAGTGGCGCCTCCCCCCACATCCCTGAAGAATGGTATCAGTTGTGAAGGTGATCTATCCTAGTGGCCCCTCCACCCACACCCCTGATGAATGGCATCAGTTATGAAGGTATCTATCCTAGTGAGGCCTCCTTTATCTGGACCTCCACCCACCCTCGAGTATTTACAACCACTTACAGTCAGAGTCTGTGCTGGCTGGGGATATTGTTTTGAGGACATGGGGAAATGTGTTAACTGCTACATGTTCTTTTGCAAGCTCCGTAGAAAATTTGAAGGGTAAAAATGTTGCTTTTGAGCGTGGGGTGGGGGAAAGATGTCCTCTTAGGTGGGAAGCATACCTGGTCTCAACCCTCCCAAGATAAACCCCCACCTCCCAAGATAAAACTCTGACAGCATATACAAGTGGAATGCAACAGAGTAGCACAGCTTTTAATTTACCAAGTTATCAATTTCTGAGTTACAGGCATTCCTCCCCAACCCAAGCTGCCCCACTGCTCCCAAGCTAACAATTCGTCTCAAACTGCCCCCTGGTCCCAAGCTAAACCCCGGCCCTAAGCTGCCCCCTGGTGCCAAGCTAAACCCCGGCCCTAAGCTGCACCCTGGTCCCAAGCTAAACCCCGGCCCCAAGCTGCCCCCTGGTCCCAGAAGCTGTCCCCCTAGTCCCCCTGGTCCCAAGCTAACCCAAGCTAAGCACTGGTCCCAAGAAGGGATGTTCCACCGGGGGAATACTTTGTGTTTAACTGGTTTGACCATCGATCCTTTAAGAACATGCATTAGAATGCAAATGCAATAAGATGCAGTTTTGGTAAATCCATCCAAGAGCCCATTTTTCAAAGGAGTTCAGAGCAACTCCAGATAAGTATAGATGCATGTGCAGCCTTCCAAGAGAAGGGCTTCAAGTAAAGGCCAGGAAGAGAACGTTCCAGACGGCAGTTGTGATTGTCAGCCATTTCTACCCCCATCTTGTTTGCCTCCCATCAAACAACAACAGCATTTAGCACATACATTTTAATTTAATATTCTTCTTTGTAAATGATGTCTGTGTAGACACTCATGGTGGTCGATTGGTCACTGCAGTAGTATTTTGTGTCTCCCCCACCCTTCTCAATCCCAATAATCTATGAATGTACACATGTTCTTTTTTTAACAGTTGCTCATCCCTACTGTGAATCACACTGTCAAAAACATAAGTTCCAAGGAGAAACAGGTGAGTCTGTGCGAGTTTGCTGGGCAATCTCTTCACTCCTCACAGCTACAACTAGCTAGCTTTCCACTGCTGCTGCCCACCTGTGTGTGCACTATCAACTGACCACACCTCCTTGCCCTAACCACACCTCCTTGCCTTGCTTTCCTTCAAAACAATCTAAATTAAGTAAGATTCTAACCCCCCCCCCCCCCCCCCCACTGTCAGTGAAATTATGAAGATGTATTCACCAGAGGAACTCCAGCCTTACTGCATGCTAACTGTTTGGTTGTTGTTGCTGAATTGATAAGATACACAACCTTAGCACCCAACCAATCACCATGGATTATTTCTCATCAAAGTCACCAATCTAGCACATTTTTATTATTCATTATCTAATTATAAAAGCAAGCTTCAAATAATATACCTGAACATGGCAGAAGTTAGAGATCTTGTCCTTCACAGATTGACCAATGGGAGACTGGCTCCGACACACAATCTGAAGTTGTTACAGGAACAGTAATACTGTAACAAGAGCAGGTCTCGATCTATTACATTAGTACACCACACAGCTCAGGAAGGACCAATGTTAGGGCTACCAGGTTGGGGCCAATGTTAGGGTTACCAGGTCAGGACCAATGTTACGGTTATCAGGTCAGGACAAATGTTAGGGCTATCAGGTCAGAACAAATGTTAGGGCTACCAGGTCAGGACAAATGCAAGGGCTATCAGGTCAGGACAAATGCTAGGGCTATCAGGTCAGGACAAATGCTAGGCCTACTAGGTCAGGACAAATATTAGGCTTACCAGGTCAGGAGTCAGTCCGAAGCCTCTAAGTTGTCGCACACTGTTTTGGGTCGGCTTGGTCTTCTGCTCTCCCGTGATGTTAGGCTATGACAAGAAGCAAAATTGAACTCAGTGACCTCGCAAGTAATGGGATTCAAGTTGACTTAGGACGCATATAATTTTTGGTATGGTCAATATCTATGCCAGCAATTTTAATATACGCCTAAATGTCCTGCATCACAACAATCAACAACAAACAAACAAAGTCATGTCAATATTATATCATGGAACAAGAGGACATGGTAATGACTCCAGTGACTGTGTGCAGCAATCATAGTGCAGCCTCCAGTGGTAGCCTCCACCAAGGCTGAGGAGGAGAGCAACACACAGTCCTAGTGCAGCCTCCAGTGGTAGCCTCCACCAAGGCTGAGGAGGAGAGCAACACACAGTCCTAGTGCAGCCTCCAGTGAGTGCAGCCTCCAGTGGTAGCCCCCACCAAGGCTGAGGAGGGGAGCAACACAGAGTCCTAGTGCAGCCTCCAGTGGTAGTATCCACCAAGGCTGAGGAGGAGAGCAACACACAGTCCTAGTGCAGCCTCCAGTGGTAGCCTCCACCAAGGCTGAGGAGGAGAGCAACACACAGTCCTAGTGCAGCCTCCAGTGGTAGCCACCACCAAGGCTGAGGAGGACAGCAACACAGTCCTAGTGCAGCCTCCAGTGGTAGCCCCCACCAAGGCTGAGGAGGGGAGCAACACAGAGTCCTACTGCAGCCTCCAGTGGTAGCCTCCAACAAGGCTGAGGAGGGGAGCAACACAGAGTCCTAGTGCAGCCTCCAGTAGTAGCCACCACCAAGGCTGAGGAGGAGAGCAAAGTCCTAGTGCAGCCTCCAGTGGTAGCCCCCACCAAGGCTGAGGAGGAGAGCAACACACAGTCCTAGTGCAGCCTCCAGTGGTAGCCCCCACCAAGGCTGAGGAGGAGAGCAACACACAAGTGTCTTCAGTTTCTCTGGTGAATCAACGTAAACACAAACAACAAAGAAGAATCACACAGCACTAAAACAGTCGCTGAAGGACTTCAAATACAGAGAAATTGTAGCCAGTGAAGCCTACTGTATGGATTATTGAGCTCAATCTTTACAATGCTGAAGTGTTAGTATGTAGACGGAACAATAGCTTACTCTGGCAGAAGCAAACCACAGTTACACCTTTTACCCACCAACTAAACTGAATGAAAGGGAAAAAGAAAAACAGGAAGGAAGCTAGATAGAAAATAGGATGGACTGCGCCTCCTCTCCAGACTTGTTATCATCACGTCCGACCTCACATGCTTAGCATACGCAAGGAACTTCCTTACATCCTCTTTGCAGCATTCATTCTGTAGCTCTAACTCAAATGAAGCACACCAATACCTTGCACTGCAGTGCTGAACAGCTTACATAAGACACAACAATGAAGACCGAGAGCCTTGCAACTAGATAGGTTAAGCTCGAGACAGAGAAGGATTTAGAACTAGTGGAGGAATTCCGAGACAAATTGCAGTGCCTCTTGTACCAGACTTTAGTCAACTTAACCCTTTGAACTCTGGATCCCTGGATATAGGGTGTCACCCTACTCCGGCTCCCTGGGGAAAAATGACCTAGAAAGGTAACCTTTGCTTATAAATTTTATCGTTCTTGTCTTGTGCATCTTCCTCATTCACACAATGAAGATGGTGCCAGATGCTCAGAAACCTGTCCCTGGGCATAACCTCTCCAAACCCAGGGGGCACAGTAATAGGATCGTCTTGCTTCCTCCAGTATAAATCATAGCAGTCCTTATAAAGTAAAATTTCAATGGAAATTCGTAAGCCAAAGAATGCTTTCAATTCTACATCAGTAAGAGGCTTCTCAACAAGCAATTTGCAGCATAATAATCGGGTTTAGCAGCATGAACCTGTTCTGCACGACGATTTGTCTCTCTGACAAGGAGGCCCCAAATATAGTCAGTCCACAGAAGATCAAACCACTCCAATACTTTACTTTTGACATTCATTGTAGCAGGCAAATGTTTAGGCCCAGGCTGGTTATTTGGTGTAAATAGCAAGTCTACAAAACCTGCAGTGTTTTCAGACCATCCATCGGGCATTGGAGGCTTTGTCTTTGAGCCCTAGGCCTTCCCCCGCCCCTTCCAACATCTCTCCCTCTTCCACGACGTGGAGCGTTCCGACCCCGCCCTCTCTGAACAACTGGAATAACTACCTGGTCGTCTGACTCACTACAGTAGACCCTCACTAAACCGAATAGCCTGGGGATCTGAGTAGTTCGGATTAGTGAAATTTTTGGATTAGTGAAATGTATGAATATCATTATATTGAACTCGGAATTTGTTTATTTTTTGCAGGTGTGGGTTGAATACTGGGAGTACAAGTAATTTTTAATCATTATGTTCCCTTCCCATCCTCATTCTTTTAGCAGAACTCTGGAATCCCATCTCAGTCATCTTCCTTTTGCATCCTCGCAACTCGCTGCCCTTCTTCTTTATGTCTGAGATAGTGGAGACTCCAACTCCATAATGTTTAGCTAGTAACTTGTAGCTTTTCTTCCTGAGCTGGGCCAGGATCTCGACCTTCTCCTTAATGGTAAGGCTCTTGTGTGCTCTTTTCTTCTCCATATCACTGCAGCTGCATCATATGACATGCTCATGGTAGGTTCAAAGTTCAATAATGGCTGATTTTTTTGTTGCTACCTAATGCCGTTCGGATTAGCGAGGTTTCGGATTAATGGGGTCCGGATTAGCGAGGGTCTACTGTATTGGAAGCATTACTGGCATTAGAATCATCTCCAGAGCTGTCAATCTGCGATTCAAAATAACTTTCATTCCCATAATAACTACCACTAACATCTTATCATCACTACTTACAACTGGCCCAACACTTGACCCAGTCAGCAGATTTCGGGCCATTCTGGACCGATTTTTACGAAAGAACCAGAAGAACCAGCAAAATAAACAGTGAAAATCCACTAAATCGATGGCGCCATGAGCCAGATAAAATGAGACCTTTTATTGGCTGTATTTTAACTGGGAAAATGAATGGGTAGCAGCCGACACGAGCGGCCGGTATACCGTCTCCAGAGTACGTAATACTGCGGCCTGAATACCGGCCAGCCAAGTTCAAAGGGTTAAGTCCTAGCTGACTAAGAGGCCACCAACTGCTAGCAAATAGCATAGGATCAACAACTCTCCTGATAAATACTTCAAGTGATAGGGAAACCACAACCAAGAATCACACACACATAATTAAATATATATTTTAGTTGCACACCACGCATATTTCTGCCAGGTTATTGACACAGAGGGACTCAGCAAGAACTGTACTGAGTGCCATGCGCAACACCAAGCAGTGTCACGTAAATCACTATGGTTCCTCGAATGCGATGGAGGCAGATGGAGGAGCGGTGGCTATGTGGCAGCGATCTATAGAGAAGCACACGCCCCGCTATACTTCACTGGTCTCTGATGGTGATGCAAAGCTTCATGGACTAGACATAGAGATAGTGAAGCATGAATGTGTGGAGCATGTATAGAAGAAGATGATGAACCATTTGAAGGCTCTGAAGAAGTCGAACCCTGTAGACAGTGACGTTGACAGGTAAGGAGTGGTGGACTAAAATGTAGCATCTTACATTCATTCGGGGGGGGGGGGGGAGGGGGGGCGTGAAAGTTCACTTTTATGGGGGGGGCAACCCAGAAACCACATATATTTGTTGAAGACACCATTAGATCAATGAATCTTCGGAGGTTTCCCCAAAACTGTCTTGACAAATGGTGCAATCTCTGCGGGAGTGGTCGGGTTGTGCAATGGAGACCCCTCATTCTTCCAAACCACACACCAATATTGACACCAATAGAACTCTCCCTCAGGACTAAGTGGTGCTGTGGGTTTGCATCTGTTGACAAGGAGTGGTAACAAATTTGCCCATATCAAGTTCTTCATGCCTTCTGCATCATGCGTATGGGAACAGATGCCCTTGCTGTAACTTTGAAAGTGCTTCATATCAACATCAGTGATTCAGTCATACAGGCAATCTAAAGAGCCAAGGCCCATGATAGAAATATGCACTCGTCTTGTATATCTGTCTTAATCTTTAGATGAATTCCTAGACGACTTTCCCTACAAATTATCAGCTGGAAAGGAGAGGGCCAACAAGCCACACCCAGATACTGGCCGTCGTATTTGTGTTTCATTTCAGATCTCCTCGGTTGTTTGCTTCACATCGAAACTGATCGTTCAGCAGTCAATTACGCAGAAATAATTGTCAATTACTATCTAATCTTATCAATAGTAGTTTTGGAGGTCTTTGTCCCAGGCTTGTCTGAATATTGCTACACACCATGGATATCAGTGCTTGAAGACAGAAAGAATACACACCATTCATGTAACAAAACATGCCAGAGGAATGTCTTCACATGGGTTCCGGTTAAGTTCAGAGGATGATGTTACAACTTCCTGGCACATTTCTTACTCCATCTCTAGAATAGCCCAGGTCCCACAATACCCTAGAATACCCCTGGTCCTACAATACCCTAGAATACCCCCTGGTCCCACAATACCCTAGAATACCCCCTGGTCCTAGAATACCCCTGGTCCCACAATACCCTAGCCCTAGAATACCCCCTGGTCCCACAATACCCTAGAATACCCCCTGGTCCCACAATACCCTAGAATACCCCTGGTCCCACAATACCCTAGAATAACCCCTGGTCACACAATACCCTAGAATACCCCCTGGTCCCACAATACCCTAGAATACCCCTGGTCCCACAATACCCTAGAATACCCCTGGTCCCACAATACCCTAGAATAGCCCTAGCCCTAAAATATCCCTAACCCTACAATACCCCCTAACCCTACAATACCCTAGCTATAGAATAGCCCTAGCCCTTGAATACGCCTAGCCCTAGAATACCCCTAACCCTACAATAACCTAGCTCTAGAATACCCCTAGCCCTAAAATAACCCTAGCTCTAGAATACCCCTAGCCCTAGAATATCCTAGTGGTCATATTTTTTAATTTCCACCATTGCACTTGACCACGTATTTACCTTTTAGCGCCTAATGATAATATTCATTGTATAGAGGAGGGCTTCCTCTAGCCACTGGTGCTAATTTCAACTGTCTTGAACTTTCCGATTAGGAGCTAGAACTGCAAAAAACTTGGGTAGGCTGGTGTTGCAGTCCCTAACTATGACTACCTGTATGGGTATGATTGTACCTATGCACATGTTTTTAGTATCAAAAGAGAGCACACAGAGACTTTGAGGAGGTCATAGAGTGAAGCGTGTAGAATCTATGGAGCTCCAAAGTCGTAACCACAGATTTTTTAACACTTTGTTTCCACCCCTCCCCTTATTCATTTCCCGAGAGGTATAAAATGAAATAAAAGGGGGTGAGGGTCATAACTCAATGCAGTTAGTATAATAATGAAGGTACAGAATGATGGGGGGAAGAGGAAGCAAAAACAAATTGAGGGATAGTAATGATAGGTCTAAAAAAATTGAAAATGGTACAAGTGGCTAGAGGAAGCTCTTACGCACGCAATCACCTTTTTGATTAGGCATTAAAAATTTACTACCATGTGGGTGCAAAATTGAAGGCGTTGATTTTTGCACTTAGCAATCTTGAGTTATTTTGGCGGAGGTTGGAGCGATTCTGGTTTTTGAGGTCTCTCCACTTTAGGGTCTAGTAACTTGCCTATAGCTATTATACATATGAAACATATTTTAGTATCAAAAGAGAGCACTGTCAGGGATTCCTCAACCATGAACACCTGCAAGGGTCTGAACTGGGACCACAGACCACATAGATAATGAGTGATAGCCAATAGTACATAGGTCATGAGATTCCCCTGGACAGTTCTGATTGGCCAGGGAAGGAACAGACTAGCTAATTAGTATTCATATTACCTTGTAAGGGAATAACCTGACTCACACCTGGCAGCCTATTTAAAGGAGCCGGGCCTCTGAGTCGGGGGCCCATTGATTGTGTTGTGAGTGTGCTACATATTGTATCACTGAATTAATAATTTAAAGCCATATTCAGACAGTTTCATGGGAATCTACTAGTATACTAGCAAAGAGAATAGATCCCTCACATTGGTGGCAGCTACCGATTTCGAACCCATCGCTAAAGAACAACTATGTCTACAAGACCAAACCGCCACCTACAATCAGACAAAGCACACTTCCCTACCCCAGAGGATTCAAACAGCAGGGACTCCGCTGATTTGGAAGGGTTCCTCTCTGACTCTACAGAGACTGAGGACTCCAAAATCGAAGCACTCACTGCAAAAATTGACCAGATGGAGACTACTCACATCCAGGAGAGGAAGAAACTGCTAGAAGAATTTTGCAGACGAGAGGAGAAGGCAGAGCTCAAGGAAGAGGTTAGAGCAGACTGAGATATGTCGCAAGGAGGAACTTGAGGATTTACGACAGAGAGAAGACGAGAGACAGCAGAGGGACCAAGAACGGTGGATGGAACTGTTCGAACGCACCCAACAAAACAACAATGCTCAGAGACAAGAGGAGAGAGAGAGTAGACGGCAGGAGAAAGCCGAAGAGCAATGACGGCAGGAAAACAAAAGAAAGACGGGCAAGGATGCACCCAGACTGCAGACCTTGAAGGACACAGCAGAAGTGGAGTCGTTCCTAGACCATTTTGAGTCAAACATGACCACTTTCGAAGTCCATCCCAGCTATTGGATAGCAAACCTACTTACCGTCCTGGACGAAAAATCCCTAAACTTCCTAGCTGACCTCCCTGAAGACCGAAAGAGAGACTTCCCGACAATCCGACAAACATTGATTGAGTACCATGGCATCACCCCGGAGACCTACCGAATTAGATGGAGAGAGCTTACGCCAGTGCATGGTGAGTCAGCGCATGAGCTCTTCAAAAGAGCTGACATCAACCTCACCAGATGGACCAAGTCAGCCCACCACCAGACGGGAACTACATGAGATGCTGGTCATTGATCAGGGGATCCAGGCATTGACAGATCCAAAACTACAGGCCTGGATATGGGAGAAGAAGCCGAAAACCCACACAGAAGCTGGCCGGCTTGTGGAAGAGTATCAGCTCTTCAAATCAAAAACAGAGGAGCCAAGAAGACTGTGGATGAGATCACCGAGATCGAACAAACCACAAAGTGAAAGTGTTGGCTACCAACCCCGACCAGCACAGACATACAATGGGCAGGAACGAACTAGAACGGATGACACCAGGCGGGCACCTGACATGCGACCCCCATGACCACCATCCTTCGATGCTGAAGGACAACCATGCTGCTTCCACTGCAACGAATATGGACACATGGCTGTCAAGTGCCCGAGACGGGCAGTCACGTATGTTGGTTTATCATTGTATTATTACATCTTCCAGGTAACATCGACGGGCAATGAATTGCAGAGATGACAATCGACTCTGGCTGCACACAGACCCAGATCAATAGCCAGTAGATCAAAAGTGGAGCGCTCACTGGAGACCGGGTGTTAGGTACAGGAGTGCATGGCCACATGAAATTCCTACCGACAGCCAAGGTCAACCTCATGGTAATAGGGAAGAAGCGTGTCATGACAGTTGCAGTGAATCGACACCTTGACAGGGACATGCTGCTAGGACTAGACCTCCCCGACTTAGCCAATCTCATGCTGCAAGCACAGAAGAGAACCCAACGACCGAGACGCCGCTGTCCAAGACCAATCACCTATGCTGAACTCTCTGATCATTCGGACCAGGACGAGGACAGCAGCACAGATGTCATGCAGTTGAATACATCGACAGAAGACGAGCCGACCAGCTCAGATGTGGCTGATGTGGAGGAAGACATCAATGATGCACAGAAGAACATGCACCCAAGCAGACCACAGAAAGCACAGTGTCCTTCCTTCAAGAGACATATCGTCGCCTCGAAGCAGCCCAGAAATCTGCAACAGTCTGTGAGAAGGATGCCAAAAAGGACGGTATTACGACAAGACCACCAGTGAGCAGACCTTTCAGATTGGAGACCTTGTAGTAGTCCTGCTGCCGTCATCGTCAAACAAACTCCTGGCCAAATAGCAGGGCCCTTTCCCAGTGGTGGACAAGCTGTCCCCCACCACATTCCGGGTTAGGATGGATGGCAGTAGGAGACCGCTCAGGACATACCACGTCAACATGTTGGCAAGATGGGAGTCGCCCTCCGCGATATGCCTGACGGCCAGCGTAGGAATGGATGACATGACTGAAGTAGACATTCCAACGTGGCCAGATGAAGAGAAACCACCAACAGTACATCTAAATGAGGAACTGGATGAACACCAGAAAGAAGAGTTACTTGCCCTCTTACGACAGCATGAACATGATTTTACGAACGAGCCGGGAAGAACTCAAATGGCAGTCATGCAAATAGCAACCGGAGAAGCTCTGCCCGTCCACTCGCCCCCCGTACCGCCTACTCCACTCCAGGAGAGAGACCGTCAGAAGGGAAATAGACCAGATGTTGAGGGCGGACCTCATCGAGGCTAGCACCAGTGCATGGGCTGCTCCCATCGTGCTGGTTCCAAAGAAAGACGGGTCACTGCGCCTCTGTGTGGACTATCGTCGACTCAATGCAGTGACCCGTCCCGACCCATTTCCTATGCCCAGAGTTGATGAGTTGATGGACGGCTTAGCCAGAGCTACATACCTCACCACGCTGGACCTCACCAAAGGGTATTGGCAGGTGCCAGTTGATGAGAATTCATGCCAGAAGACAGCTTTTGTCACCCCGTTTGGTAAATACCAATTCAAAGTGATGCCGTTTAGGCTAGTGGGAGCTCCCAGCGTTTTTCAACGCATGATAAACACCATATTTGGGGATGCCTCAGACTTTGTAGCAGCCTACATGGATGACATTGTGGTGTTTAGTACAACCTGGCAGCACCATCTCAACCACCTAGAACAGACGCTGACCCGACTTAGTGAGGCAGGGCTCACTGCTAAACAAGCAAAGTGCAAGTATGCCATGTACACATGCCCATACGTTGGCCACGTTGTAGGGAAAGGACAGGTCAGACCTGAGCTTGATAAAGTACAGGCTGTGCAAGTCTTCACAGTTCCAAAGAAAAAGAAGGACATCAGATCATTCTTAGGGCTGACTGGATACTATCGTCGATTTATCCCTAAGTACGCTACTACTGCCGCTCCACTATCAGACCTCACCCGAAAGGACCTCTCTGACAAAGTAGAATGGACAGAGACACACCAGCGAGCCTTTCAGGCACTGAAGGATGCCCTGTCGAGTGAGCCAGTCCTTCAGGGACCAGACTTCAACCGACAATTTGTGGTCCAGACAGATGCGTCTGATGTTGGGGTGGGTGCAGTGCTCAGCCAGATGGACGAGGCACAGAATGACTGTCCCGTAGCTTTCTTCTCCCGAAAGCTTCTCTCCTGAGAGAGAAACTATGCGTCGGTAGAAAAGGAATGCCTCACCATTATTGAAGCAGTCAAACATTTTTCAGTTTACCTCACTGGTGTCAGTTTCACTATTGCCACAGATCACAACTGTCTCCGTTACCTCGACAGAATGCGAGACACAGGAGGAAGACTTACGAGATGGGCACTACTCCTCCAACCTTACAACTACGTCATCGTTCACCGTCCAGGGAAAGCCAATGCGAATGCAGATGGGCTGTCTCGTCAAGCATGGACGGAGGAAACCAGCTTCACTGCACTCTAGAGGTGTATGGCTATATGTGTGTAGTCTTCTAGAGGTGTATGGCTGTATGTGTGCAGTCTTAACTCAGTAAGTTTAAGGATTTTGGAGCGTGTTGTTTATGGTGAGAAATATTGAGATTTGTTTTGTGGGTGTCCTTAATAGTAGGTAATTATTTAAGGCTGAAGCTTGCACGGTAATGGTGTTGGAAGCCAAAGCTTGTTCTTCAGATGCACAGGAAATTTATGTTGTCATGAAGGTGGCAGGACAGCCTGTGGTGGAGGACAGCCTGTGGTAGAGGACAGCCTGTAGTGGCAGGACAGCCTGTGGTGGCAGGACAGCCTGTGGTGGAGGACAGCCTGTGGTGGCAGGACAGCCTGTGGTGGCAGGACAGCCTGTGGTGGCAGGACAGCCTGTGGTGGCAGGACAGCATGTGGTGGCAGGACAGCCTGTGGTGGAGGACAGTCTGTGGTGGAGGACAGCCTGTGGTAGAGGACAGCCTGTAGTGGCAGGACAGCCTGTGGTGGCAGGACAGCCTGTGGTGGAGGACAGCCTGTGGTGGCAGGACAGCCTGTGGTGGCAGGACAGCCTGTGGTGGCAGGACAGCCTGTGGTGGCAGGACAGCCTGTGGTGGCAGGACAGCCTGTGGTGGCAGGACAGCGTGTGGTGGCAGGACAGCCTGTGGTGGAGGACAGCCTGTGGTGGTAAAGCAAATCTTCGTCTGAGAAGTTTTCTCCTGTGTCTTATATTCTGATTATTGTGCATCTGTATTGGGCGTGGCAATGGCTTGGATTTGAAGAGGTAAAGTTTGTGGACATTATGAGTCTCATGTTTAAAGTTGCATGCAGGATCTGGTGTATTGGCTCGTCTATAATGATTTGTTGTTGTTTACGCGCGTGGAAAAAGCACAAAAATAGCACTACTTGTTGTCTAGAGATGAGATATTTGTCGTATAGCTCTATCTTTCGAGAGCTATTGTTTCAAGATTTTTGCGGACTTGATCCTGAATGCAAAAATTATTTGGTTCAATAATTGTAAGGTGTTGCAATACCCTCGAAGATTATTCCTCGAAACAATTTGGTTACAGCTGGCACTCCTCTAAACTTGAACTCCTCTGAAAGCAGAGGCAGACCACCACAAGTCTCTCTCTTCCAGTCCTAGTCCACACGGAATAATTTGCTAGGTGGAGAGTTCTAGCTGAACTCTTGCCAAAGCCTCTACATCTCTCCATTGAGGTGAGCAGTAGCGTACTTGTATGCGTGCTTGACCAAAGGTCAAAGGGTCACCCTCTTGAACATCACTCTCTAATTTCACCTGCTAGACACTGGTCTTCCTCCTGGCTGCAGTTGCTGTCAGGAAGGCCAATGTCTTCTCTCCCCTGACCTGTAGACAGCTTCCTCCTATGTTTGGTGGTTGGACTAACTCCGGGAAATAATCCTGGAATGTTTGCACCTGGCATGATGGAGGAATATTTATAAATGTCTTCAGTTTGACTACAATCTCCACATTCAACATTCCTTTTACTCTTGTGGATGTGCTCGTTTGTGAGAGTCAAATCCACAAGAAGGTCAAAATAATAATTTGTTACAAGCTCTGAGAAAAGAGATTAATTTTATGGAAAATGGAGTTAATCAAAATTTGGCTATCAATTTTAGGTCCCTACTAAACATTAGCCTTTGACTTCTGGTTCTCTTAGCTTTTGTTCTGGATGGATATACGAGCTGATTCAAGTTCCATTCTGTAGGTCATGTTGTGCTCTTTGACCTGATACCAATGCCTCAAATTTGATTATTATTCTCTATGCTTGATCACATATGTATCAGCAGGGCTGTGTACTGCATGCATCAGCAGGGCTGTATACTGCATGCATAGCCCTGTGCTGCATGTATCAGCAGGTCTGTGTGCTGCTTGCATCAGCAGGGCTGTGTGTTGCATGCATCAGCAGGGCTGTGTACTCTATCCATCAGCAGGGCTGTGTACTGCATGCATCAGCAGGGCTGTGTACTGCATGCATCAGCAGGGCTGCGTACTGCATGCATCAGCAGGGCTGTGTACTGCATGCATCAGCAGGGCTGTGTACACTGCATGCATCAGCAGGGTTGTGTACTGCATGCATCAGTAGGGCTGTGTACTGCATGCATCAGCAGGGCTGTGTACTGCATGCATCAGCAGGGCTGTGTACTGCATGCATCAGTAGGGCTGTGTACTGCATGCATCAGCAGGGCTGTGTACTGCATGCATCAGCAGGGCTGTGTACTGCATGCATGAGCAGTGCTGTGTACTGCATGCACCAGCAGGGCTGTGTACCACATGCATCAGCAGGGCTGCGTACTGCATGCATCAGCAGGGCTGTGTACACTGCATGCATCAGCAGGGCTGCGTACTTCATGCATCAGCAGGGCTGCGTACTTCATGCATCAGCAGGGTTGTGTACTGCATGCATCAGCAGGGTTGTGTACTGCATGCATCAGCAGGGCTGCGTACTGCATGCATCAGCAGGGTTGTGTACCGCATGCATCAGCAGGGCTGTGTACTGCATGCATCAGCAGGGCTGCGTACTGCATGCATCAGCAGGGTTGTGTACTGCATGCATCAGCAGGGTTGTGTACTGCATGCATCAGCAGGGCTGTGTACTGCATGCATCAGCAGGGCTGTGTACTGCATGCATCAGCAGGGTTGTGTACTGCATGCATCAACAGGGCTGTGTACTGCATACACCAGTAGGGCTGTGTACTACATGCATCAGCAGGGCTGTGTACTGCATGCAGCAGCAGGGCTGTGTACTGCATGCATCAGCAGGGCTGTGTACTGCATGCATCAGCAGGGTTGGGAACTGCATGCATCAGCAGGGTTGTGTACTGCATGCATCAGCAGGGCTGTGTACTGCATGCATCAGCAGGGTTGTGAACTGCATGCATCAGCAGGGTTGTGTACTACATGCATGTAATTGTTTTGGTACACATGGAATAGTACATACTTGCTGTACTTGAGCCCCGTGTCTGTACCCCCTCAGGTGCATAAGCCACACCAATGTACTCGTCTGACTGGCCAGGTCAGTAGGGAAGGAGTCCTGCTGCTAGGCTCCACCCACTTGTACGTCATTGAAGGCATTGCCATCACAAAGAGTGGCAATATTGTTAACATCGAGTCTGCTTCTCTAGAGTAAGTCTCTCTCTTCCTGTCTTGCAGTAATTATGACACCATGAGTCTGCCGCTCTAGCCTCTCTCTCCCTGACCTGCAGTAGTAAAGCAACCATGAGTCTGCCCATGTAGAATAAGCCCCTTTCTCCCTGTCCTGCCAGTAGTTGGACATCAATAGTCCACAGTAAGCCCCTCTCTCCCTGTCCTGTATAAGTTAGGACACCATGTGTCTGCCCCTATAGAGTAAGCACCTCCCTCCCTGTCCTGCTTTAGTTAGGACACCATGAGTGTCCCTGTAGCCCCCCTCTCTCTCCCTGACCTGCAGTAGTTAGGACACCATGAGTCTGCCCCTGTAGCCCCTCACTCCCTGACCTGCAGTAGTTAGAACAGCAAGGGTCAAGCATTGTTTCTTATGTAGGAATTTATGTAGAGGAGTGAGGTAAATCAGGTTTTATGAAATTATAGGGGGGGCAGACATGCTGAAATTTATGAAATTATAGGGGGAAGATGTGCAGAAATGATTCGGTCACACTCTTCTAAGTCATTTACAGGGAGAAAGGGGCTGGGGGGCTAGATGGGAGTACCCTTCCCCCCAAAAGAAATCGCGTCCTATGTTCCTAGACTCAGGGTAGAGTCGTGCTGTAGCTGACCACCAGGCCTGACTAGGTTATTGTTGTTGTTGTCAATGGAGGTGTGGTAATGACACTCTGGTGTGCTGGTTAAAGTACGTTGTTTGTTTGCGTGGTTGGTACGATGCTGTTGTACCAAGTAGCATTAATTACTCCCTCCATAAGGACAGTGGCAAGGCCGACATCCCCATCCAGTGAGTTCTCTTCCCACTAACTACTAGTCAGGCCAAGACTAGAATAATGGCATGTGCAGGTACTAATAGTAGCACGTGCTGAGACTAATAGTAGCGCATGCACAGACTAATAGTAGCACATGCTGAGACTAATAGTAGCACATGCAGAGACTAATAGTAGCACATGCAGACTAATACACTCTAGTAGCACATGCAGAGACTAATAGTAGCATTACAGAGACTAATAGTAGCACGTGCTGAGACTAATAGTAGCACATGCAGAGACTAATAGTAGCACAAGCAGAGACTAATAGTAGCACGTGCAGAGACTAATAATAGCATGTGGAGAGACTAATAGTAGCACAAGCAGAGACTAATAGTAGCACGTGCAGAGTCTAATAGCAGAGACTAATAGTAGCTAATAATAGCATGTGGTAGCCCGTGCTCTCATTTAAAATCGCCTTCTTCAATGCTAACGATTCCTTCCTTGCTTACATGCTAGTTTACTTGTTAGTTTACTAGTTGTCATTGTTTTACTGGTTTGTTTGCTACCATAGTTGCACCAAGCTGAGGTACGACACCATCAGAGAGGTGCACAAACGTCGCTACCTCCTCAGACTATCTTCCCGGTGGTGTTTGCCATTAATCGCCGGAGCCACTTCCTCATCTTCATCCCTAAACACGGAGACAAGATTTGTCAGAAGTAGGTCTTGAATTGAAGGGCCTTGGACTGGAGTTGTGAGGTGGTCCTGTACCTGGTATAGCTGAGTGGGGAGGGGGTTATTGTGACCTCATTTCCCCCCCCCCCCCCCCTCCCCCCCCCTAATATCAGGGCATGTGAAATGCAATATGTAAATCTGGACTACTTCCTGTTTGGAATAATTGTATGAAAATATTTCATGTCGTTATATTTTCATAGAACTCGTCTACGAATTATTTCTTGATGTGCGCGACTGACCGTGAGACCATATGAAATTAATTGACTTTCTGAAGAGAAACCTGCTGAAGACTACGGATATGATTGCTATGCCATTTTTGAAAGAAACCTGCTGAAGAGCTGCGGATGAGATTGCTAGGCCATTCTTGAAAGAGGTTATCATAGTTATCTCTATGGAAACTTGTAGCTGAGGAATTGTGATAGAGAGCCATTAGCTAAGAGATCACTACGCAGCAGCTAGCAGTGCAGAAAAATGCCCCATCCATATAGCCTAGGAAAGTGCCAAAGCCATGTTCACTTCTCTGATCTCCAAATATCTTAGAGAGAGAGATTTCCAGCACTTCATGGAGCTAGCTGTCATCTCTGCCTCAACTGGTGTGCCTGCAGAAGCAGTAGCTAGAGCCACCCCCTCATCTATCTATCTATCTATCTCATTTATTTTTCCAGTTTTTAATTTTCGTGGTTAATTGGACGACAAATTTTTTATGAACAGCAATATTTACGGTAACTTGCATAGGCAGCTAATATGCTGGCAGCTGCTGCTGCTGGATAAGCTTGCTCCCCTGTAGCTAGCCATGAAGAGTGCCCTCATGTTTGTGGGACTTGATGGATTGGAATGACCGGCTGTGTATGAAACTGCTCATGTCTGCTTCATGCTCGTGCCTGCTTCATGCTCGTGTCTGCTTCATGCTTGCGTCTGCTTCATGCTCATGTCTGCTTCATGCTCGTGCCCGCTTCATGCTCGTGTCTGCTTCATGCTCGTGTCTGCTTCATGCTCGTGTCAGCTTCATGCTCATGTCTGCTTCATGCTCGTGTCTGCTTCATGCTCGCGTCTGCTTCATGCTCGTGTCTGCTTCATGCTCGTGTCTGCTTCATGCTCGTGTCTGCTTCATGCTCGTGTCTGCTTCATGCTCGTGTCTGCTTCATGCTCGTGTCTGCTTCATGCTCGTGTCTGCTTCATGCTTGTGTCTGCTTCATGCTCGTGTCTGCTTCATGTACTTGTGTTACATGTTGTACAGGGACCACAAGAAACTTTTCGTTGGAGACTCAAGAGGCAGAATTTACAGGGTGAGGACTGCTTGATATATACACAGATGTGTGCACCAGCAATTTATGGTGTGTGTTTGTGAGAGAGAAAGGAACTAGAATAACACCCATACACATGTGTGCTCTAACAGGAACTGTGCTGCTAATAACTTTAGTCCCATCTGCCTATTGGAAAGGTACTTGCTTGGCTCATGTATTAAAAACAGCACTGATCACAACTGTCATGTACAAGGGACTCTTTCTGGCTTCATGGCTATTACTGGAAGTTTCTCTTGTGGAGGAAGGCTGCACGGGACCCACTGCCTAGCAGTATGAAGATGTCACACATACACCACACACACACACACACACACACACACACACACACACTAGGCAACAGGAACAACTCGAATATAAGTGAAGAGTTATGTTGACCATTTCCTTGTACTCGTTGCACATGTTTACATCACCGCACTTGCATGATGAGGTATGATTTGTGGGTCAGTGGAGAAGCTTGGTCAATGTGTTCACAGGTGTGATGCAGCACTGGGTGTTGGACAGCACTGCCAAACATTGTTGCAGCTGTGATGTAGAATTCACCTTTATGGAGAGGAAACATCATTGCAGGGACTGTAGATCTTTTGTGCCAGGTATGCACATCTCTCTCTCTTCTTCCCCAGCTGTTGCTCATCTGTTCCCTTCCTTCTCCCCCATTCTCAGAATAATTTTAAATAATCTCACCTTCTTTACCGACAGCAGTCAATGATCGAGGCTTGCAAAACACCACCAAAGGCTGCTACTAATAGGTCATTCTCAGGAGGCATCGGTCCAAGGTATCCAGTGACTAAAACTATGAAGTGTTCCTATAAGTAAGCAAAGTGATTGCTTCTAGATACTAAGTTTTCTGACAGGATCGATCAAGCCTATCACACCTCAGGCTTAATTTAGCAACCATCTTCTTCCAATTTTGGTCCTGGGTGCCTAGAGAAGAATATAGCCTCAGCCCCAACTGGTGCAAAAGCTGCTGCAGTGGTCCAGGTGTGCTGCCACATAGTAGTACAAGCTGCTGTAGTGGTCCAGGCGCACACAGTACAAGCTGCTGCAGTGGTCCAGGTGTGCTTCCACATAGTAGTACAAGCTGCTGCAGTGGTCCAGGCCTGCTTCCACATAGTAGTACAAGCTGCTGCAGTGGTCCAGGTGTGCTGCCACACAGTACAAGCTGCTGCAGTGGTCCAGGTGTGCTTCCACATAGTAGTACAAGCTGCTGCAGTGGTCCAGGCGTGCTTCCACATAGTAGTACAAGCTGCTGCAGTGGTCCAGGCGTGCTTCCACATAGTAGTACAAGCTGCTGCAGTGGTCCAGGCGTGCTTCCACACAGTACAAGCTGCTGCAGTGGTCCAGGCGTGCTTCCACACAGTACAAGCTGCTGCAGTGGTCCAGGTGTGCTGCCACACAGTGCAGCCACTCATGAAGACTTACTAATTGTGGATGATTTTTGCCCTATGAAAATGATCATGATATCATTGTGCAAGCAAAGGAATTAAGACCAACCTGAAGCAAAATGTGTTAAAAATATATATTTGGTATGCCGTGGCTTTGCAGATGATGGGTCTCTAAGTCTAGCGTGCAAAATGCCTCAAATATAGTGCACCTCAAGGACACGATTTTGTCTTCGATTGAATTATTATCCTTCATAGGATTATTTTAAGCTGACATTGAGAAGGTTTTGAAATGTTGGCATTAAAACAGCTGATTGAAGGAGAAGCCTCAGAATATTGACCTTTCTGCTCATTTAATTACTTACAGATCCCCGACATTATAAGACTGGACGGATTAAAAGCAATGTTTGCATATATTGGCTCTGTGCGTATATATATATATTGTGCACTCGTAGGTGCAGCAGCTACGAATGCGAAGTCGAGAGGCTGCGAATACACAGGAAAGTTCGGGTGTGTGCCAATTGTTTTCACAGGATCGCCATGGAAAAGAGCAGACTTATTTTTAGAACAACTGATGCGGGTATTGTGTGACAATTTCATGGATCGAAAATAGTCTGATATTTATCTAATTGTTGTTTTAACACTAGTGCATTCATTAATTTATTTTGAACATATTAGTTGCAAAAGATGGTATATATATATTGAGCTAATGTTATATGTGCTAAGCACTGTTAGTGTCCACCACCTGGTGCCTATGTGGCTTTACTATCAGCTGATGTTACTATTATTTTTTACCATTCACACGTGCATGTTTACAAGACAAGAAATGTTTTATTTAATATATATGCATGTACTGTATGTGTGAATTATTGTATGTATGTGTGAATTTTTGTATGTATATATGCATGTATGTATGTGTGTATATGCATGTATGTATGTGTATATATGCATGTATGTGTATATATTTATGCATGTATGTATGTGTGAATATATATGCATGTATGTATGTGTGTGTATATGCATGTATGTGTGTTTGTATATATGCATGCATGTATCTGTGAATTTTTTTGTGTATATATGCATGTATGTATGTGTGTATATGCATGTATGTATGTGTGTATATGCATGTATGTATGTGTATATATATGTGCATGTATATATGTGCATGTATGTGTGAATATATATGCATGTATATGTGTGTATATATGCATGTATGTATGTGTGTATATATGCATGTATGTATGTGTGTGTGTATATATCTGTTGTTTGGGTGTTTATTTCGTTATCTTTATTTCATTTTTGGAGGCGTGTGTAAGGGTGTGGTTTGTATCACGTTGTGGATTGCTAGCTAACAGTATATAGCAAGCTCATGCAAGTCTTAGCGTCTCATTATTCCTGATGAAAGCTAGTGGAAACACGGAGAGAGTAAAATCCTGAGAAGGTCATTGTAATATGCTTTTTGATGAGCAAATGGAGTCCTCAGCAGGGAGTTGGATGGTAAACCTGGTATTGCCACATATGGCATATCTATCTATTATATATGTATCATCTATATATGGATTCACTGTATATTCATCCTTTAAATAATATGAACAAGTCGCCCTCCTTAAAAAGGCCGGCTTATTTTCACTGGGAAGTGCTCGTTATAATGAAAAATATCTGTAGGATCAGCAGCTCATTCCAAGAAGGAGGAATGGCAACTGCTGCACAGGCCAATGGGAATGGGCTGCATGATTAACATCTGACAGGAAAGTATACACGAACTATTATGCATCTTGGTTAAGTAAGCACTAGGGACACATTGGCATAATATGTAGCTACTTATAGAGAGGATAATCATGCATATAGTCAATGGAGGAGACGTGTGCCAATGATGGAGAACATGCTAAACATACTAGACAATGTGACGAGTGGGAACTATCACTTGAACAAGTTCTCGTCAGCTTCTTCATGGTCATGCTTCACTACTGTGGGAATTCCTGCAGAATTATAGCCCACTCTTAGTATAGTGTGCTTCCTGCCTCCAAACAAAGCAGCTTTCAAGTGGTCTTAACAGAACTTCTCACCGCCATACGTCCGCATATATACACGTTTCCGAATATGCCATCCCATTACATTGTAGGCATGAGCTTGTTAAACTCTGTAAGTGATGCATAAATTCCTGGCTACTTCACCATATCAGAATGCAAGCATCACAACTTCATGATGACATCATTGATGTACACTGCATTAGGTTTTCAGCTATGCTAGAGCTACATAGGGCAATTCTAGGACTACATAGGGCAATGCTAGGGCTACATAGGGCAATGCTAGGGCTACATAGGGCAATGCTAGGGCTACATAGGGCAATGCTAGGGCTGCATAGGGCAATGCTAGGGCTACATAGGGCAATGCTAGGGCTACATAGGGCAATGCTAGGGCTACATAGGGCAATGCTAGGGCTACATAGGGCAATGCTAGGGCTGCATAGGGCAATGCTAGGGCTACATAGGGCAATGCTAGGGCTACATAGGGTATTATGCTAGGGCTACATAGGGCAATGCTAGGGCTACACAGGGCAATGCTAGGGCTACGTAGGCCAATGCTAGGGCTACATAGGGCAATGCTAGGGCTATGTAGGGCAATGCTAGGGCTACATAGGGCAATGCTGGGGCTACATAGGGCAATGCTAGGGCTATGTAGGGCAATGCTAGGGCTACGTACGGCAATGCTAGGGCTGCGTAGGGCAATGCTAGGGCTACGTAGGGCAATGCTAGGGCTATGTAGGGCAATGCTAGGGCTACATAGGGCAATGCTAGGGATACATAGGGCAATGCTAGGGATACATAGGGCAATGCTACATAGGGCAATGCTAGGGATACATAGGGCAATGCTAGGGCATTTATTTAGTGCTTTAATCCTCCCATAGTTAGAAAGCTAAGATGGTGGCTTCCTGTATATTCTCCCGCCACAATCAAATTCAACAAACCTTTCACTAAAGAGCAAATTTGCAAAGCCCAGATCATAGTCTATAATAAACACACCTGCTGTTAAGCACTCCATTCCAAAAACTCCATTCCCCAAAAAATATTTCTCGACTGGTAATGAGAGAGATATAAGCTTTTTGTGTTTGATACCCAATATAAGGAGTGCTATGGTGTTGCTAGTCAAGAATGAAACATGCTAAAAAAAAAAACCCCTTTTTTTCCCTTGGCTTTGAGATAACGATGTAAATTAGTAATCCAAGTGTAACCAAGGTACTAAAACACGGGCATGCTCAGTAACTACGACAACACAATACAGACTATATAGCCGAAGCTTACAAAATGAGTACAATTAAGAAATGGAGTACAACTAAAAATGTCATCATATGGCTTTTCCACAAAGGAGTAAATATACTATCACTACTAAACATATTATTATTACTGTTATATTACTGTTACTATTATTACCATCACCATCATGCATTATACATGTCCACTATAGTGGTTACAGTTAGAATACACGCATAATAGTAAAATATTACACATATCCCTGAGACGGTGTTCTTTAGCCTAGATCTTGCCAAACAGTTTTGGATACTAAGATGCTGCCAGATTAGCCGAAAGCTTCGTTGTTGTGTTTTGTCCACCATTTAGAGCCAATATGAGGAGTGCTACGATACCCTCCTTTTTGTACAAAATCTTAAAAACTATTTCACTGATTTTGTTTGGGTTTTTTTTTGAGTCCTACATACAAATATTAGCTTCAAGTCACCTGTGAGCCTGTGTCAAATATTACTTTCAAGTCACTTGTGAACCTGTGTCAAATATTAGTTTCAAGTCACTTGTGAGAGTTTCAAGTCACTTGTGAGCCTGTGTGAAATATTAATTACAAGTCACTTGTGAGCCTGTGTCAAATATTAGCTACAAGTCACCTGTGAGCCTTTCAAATATTAGTTTCCAGATACTTGTGAGTTTTTTCAAATATTGGTTTCAAGTCACTTGTGAGTTTATGTCAAATATTAGTTTCAAGTCACTTGTAAGCCTGCATCAAATATTAGTTTCAACAAGTCATGTGATAACACGTAAGTACAAACATATACATCACAGAAACACATACTTACAACACACTTAGACATAACCACATTAGAAAGCAAATGGTTTTGTCGGTTTTGTGAAATGTAGCTGGAGTTCTTGTTAACTAACATACTTTAGCTTGGTTGAGACATTAGTTGTACCTGTAATATTGATACTGCTCGCCTCAAGGCCACCACATTTACTGCAGCACAGTAGTGTGAAATCAATAACTAACACTAATAACAGTTTATTTTAATAAACCTTCTCAGTCGACTTGAAATTGCACTCGCTCTACATTTTGACTAGAGCTCTAACCTGTTGAAGTCTCTCGATGTTTCAATAGATGCTCTAGCCAAATTTCATGTGATTGTTGAGAAGGTTACTGTAATGTTATTATGTCAACTAAGAGTTCATTGACAATATCAATGATACTAATAGCAGGCAGGGTGGAGGGGAGGGGACCAAAGATCTTTCATCATCTTGCCATACAAAAGTTCATTTCTCCTCTGCCACCACTTCTCTACCCAATACATAACACACTTGCACACCTCCTCCATCACTGCATCACTTACTCCCTCCACACCTTTCCCCAACAGCAATGCCACCTTTCCATCCTTGCCTATTTCGATATTCATCCAGCCACTGTCCAGCTGATCTCTCCCAAATTCTCCGCACATTACCAAGAAATGTTCTACATCTATCCCCTGCTCCACTATCACATATGACATCTCTCATCCCTAACTATCGCACATCTCTTCTTATCCTCTATCAACCCAGCTGATGCAGTCCTCAGTCCAAATTGCAACATGCACGGACTTCACATATATACCTCTCCGCCCCAGCACCATTCTTTGCCAATTTATGGAACTTGAGTGTACTCTTGGTGTTCACTTCCTCCTCCCAATCCTTCTCATTTCTCACCTTCATTTTACACACTGATCCAACCTCATTGTTTAAGCTCAGATTTCCTCATCTTCTTCCCACCCTCCACCCCCACTTAGTTTATTTACAGCAATCTGCTCTATTCTAACACCTCCGATCCCTTACTAAACAAAACCTTCATCTCTTCCCTCCTCTCTTCTTGCTTCCCCCACCCCATATCTCCCCATATTGCCACTCTTGCTGCTGTATTAATTTCTCCCAACAATCTCCACCCACTTTCATCTGTGCTGACTCCAACTCCTTGCTGTCCACCATACTTCAGCTGCATATTCTATATATACTAGGTCTCACTAGAAGCTCCCAACCATTCTTCCTCTGTCTACTTCCACCTGCCCATTCACTCTACTCATCCATGTCACCTTCCCATCCCACTCTTCTGCTTTCTTTGCCATCTTCTCTACCTGAACGTCACCTCTTGGAAGCTTCCTATCAAACCAAGTACTTGCCTCTTCCAATATCTCATCTGACAATTCACTCCCTATTTCCTTACTACCATGACCTTGCTCTTCTTACTATTAAACTTCATCTTCCACCTAACACATAGTATTCAGCTGGCCGTCTCATTAGACTGATCTGCAGCGGGAACAAATCAGAAAACAATTTTGAATTGCGCGATTAGCGTCAAATTTCCAGCGATCCCTGTCACATCGGCCGGCTGTGCGTAGGGGGTGCTGCGTTTCTCGGCTCTGCCCAATAAATGTGTCGGGCAAGTTATTTTTCTCAGAGTGGTCAGATTCTGTATTTACCTGCGTTCCTCTGATCTGCTGGTTGATTAGCCTTTTACAGGTCGTTTGACTTTCATTTATGGCAGGGATTTTGGAGATTCATGATCCTCAGGTAAATAGTCTTCCACTTGTTTTTGTTTTTATAACAATTGCATGTAATAGTCCTCTATGTCACCTATTATCAACTTTATGGCTAGCACCTGGCCTAGCCCACCCCGGCTCTAGTCCTACTAACAAAAACGTTTTTCTTAGTATGTGTGTGTGTGTGTGTGTGCACCTGTGTGCATACTAAATGTAGACAAACCTAGTATTAGTTTAAATTTTTTGCAGACCAATATAGTGCTATGCCATCCATTGGTCCTCCTCAAGGGCTAGGGCTAGAGTGAAATATTCATTTAGTATATGATTGTTGTTGGATGAGCTAGATTTATTTTAAGAGTTCATTATTATAATTCATTATTATAATAATAATAATTATTATTACTGTTATTATTATTATTATTATTATTATTATTATTATTATTATTATTATTATTATTATTATTATTATTATTATTATTATTATTATTATTATTATTATTATTATTATTATTATTATTATTATTATTATTATTATTATTATTATTATTATTATTATTATTATTATTATTATTATTATTATTATTATTATTATTATTATTATTATTATTATTATTATTATTATTATTATTATTATTATTATTATTATTATTATTATTATTATTATTATTATTATTATTATTATTATTATTATTATTATTATTATTATTATTATTATTATTATTATTATTATTATTATTATTATTATTATTATTATTATTATTATTATTATTATTATTATTATTATTATTATTATTATTATTATTATTATTATTATTATTATTATTATTATTATTATTATTATTATTATTATTATTATTATTATTATTATTATTATTATTATTATTATTATTATTATTATTATTATTATTATTATTATTATTATTATTATTATTATTATTATTATTATTATTATTATTATTATTATTATTATTATTATTATTATTATTATTATTATTATTATTATTACTACTATTATTATTATTACTATTATATTATTATTAATTATTATATATTATTATTATTATTATTATTATTATTATTATTATTATTATTATTATTATTATTATTATTATTATTATTATTATTATTATTATTATTATTATTATTATTATTATTATTATTATTATTATTATTATTATTATTATTATTATTATTATTATTATTATTATTATTATTATTATTATTATTATTATTATTATTATTATTATTATTATTATTATTATTATTATTATTATTATTATTATTATTATTATTATTATTATTATTATTATTATTATTATTATTATTATTATTATTATTATTATTATTATTATTATTATTATTATTATTATTATTATTATTATTATTATTACTACTATTATTATTATTACTATTATATTATTATTAATTATTATATATTATTATTATTATTATTATTATTATTATTATTATTATTATTATTATTATTATTATTATTATTATTATTATTATTATTATTATTATTATTATTATTATTATTATTATTATTATTATTATTATTATTATTATTATTATTATTATTATTATTATTATTATTATTATTATTATTATTATTATTATTATTATTATTATTATTATTATTATTATTATTATTATTATTATTATTATTATTATTATTATTATTATTATTATTATTATTATTATTATTATTATTATTATTATTATTATTATTATTATTATTATTATTATTATTATTATTATTATTATTATTATTATTATTATTATTATTATTATTATTATTATTATTATTATTATTATATTATTATTAGATAATATTATATTATTATTAATTATTATATATTATTATTATTATTATTATTATTATTATTTATTCTGCTACTACTTATTTATTTATTGTTGTTATGGTTACTCTCTTCCAGGGGTGTGTCTGGGTATGCAGCTGGCTGTGGTTGAGTTTGCTAGGAATGTCTTGGGCTGGGAGGACGCCCAGTCCTCCGAGTTCAGGCCCGAGACTAGGTGATGGAGATGCCTGAGCATAACCCAGGACAAATGGGGGGGCACCATGAGGCTGGGCAAGAGGAAGACAATCTTCAAAACCAAAGACTCCATACTCCGTGAGTTTCTAGACGAGATTAATGACACATTGATGCGAGAGTTACAAAAGACCTTGCATGTGAGGGTAACAGGAAGTTGGGAGTTAATGTTGTTCCCACATAGCTCCTTTGGAATTACAGCACTTCCTGTAGTATACTAGACACCAGTGGGATAGCTCCATTCAGAATACTACTTTATTCAGCACTTCCTGTAGTATACTAGACACCTATGGGATAGCTCCATTGGGATTAATACAGCACTTCCTATAGTCACTTATGAGCTAGCTCCATTGGGATTACTACTTTAAACAGCACTTTCTGTAGTATACTAGACCTATCGGATAGTTCCATTTGGATTACTACTTTATACAGCATTTCCTATAGTATACTACACTTATGAGATAGCTCAATTGGGATTACTACTTTAAACAGCACTTTCTGTAGTATACTAGACCTATGGGGTAGCTCCATTGAGATTACTACTTTATACAGCACTTCCTACAGTATACTACACCTATGGGGTAGCTCCATTGAGATTACTACTTTATACAGCATTTCCTGTAGTGTACTACACTTATGGGTTAGCTCCATTGGGATTACTACTTTATACAGCACTACCTATAGTATACTACACCTATGGGATAACTCTATTGGGATTACTATTTTATGCAGACCTGCCAATTTTTGGTGACCAAAATGTGGGACAAATGGATGTTGGGGGGGAGGGGGGGGGGGGATGTTTGTGGTGTTTTCCTGCAACTTAGGAAATCAAATGTATTAATTACGTGACTAATAAATGCACTGGTTCATGTTTGAGACATGTGCAAGTCTCATGGCAGTGGAGGAGGTGCATGTAGCAATCCTTGCCTCCACATGCCAAAACCATTCCTGCGTTCGGTGTGTCAGGAATTTTCTTTTTAGTATCTGACTGTTTCACCAGTCATGGATATTTCTTCTGCGTGACACCGATTAAATTTGGTCTTCCATCAGTCTTGGTAGTTCATGCTTGCTTTCCAGATGGAGTGGTGGAACTGACTGTGGTTCAATAAACTTATCTGGGGAGTTTAGAAATTCAGCAGGTATTTATGTGACTCGGCTACTGGTTTGTTTGTGCGTCTAACATTTGGAAGAAGGCAGAACCACATTCTAGCAGCTACAAGTGCAAAAGTCACACTGATTGCAGTGGGGGAGGCTGTCCTCTACCAGCTAGCTACTAGCCAGGTTTTTGGGGGGGGGGGGGGGGGGGGGGGGGTGCTTATCAGCATGGGCTTCTATGGTCCACAGCTGACCAAAGCTACATTCAAGAACTTACTGGCTGGAACCGCTACTACCTGCTATTTATAAATTGGGGTAGCATGCAAAATGAGCATGTCTGGCAGGGCAGTCTGTAATGTGGCACTTCCGCTAATATACTAGACACCTGTAGGATAGCTCCTTGGGGATTATACAGCACTTCCTGTATACTAGCCACCTGTGGGATAGCTTGTTTGGGATTATACAGCACTTCCTGTAGGATACTAGATACCTGTAGTAGGATAGCTCCTTCAGGATTATACAGCACTTCCTGTAGTGTATACTAGCCACCTGTGGGATAGCTTCTTTAATTGTCTTCCACTGGTGATCCTAGCCACCCCTTGGAGCTCTCAAGTGTCATTAGTTTGGCCTACTTCAACTCTGTTTCCCTTCCTCCCCCGGATTAAAAGTTCCTGATAAGATCACAGCCAGTACGGAAACCAACCATCTTAATAGAAATGGCATGCCTCCTCCTTGGGTTTTATTCCCCCCTGCCAATAAAAACCCTGATTGTGGGTTTGTGTGATCAAATACTCCAGCATTGTCACAATATTTCCCAGCCATCTCAGAGTTACGAGGCTATTCCCGGATATCTCTGACTATGTTAGTGCATGGATCCCAAAATCAGCACCAGGCTAGTACTAGGGATATTTCTGGGGTAGAGTCCAAGTATTACAGGTCACAGAATCCTGGGATGTCTTGGGTAAAGCTGAGACAATACGGACACCTCAAAGTATTGCTTAAACATTTTGTTTCTGTTTGCAGGAAGCCTATACAGCAGCACTAGTGTAGAGGACAGAGGCCTGGTTGATGCGGTGGAGGAGAGGCACAGGCATCGCTACGAGATCAACCCCCAGTATGTGGCTGAGCTAGAGACTGCTGGGCTCAAGTTTGTGGGCCACAGCACTGACAACACGCGCATGGAGATCTGTGAGCTGTCTGGTGCGTGTTTACGATACTTTGGTGGGGGGGGGGGGGGGGGGTCATGATTATATTTATAAGTGTTTTTTGTAGTGTTTGTTTTTTTGTATTATTTTTTTTGTGTTGTTGTTATGGTTGTTGTCATGGTTGTTGTTGTGCACCTGTGTGCTTATAATTAGTCATTAATGTCCGGTATTGCGAGAACCTTTCCCAGGATACTGGGAACTATCCCCAGTATATAGGAGTGAACTGACACTCGATTTGCTGTTCGTTATTTTAAAAGGTAAAGGGTCCCCTAATCTGTGGACTGAATTGGTAAATTGCTCCCCTTTTATATATTTTTGTTTTTTAATATTTTTATTAGTTGATACCATATAAAGCGCAAGAATGACAACATGCATCAGGACTAAGCCTAGGACTGTGGGTGTTCTCGGGATAGTGACATCCCGTGCTATATATATATAATTTATATATACAATGTAGTTCCAATTATGCTTGGATGTACTGGAAGATCTTGAGTCGGTACTGGACATCCTTCACAAAAGCTACACCTGCAGATAGATGTGGGTGGTGGGTGGGTGGGCACGAGCAACAGAATATAAACATTAGCATTGTGACCTAGATCTTCACCAACTAAAGTCTGTAGCCATCTAAGTACCAATGTTACATGCAGACAGATAAAAGTAGTGTAGACTCGAAGGGTAGGAAGCAACTGCATGACATGTCCAGTGTCTCGAGTACTTGCATTGGTCAGTCACGATTATTTTGATATTATTTATTACTACTATTATTTGTAAGCCTAGACTGCACCTTCTAAAGCCTCCCTTACCTCCTCCCCTTATATATGCGTAGTTATTTATTCTTGTGTATGTTTGTTTGTGTGTCACAACAAAATTGCTCCTTGTCTTGTCTTGTTTGGAAATTATTTTCTTTGCTTTTTCACTTCCCGACATCTTGCTTCCTGTTCTGGGTGTGGCTATCTGGTGATGTCATAGGCTATATCCCGTAGAAATAGTATACAGAGAACACTCCTTGAGTGTGGCTCGTGCTCGAGTGGTGGAGAAAGCTTCAGTACCTACATGACCAGTATGCGAAGGTGCTGCTACAGTCTTGTTCATGGCTGCACTTAAACATGCACAACTCTCCTGTACAGTGCGTCTATCAACAGCAAATATACAAACAAAAACGTGGCAGAATCTTCTATTTGGAGTGCCTCCGGAAGAGATTATTTTTTTCGACTTAAAAGCTAGGCATTCCTAATGAGAACGTTTCAGTGGCTGCTATATATGAAGATATTCGTCTTTCTTCATTGGAGGGAGGCGAGATTGTTTCCATGTAAGATGAAGAGCAAAACTTTTTTCTTCTTTTTTCCTGTTTTTTTCTTCCTATTTTTTCCCTTTTTTTAGTATGGAAAACAATATAAACACTGCATGTTTTGTATTCAATCTAATTATTATTACTCCGGTATTATTATTTAATTACGATGCATTTAATTACGATGCATGCACAACCTCCTAAGTTGAGTTTCATTATTGTGCAGGATAGCTAAGTAATTGTTTTGTCTGCAGTTAGATAACAAACCTGTTCACTTTGTGTGTGGTAGCATATATGTGTTTAAAACCAATTCTTATTTCTCCTCTTTCTTGTAGGACACCAATATTACGTCGGTGTCCAGTTCCATCCTGAGTACCTAACACGTCCAATGAGCCCATCGCCCCCTTACCTCAGCGTTCTCCTGGCCTCCTCCCATAAGCTCCAGAGCTGGATAAGCCGTGGCTGTCGACTATCTCCTTGAGCAAGCTATGAATACGACAGTGACGACGATGAAGTGAATCAGACCACGAGCCCTTAGGGACTGTTACTGCTACAATCACCAACACCCCTACTGCTTTAACCAGCACACAGTCCTAACACTGAGGTTCATACTGGGGTTCATACTGGGGTGGGGTCTACATGACACATTCCGTGTAGTTGACATTTTTGCATATTATAAAACACTGCATTTGATACCCCGAGGCATATTTTGGCAGTTTCAATCACCACTTAACACTAGATTACTGGTCAGGAAAATCTACTTATTTTCCTAGCTTTATTATTATTGACACTAAGAAGCACCTATTAAAAATAAAGATGCCAGAATTATGCTATATAAATGGCATATTTGCTGAGGCCTATTCCACCATTGGAATATATAGGGCCATTCCTACTCCTAAATATACGCTTAGAACAGGAAAGATGACATTTCATCCATCTCAGATAAGTTAAGTTCTTGGATTCTGGCTCTATATTTTCGTATGCACACACTGTAGCATTATCTGGGGGGAATTCTGCAATTGGAGCTTCATTTGTATTGTATATATAAAATGTTAAAAGACTTTGATCCAAAAAACATATTGCAGGAAAAGATGACATCCAAGTACGGATTAGCATGGCCGGGTCTAGTAGAGGGTTTGAACTCGCCTCTACAACCAAAAGCATTGACATATCATCAGCATCCTTCACAGATCCAGAAAGATACATGCGCCATGTTATTTACATAATTGTTCAGGACATGCTTCCCCCTCCTAAATATGCACTACTTGGATGTAATTTATTGTGTACAAAGCAGTTGCTCAATATTTCATGGCATGAAGCACTTGTTGAGTGTGACTGCTCAAGAGAGTATGTTTGAGCAGTGTCTGGAAGGAAGGGGGGAAAGAGCACTTCCTGCAAACACAAGATGCCATGAACTTCACTTCCATGTTGGACAGGTGATTTACATTAGGTGTAGAGTGTATGTGTGTGCATGTAAGCCTTCTACCATCTGACAAGTAGCAATCTCCAGTCCACCCTCTGTAATGTAGCAATCTTCAGTAGGTCAGTTTGAAAGAAGTGGTCCACTGTGTGTATGAATATGTTGCATAGACATTGGGATGTCAAACATCACAGAACTGGTAATCTAGTGTCTCGCTCTACCTATTATAAGAATAGATAGACCAAGGTACCATTGCACATGTAACTCACTGAAGCATGTATATATCTGGGGAAATGGAAGATGATGAAAACCTCTGTTGCGGCTTCAACTGGGAATCTTCATTCAATTAAGGTCCCTCTCCAAAAAATGAAGGGGGAAAATCTTCTTTCTCTCTCTCTTCCCCCCACACACAATAGTCATAAATACACCAACAACTCACAGAGATCATATGCCATATCTAAAACAGCCCAATCAACTGTACATTTGTGCTAATTTATGAGAGTCACCCATGTCCACCATTTTATTACTGATGAACATGATTTCGACTGCTCATTGTAGCTACAAACTTCTTCACAGATATCTCTCTCTAATAGCATTACTAAAAGCCATGTGGCCTCCAAAATTAGATTGCTGATGAGTTGAAAGAATTTTGTATGTATGTAGGTAGCAAGCACAGTACTGAGAGCAGTACTGACATCAATACCCGCAGTGAGAGTGCCATCAGTAGCACTGACAGCTATACCAGTGCCATCAGTGGCACTGGTATAGCTGTACCAGTGCCATCAGTAGCAGTGAGAGCTACACCGGTGCCATCAGTAGCAATGAGAGCTGTACCAGTGCCATCAGTAGCAGTGAGAGAGTGCCATCAGTAGCAGTTGTGTGAGTAAGAGCAGTAGTTGTTTTTATAGTGAAGAATGTGACATAATTGATGTGGGTGAGTGTTTGGAATTTTGGTGTTCGGAGTGCCATGAAGTTGAGATGTGTTGCATTGAGTGTGGAACTAGCCCTATATTGTGCAATAAGGATTTTTCCAAGCACCACCATTTATGCCTTATTTCTATTGTGAAAACTACGAAGTCCATTTCCATACCTTGGCAGAAGAATGCCTGAAAGAAGGATTTTTGCTGGCTAATGTGCAGGAAGTAGTTTTGCCACTGAGAAAACTTTTTTTGTTGTTGTTAGTCGTGATGGTACTTGGCAGTGTAGATGGTTTGCTATCTCTCTTCCTGATGAAGGCTAGAGCATCTAGTTGAACCATCAAGTCAGTCAATTTAAAGTTGATTATTGGGAAAGGCATTGTACTTTCGTTACGTCAACTGAGAGTTCGTTGAAAGTTTTTGTCATTGGTTTTGTAACGAAAAGGTGAAAAATTGAAGTATTGCGCAAGTTGTAAACATTGGAACCAGCAAAGATAAGTAAATGGATATTTACAGAAATGAGATAAAGCATGGATACATACAGGATAAAGCATGGATAGAAATGAGATAAGGCATGGATACATACAGAAATGAGATAAAGCATGGATACATATATACAGAAATGAGATAAGGCATGGATACATATATACAGAATAATTGGATATGGCATGGATACATACAGAAATGACAATGTCGGATCCAGCAATGGGGTGCAAAGGGCGCCCCCCCCTTTCACTACTTACCTTATTACTCCGTCAACTTAAACAGCCAGCTCCTGGATTCAAGCCATTGATTCAAAACTTGCCAAAAAATCCTATATAACGCCCAGTAAAGTCCAATTTGAATAACCTTTAACTTACAACAAAGATTTCAATGAAGCGGTCTGGAGAGATTCCTTACCTTACAACAAAGATTACAATGAAGCAGTCAAGAGATGGGCAGTCTTCTCTGCTTCGTTTTGTCCAAAAAAATTAGGAGGGATACATCTGAAGAGGAAGACAGTGACTGCACAGCCAGCACAGTGGTTCATTCTCAAATGGAACTGGAACAAGGTATAGCTCTTTATTAATTGAACTATTAATAGCTTGCTATTTTAACTAATTTTAGAGAAAGATGTTAAATCAAACATATTCATGCTTATTCATATAGTTTATAGAACCCTTGGTATGGGATAAAACCTGCAGTTACACCTTTGCCCCATCCAACCTTTTGGCTGCAGTCACTGAGGTTGGTGCAGTGGCAGCCCAGGCGGAGATTTTGAAGGGTGAGAAGTACGCCCACCTGGACTCGGTATACAAGTTTGTACCTGTGGCGGTAGAGACGTGTGTATCCTTTGGCTCAAGCAAAGGCATTCTTCAGGGAGTTGGGATGCCGCCTGAGGTCAGTGAATTACGAAGAGAACTCCCATCAACATCTTCTTCAACGGATTTCTGTGGCTGTGCAGAGTGGGAATGCAGCCTCAGTTAATGGGATCTTTGCCATCAGGGTTGAGGACGAGCCATTTCCCTAGTCATCACTTGAACATTTGAACTTGAGAGGAAGGGGGTTGAAAAGCTTATAGATTCTTTTTTTTAAATTTGTGTTTTCTGGGGACTTCAGCTTTATATATAACATATATAGTATACATGATGGTGGCCCAGCCTCTGGTTTGATGGACTTGCTTGCATGAATTCCATTGTAGGTACTAGGAGTGTCAGCACTACCTCCTGTGACAAGCATCATATATACCTACAGATGAAATGAAATATAAACTCATGAATGACCGAATGCCATCAGAAGCCTTCAAGTTTCCTGGAAAGAAATATGATCGCAAACGTTCATATGCTAGGCACTGTAACCGCAGTTGGATTGTTGAATTTCCATTTTTGAGCTACTCTAAAGAAGAGGATGGCTTGTCTCAGTTGTGTGTGTTTTCGAACAGGATTGTGATGATTTGCATGCTATATAGCCAACTGATAAAGAGGTCCTATCAAAACAGGAAAAAAGCTCATGCAGATATGATTAAATATTCTACATTGCAGTATCACAGAACTTCTGAGAATATTAGGCTTGCATTTATACGGACATAGCAAGGCTCACAGGTTAAGGTGGATCATTGTCTTAGCATGCAAATTCAACAAGTCGCTTCCAATCGTACTTTTCTTAAGATTATCATATCATGTATTGAATTTTGTGGTAGACAGGGGATTGCCTTAGGAGCTCCACTTCCCCCCCCCCCCCAATTTTTGGGTTTTTTTTTTTGGTTTCCCCCCCAAAATATGATGACAGTACATGCAAGATGCTGCCTTCCAAATTGGAGAAGATTTGGATGCTCCATTCTGGACTTATACTAACTTGAGTACTCCCGATTTGCGAAGAAGATGCTTCACGTAATAGTGAGTTTCAATGGCCGCAGAGACCGACAAGGGAAGCAAACCAGTGATTCTGGTCATCCCCACTAGGAAGTGGCCTATATAGGACAGACCAAACTTCCCCTCCCTATTCTTGATTTTTCTGGTATGTATATGTATACCACTTTTGGTGCTTTTTAATGGTATGGTCAGTTCAACCATTGAAATACTATACTAATCCTTAAAATGCCTGTCCCGAAAAAGTTGTTTTTTTGGCCAAGGACGGTTCTCCCTGCTTCATATTTGGAGTAACCAGAAAAAATTATGTAGATTCTGTTTCCTCTCAATGACAAGATGACATTCTCTGTTTTTAATTTTAAGCAAGTATGATGTCAACAGGTACAAAAAAAAATGAAAATGCTACCAAGAAATTGCAATAGTTTTTAAAATCCATGATCACACTATTTAAAAAAAACTCAATGTTATATTGTGTTTCATACTTTGTAATTTCCCCTGTGGTAAGTTGCGAAATCCCAAAGTAAACTAGTCTCCAAATATGATGGTCTTCGTGAAATCATAAATGTTCACTAAGTACGGATTGGTTGTAGCTGGGTAGTTGGCACAGCACCAGAAGGTAGGTCTGTGTATAGATAGGTACACATCATACAAGATTTCAAATAAAAATTCTGAAGCAGAGAGAAGTTGTGTTTTTTTTTTGTTTTTTTTTTGTTTTGTACACATCATACAAGATTTCAAATAAAAATTCTGAAGCAGAGAGAAGTTGTGTTTTTTTTTGTTTTTTGTTTTTTTGGGTAGTAGACCCCCTTAATTAAGAGGACACAGAGATGATGCTACATCTACTGGTATCCTTAATGAAGGAAACTTTAAAGCCCTTGTTTAATTCAGAATTGAATCAGGTGATACTGAATTAGGTACTCATCTCAAAATATGCTCTAGCCGATCCACACATATATTAAAAAAACAAGCCAGAATGAATCACTTGCTGATGTTATTCAAACAGAAATTGTAACGGCACAGACTTATTTTGCAAATTTCTTTGGAATTCAAGCAGAAGAAGTCACAGATGTATCCAACTGGGAGCAGCTAGGCATTATTGTTCGATATGTGAAAGATCGACAGCCAGTTGAGAGATTACTTGAATTTGAAAACTGTGAAACCATTAGTGTTGAGAAAAGATTATTCAGTTGCTGCAGAAGGTTGGTTTACAACCTAACCTGATTAGAGCTCAGATGTATGATGGAGCAGGCAATATGGCTGGCCGGCTTAAGGGATGTTCTGCACATATATTGAAGAAGGTCCCTCAGGCAATTTATTACCACTGCACTATATAGCCATCAGCTTAACCTGGCTCTTTCTAAAACATCAACCATAAAAGAAGTGCAAGTCATGATAAATACTGTTACAAGTGTTGGTCTGTTCTTTAAATACTCTCCCAAACACCAGAGACACCTGGAAACTTGTATAAAGGCTTACAATGCAGAGTTGAAGGAAGTTGGAAATACTCACCTTCGAAAGAATAAATCTATGTGTGTGACTAGGTGCATTGAGCGCCACTCAACAATGGAAGATTTTGATAGCATGTATCCTGCTCTGTGTAACTGTCTAGATGACATTGCTTGCAACATGGGTGGTATATGAGGTAGTAAAGCTGTTACTGAAGCCAATGGAATTTTCCATAGCTTTATTTCTGTATTCAAGGTTAATCATTACATCTTTGGTTTCACTAAGCCTTTAAGTGTCCTCCTTCAAGGTTCAACCACAGATTTAATTGCAGCATATAGTGAGATTGATCAACTTAAGAGAATGTTACTTGAGCTCAGAGAAAATGCTGAAGATGAGTTTCAGCCTTTATTTCAAAGCATGCTAGATATGGCTGAAATTGCACACTTGGAAGGAATGCCTGTTCCTAGAATATGTCAGCGGCAGACTGCAAGAAGCAACACTGACACATCAATGATCATCACCTATGGAATATTGGGGCAGAACTATGTTTATTTCATTTCTTGATCATTTGCTTCAAGAGTTTGATAATCGATTCAGTCAGCTTGCTCAGGGTGCCATAAAGGATTATATTTGTTACCATCTGAATTACCCAGACTCTCAGAGAGAGATATTACTGCTCTGTTTGAGAGATTTAAAGATGATCTTCCTTCTCCATCATCTTTTAATCAAGAGATATATACGAAGATGGAAAATGCTATGGTCCATCATTGAACACTTGCCCTCATCTTTAGTGGACACCCTGGGTAGTGATCTTTATGTTCCAAGGAGTTGTCCCAAATATTTCCACAATTTTCCATATTCTGTCAATAACTCCTGTAACAACAGCTACATAGTAATGAATGAGCAAATTCCGCTTTAAAATCAATCAAAAGTGACAGGAGATATGGGCCAAGAACGTTTGAATTTCCTGCTTATGCTATATGTTGACAAAGACATTAAGCTGGACTCAGACAAAGTGATTGACCTGTATGCTTCTCTATATCCAAGGAGATGAAACTTCTTAATCCCTTGTGAATCATTAGAACACATGATATTGTCATAATATTGTGCTGTTAATACACTTTTCAATTCTGTAAAATATATATATATTTTTAATAAGACCAGAAACAATAATATAAGGTAGTCACTGATTTATACAAAAACACCATAAAAATATAGTCACATGAGTAAGGCCATGAAGTGATCAATATAAGTTGGAATTATGTATCTTCATGAGGGAAAGAGATATTATAGATACAGCAAAACTATGACAAGTTGTCTCATTGAGTTGTAAGTTCCAACTGTATATTATTGGTCACAATGCAGAGCCTCGAGTTCACTTAACTACACCTAAATCTTGGGTCACCTCTCCACCCTGAGAAGTTTGAAATTTATTTTGTTCAAAATCCTCAATGCTCTGTGCAATGGATCCTGGTCATAATTAAAGATAGCAAACTGTTTATAGCTATATAGCATCCGACACAATACATCAGCTTTTAAATTCTCAAGCTTCTGTGCCTCCCCCCTTTTAGTTTTTCCGGGTCCGCCACTGAATGAGATAAGGCATGGATACATATATACAGAATGGAATAAGTCATGGATGCATATATACAGAAATGGGATAAGGCATGGACACATATATGTTAGTTTTGAGAAAATCGAATTTTAAATTTATTTTAACTGAGCATGCTCAGTTGACTTAAATATCAGAACAAAGAAATGTTTTCCTGTATGAGATGATACTGGTTGTATTCTGTTAGCTACAGAGCTGCAAACTCACCTGATGCTGCCGGGTGTCACCAGATTTCAACACTAATCTCCAGATCTCCCGATTGAATATCCAATTCACCCGGCTTTCTGAGGAATTGATTTTTTAAAGATCAGGGTTAAAAAGATCGAAGTTCAAATCAAAATAAAATGGCCAAGCGACCCACATCAGGGAGTGCAAGCTACTCTGAAAATGGCACAGACGCCAAGAAGTCACTCAGGCAAGTATTCATGCTCTTATAATTCCCTGTGGGCCCAAAATTATCCTGTTCGAGCTGTTCCTCGTTGCACTTCGATGTTTCACTGCATTCCATGCAGTAAAAACATTCTCTGTAGCCAACGGGTTTGAAGGATGTCAAGGTTTCATTGGAGAGAGATTCTCATAAAAGCAACGTGAAAGGGGTTCAAGAACAGATGCCACTGAACTCTTTTCTTAGCAAGCCAGGAGAATCTGAGATTGGAAGAAAGACCACAAGAGCTGAGGTAATGATCACCAATTTTCTCATTCAGCATAACCTCCCTATTGCTACTGCTGATCATTTAGGATTGCTTGTCGATATGCATCTGCCAGAACAAAAACCTCTGCTATTCTTAATGTTGCTATGGGTGCATATTGCTATGGGTGCATATTGCTATGGGTGCATATTGCTATGGGTGCATATTGCCATGAGATACTTGTCGAACACTGCAAAGCTCATCCGTTTAGCTTTGGGGCAGATGCATCCAATGACAAAGGACTGTTGAAGATGAACTCAGTCACCATCCATTTTTTTGACATTAAACAGGTCCAAAAAAGTAACTAGCCAATTTTATGATATCTGTACAACATCTGGGGAGAATTGTGGCAAAGCTTATTCCATATTTGATGCCATAAATGGAAAATTTGAGTCAGATTCAGTTCTTTGGGTCAATGCTATCAGTCTTAGCGTTGATAATACCAATGCTATGATTGGCACTCAAACTTCATTGCTTCAAGATGCAAAGAGAAGAATCCCAGTGTCTTTATTTCTGGATGCCCATGCCATCTTGCTCACCTTGTTGCCAGTGAGGGACAATGATACTTTTACGAAGATTGCTGGAATCAACATTGAAGATGCTGTAATCGATTTGTTCTATTGGTTCGATAAGAGCTCGAGTTCGAAATGCAAGGGGAAGCTTGCCAAATAATGTGAATTTTGTGATCAGGAATATCAGCTAGTCCTCAAACATGTTTCAACACGCTGGCTATCATTAGAAAGATGTGATCGAGTTTAAAATAAGTACCCCAGCCTTAATTAAGTCCTACTTTGAGTCAGAGCACTTTGCTGATGAACGTTTTCAGCGACTTCATGCTTTGTAATCCAGTTCTCGAACCAGTTCTTCTGTTTCACAGTGCTTCTATACCAAGTTTAACAAATTGCTACAATGTGAAGAGCCAACAATCCACATTCTACAAGATGCTATGATTAATCTGGCCAAGAAGCTAGCTTCTCGTATTGTTCTACTGGACATACTCAGGGACACGCCATTGATGTCCGCTCCAAAATGACAGAGAATGTGCAGTTATTGCAAGATACCAGGACATTTTAAGTTCTAGGGGCACTAAAATAACATGTCATAAGCTACTTGAGGAAAGAAACAAAAATGAAGTGCAGTGTATCACCTGTTTCCATTAAATTTCTAATAAAAGCACACCTCCAAGTGGTCATTCAATAGTGTCATTTTCTCTACATCAGTATATATATTTTTAATTTTTTTAATTTATCATAAAATTTTGAAAGAACATGCTATGAGGTAGTTGGAAAGCATGAAAAGCGAAATTAGATCATTAATGCCTTATGCGGCCTTTTCTTGTGGCAGGTCACATACAGAAATGGGATATGGCATGGATAGGCATGGATACATATATTATAGAAATGGAATAAGTCATGGATCAGGCCCGTACGCAGGATTTTTGAAAGGGGGGTGACAAAATATGTACTAGACATAAACTAACATGTAATAGTCTTATATAAACACATCATTCTGTTTAATTATGGTAAAAAATCATATTAATACTAATTAAGAAAAAAGTAAATTTGCTTTTTTGGATATTTTTGGAAAAACAGCTTACATACATGATCAATGTTAAGGTCATATTCATAGTTCATGTGAATTAGGGCTAAAGCACTTAGTCGCTCTTCTGACTGTGTGGATCGCATGTAATTGTTAAGTCGCCTGAGTGCAGATGCCGATCTTTCACAAGAGCATGAGCTTAATGGAATTGTTCCCAAAAGTTTGAGCAATGTAAAAATGTTGGGAAGTGAAGTGGAGCAACATTGCTTCAGTGTGTTACTAATTGTTTCATGGCTGGTGTGCTCTTTCAAGGATCAGCATGTGACACTGACACTAGGTGTAAATTATTCAAACCACTTGTCAGTTGTAGGTGGCTTGTTTGAAGTCAGAGGTGTTTAATTACTATTGCCAATGTGTGGATAGTTGGATATGCATATCATTAATTTGAAAGGGGGGTGCAAGTGCACCCCCTTGCATCCCCCCTGTATACACAGGCCAGTGGATGCATACATACAGAAATGAGATAAGGCATGGATACATACATACAGAAATGGAATAAGGTATGGATACATACATGGAAATGGGATAAGACATGGATACATACAGAAATGAGATAAGGCATGGATATGTGAGATAAGGCATGGATACATATAAATAGAAATGAGATAGTCTGTATGGACTAGACAGCCATCTGACACGATCCGTAAAGGCAACCAAAACATCATCACCCCTAGAACGTATATCCTATTTCTGCATGGATAGGCATAGATACATATTCACAGAAATGGATAAGGCATGGATATATATATTATTTTTTCTTTTCTAACATTTTATAATGATATTTATATATATATGTGGTTGGAGGACTAACCAAGATTACTCGTTCTGCTTCGAAGAATTCGAAGAATTAAAAATAAAATAAAAATGGATAAAAAAAGGAAAAGACCATTATTATGTGGAAATGGTGAACTCGAAGTTTCCTTGATTTTGGCTGCTCCAGATTTGTGTGGAAATAAGGGCAACTCAAGTGGGTAAAGGTATCATACTCTAGAAATTTATATAAACCATGCACTGCAATACCAAGTTTTCTGTCTAAATCACCGAGGCTCACCAATTATTATTGTTGTTGTTGTTATTTATTATTATCATCATTATTGTTGTTCTTCTTTTTGTTGTTATTGTTGTTTTCATGTTATTATTGTTGTTATTGTTGCTGTTATTATTGTTGTTGTTATTATTATTGTTGTTATTAGTTATTATTATTATTATTATTATTTATTATTATTATTTATTATTATTATTATTATTATATTATTATTATTATTATATTATTATTATTATTATTATTATATTATTATTATCATTATCATCATCATCATCATCATCATCATTATTATTATTAGTAGTAGTATTAGTATTATTATTATCACCTAATTAACACTTGCTATATAGTTATATAACAAAAATACCACTAATTAACAATAAATATATAAATAAATAACTTAAATAACTAAAAAGCTAACAAGTTCAACTCCCAACCGACCCCAAAACAGACAAGGCATTCCCCCGCTGGACTGCCACTGAGAGACGCTGAAGGAGGTAAGCACGGGCATTCACTCCCCAGTTCTTCTTATTATTATTGTCATCATCATTGTTGTTGTCATTCTTCTTGTTGTTGTTTGTTGTTATAATTATTGTTGTTATTGTTTTTTGTTTATTATTGTTGTTATTTAATGAAACAATACAAATTTAATGAAAAATTATGAATGGGAAAGTGTCAGATGCCCGTGCTGCCCAGTACAGATGTACAGTTCCCCCGCTGGACCGCCATGGATAGTCTCTGGAGCAGGTACTCTGTCGATTTGGGCTATTGTTATTATTATTGTTGTCATTATTATTATTGTTACATTATTATTATCATAATTATTATTATTATTATACAATTTCATTGAGAAGGTTATTGTAATGTTATTATGTCAACTGATAATTTATTCAGACTTTATTTAAGGGAAACCTACGGGTAGTGTCAGGGAAACCTTCCCTGACTGTTGACAAAGGAACCACCATGAACAAAGGGACCACCATGAACAAAGAAACCACCATGAACAAAGGAACCACCATGGACAAAGGAACCACCATGAACAAAGAAACCACCATGGACAAAGAAACCACCATGGACAAAGAAACCACCATGAAAAAAGAAACCACCATGGACAAAGAAACCACCATGGACAAAGAAACCACCATGGACAAAGAAACCACCAGAGACTGGTGACCTCAAACTGAGTGCTATAAAAGAACATTGTAATTTAATTAAAGGGAGAGAAAAACACTAAGAGAAACTGGAACTGAACTTGTGTAAGGAGGGATAGACTGTAAAGCTAGGCTTGTATGGTTATCTCTTTGTAATCTCTGTGTATGATTGCTGATTGAGTATATCACTTATCTTATTAATATATATACCATTCTATTAATAAGAGGGATACAGCGACTACTGGAGTTGGCTGATTTCGGGTTGGATCGGGATCACTAGTGAGGAGAGACTGGTGACAAGGATCTAGCCATCGTATAAAATAGTGTCTCATGCCAATTAGTTAAAGGTTCTAATTGGATGAGAACTGATTTTATCACATTGGTGGCAGCGGTGGGATAATACTTGTTTCATCCTTCGGGAGTGGTGCATATTTCTTTTGCTTATTATTAATACTTGTTTCATCCTTCGGGAGTGGTGCATATTTCTTTTGCTTATTATTAATACTTGTTTCATCCTTCGGGAGTGGTGCATATTTCTTTTCCTTATAATTGTAGTGGTTTTATGCGCGACTAATATCACTTTTCTTCACACTTGTATCTCAACTCGTCTTTCTGAAAGAATGTCACTCCCAGGAGAGGACCGAAGGACAAGAAGCCAGACTACTCCTGCGCCCAGAGACACCGTTGAGGAGGGGGAGGAGGATTCCCTCCAGCACCACCAACCTTTTTCAACACCTGCTAACAGTCAACAGCAGGGGGGTTCGAGAACAGAGATGATGGCTACATGGCTTCAAGCAGATGAAGCACGGGCACTGAGAGAGGAAGAGAGGATGGATCGGTACCGCTGTGAAGACCGCGACCGACAAGAGCAACACCGCCGTGAAGACCGCGACCGACAAGAACTCCAAGAGCAACACCGCCGTGAAGACCACGACCGACAAGAACGCCAAGAGCAACGATGGCAACAACTTTTGGCAGAAATGCGTAATCCGGCAAGGGAAGAACAATTACCCCCCATGCCTAAACCGACATTACACAAATATGTCGAGGGAGTAGACGACATGGGTGCTTTTTTAGATACCTTTGAAGTAACTGCTGAAGTAGGAGGGTGGCCAAGGAGACAGTGGACTGCCTGCCTACGTAGTTCGTTGTCGGGACAGGGGATGCTGGCAGTGTCATCGTTGACTGCTATGGAACAGCAGGACTATGATGTTGTCAAAGCAACCCTGCTCTCTACATATCAAGTCTCCACAGAGAGCTACAGGAGGAGAGTGTTTGAAGTTAACTTCAACCAAGGGAATCCTGAGAATTGGTTCCGGGACCGAAAACAATCGTTTAATCGTTGGATTCAATCCATGAATCCAGTGGTAAGTCCCAATATGACACGTTATTAATCGAATTAACGTTGCAGAAACTTCCTCGATGGCTAGAAGTGAGAATGAGGCAGCTCAATCCAGCCTCTTATGAAGACCTGAAAGAAGCAGTAGTACGCTATCTGAGCTCATCCAGAGGAGAGAAGGAAGTAGCCTCAACACAGAAACCTGAGCAGAAAAGGAGTTGGAGAAGCGCAACTAATGAGAGCCGCGAAGCCAACGAGAGAGGCGGACGTTTTCCACCTAGCCGCAGGGATGAGCGCTACAAAGGTAACACTAATAGTAGTACGATGCAAGGAAAAGAAGCTAAACCGCTGGAGTGTTATCGTTGTGGGAAACCTGGGCATATGAAAAGAGATTGTGTTGTCAAGTTGGAAAAAGCAAACTGTGGGATAATTAAATGTGAGAAAGTACCAGCTTGGTCTCGCAATGTGAAGGTCAATGGTAAACCAGCAGTAGCATTGCTTGATACAGGGTGCACGAAGACCATAGTACATCCTAGGCACATACAAAAGACAGATTACCTACAATGGAAAATTGCATACGCCACAGCCAGTGCTCGAAAAACATATTTTCCAGCAGCCAAGGTAGTGTTACAAGTGGATGGAGACAAAAGGCTAGAGTTAGCTGTAGGACTTTCAGGACATATAACTACTGACCTTTTGTTGGGGCATGATGTTCCCCATTTCCATAAGTATATTAGGGAAGCGATGGAGACAGAGTCCAAAAAAGAAGAAAACATTCCAACCACCGCCGCAACCACAGAGTCAACAATGGTGACAACAAGGGCTCACCAACAGGTGCAAACCCAGATCGACACTCAGTTGCAGCTTCAACAGCAGGAAGAGGAACCAGTCACGCACTCTCTTGACTCTGGGGGAAGTGGAAGTGAGATGGAAGAGGATGTAGCTGAAGAGTCTAATCCAGTGGCAGCTGTACCAGTGGAGTCCAAATTTGAGGAGGATATAGAACGAATAGGTGAGACTATTCCTCTGCAGGTCGCAAGGGACGACTCAAGGAGCACAGAAGTAATGAGCATTGATGCAATCTCACCTGATCAACTGCAGCAGGAGCAGCTGAAGGACACAACTTTGATGAAAGTGAGAAAAAAAGCTGATAGCAAGGGTAGTCCTTACTTTTGGGAGGGAAGATTACTAATGAGAGAACCCTATCATGTTGGTGGGAAAAGCCTAGTGATAGTGCCTAAGATGGCAAGAGTAAAGGTCTTAACATTAGCTCACAATTCAGTAGTGGCTGGGCATTTTGGACGTGAAAGAACCTTGGAAGCCATTAGACAACGATTGGATTGGCCAGGGATTGCTTTAGATGTAAAAGAACTTTGTCAGTCATGCCCCATTTGCCAGAAGGCTAGTGCCCCAGTAGTGACTAAGGCACCACTACACCCTTTGCCTATTGTCAAGGAACCGTTCTCCAGGATAGCTCTAGATATCTTTGGGCCCTTAAAAAGAACTAAGGCTGGGAATAAGTATATTCTAGTGGCAATAGATTATACCACAAAGTGGCCGGAAATGCTTCCGTTAAAAAACACCACAGCTGAGACAGTAGTAAATTGTTTAGTCGATTTAACTGCCAGAGTAGGGGGTACCACAAGAGTTACTATCAGATAACGGGAGCAATTTCATGTCAAAAGTGATGAAGCAGTTCTGTAGCAGAACTGGAATCAAACAGATTCGAACCTCCCCATACCACCCCCAAACAGACGGTATGGTGGAACGGTTCAACAGTACTTTGAAGAGGTTGTTGAAGAAGTTAATGAACAACCCAAAGGTAGAATGGGATGATTGCCTACCTTTTGTTTTGTGGTCCTATAGGGGTAGTGTCCATGCGACCACAGGATTTTCACCTTTCAGGCTATTATTCGGAAGGGAGATGAGAACACCCCTTGAGAATTTAGCTAGATTCTGGAAAGGAAAAGCAGAAGAGTGTGAGGTTGATGTTATCGAGTTCATTCGAACCATGGAAGCTAACATTGAACTAGTGAGAGAATTGGCTCAGGAAAAAGAAAGGAAAGAGAAATGGTCTCAAAAGAGATACCATGATAGGAAAGCTATTGAAAGACAATTTGAGGTTGGGGAATTTGTTTTAGTATTCCGACCGCGAAAACAGAATAAACTGTTAAATGAGTGGCAAGGCCCATTTCCAATTGTGAGAAAGATCACTGAGGTAACTTATCAGGTGGACACGGGAAAAACAGGGAAACCACTAAAAACTTTTCACGTGAATACCATGAAGTTATGGACTTCGCCAGCCCCAGCAGTCTTTCTAGTGGAAGACCAAGAATTAGACGACCAGTTCAATTTGAACCAGGTATCAAAGGCATGTTCTCTCTCTCACATGCAACACACACAATTAAATCAATTGAAACAACAATTCAGGGATGTTATTAAGGAAACCCCAGGAAAGACTGACTTAATAGAGCATGTGATAGCTACAGGGGATGTACTGTATAGGTTAGCACACACAGCGAAAGAATTTTTGCGCTCGGAGATCAAAACTCTTTTAGATCAGGGTATCATTGAATCTTCTCACAGTCCTTGGGCAGAGCCCATAGTTTTAGTTCCTAAAAAGGATGGGGGGACAAGGATGTGTATTGACTACCGCAAATTGAATTTAGTGACCAAAGCAGACCCATATCCACTACCAAATATCGAAGAGCTGATTGACAACATAGGTGGAGCCAAATTCATAACTACATTAGATCTAGTTAAGGGATACCACCAAGTGCCTGTGGAAAAGGGGAGTCGAGAAAAAACAGCTTTTTCAACACCTTATGGGAAATATCAATATCTCACAATGCCCTTTGGTTTGGTGTCAGCCCCTTCCACATTTCAAAGACTTATGAATTCTATTTTAGAAGGATTACATGATTTTTCCTCCGCGTATTTGGATGATATAGTCATCCATAGTACCTCATGGGAAGATCATTTGAAACATTTGAGGGTAGTGATGGAAAGGTTGAGGGCAGCGGGGTTAACCATAAAAGAAAAGAAATGTAATTTTGGGGTTAGTCAATGTTGTTATTTGGGTCATCTGGTTGGTGATGGTCAAGTTCGCCCGATGTCGTGCAAGATCGAAGCCGTGCAGAACTACATGATCCCAAAGACGAAGAAGAACGTTCGAGCATTTCAAGGACTCTGCGGCTACTATCGCAAATTTATTCCATCATTTGCTACGATAGCTTGCCCCCTCACGAACTTAACAAAAAAGATGAAAGAAAACAAAGTGATCTGGACAACGGAATGTGACACAGCATTCCAAGCATTAAAGAAAGCTTTGACAGATCAACCGATTCTATCAACTCCTGATTGGACGAAGCAGTTTATATTACAGACAGATGCCTCAGCAACGGGGTTGGGTTATGTATTGAGCCAAATAAATGACAAGAGAGAAGAGCATCCAATTGCGTACGGCTCGCGGAAATTATTGCCCAGGGAGCAGAATTATTCAACCATCGAGAGGGAGGCACTTGCGATCGTTGCTGGTGTGAAGCATTACAGAGTCTACCTAGAGGGTACCAAGTTCAAGATCGAGACTGACCACAACCCTCTTTTGCATTTAGCAAACTTAAAGGACAGCCATGGTCGATTGGCTAGATGGGCTTTATCATTACAAGCCTATGACTTTTTGATCTCTCATAGATCTGGTTCAGCAAATGCAAATGCTGACTGCCTTAGTCGAGACCAAAGGGTCTCGATCTAACGGGGGAGGAATGTCAGGGAAACCTTCCCTGACTGTTGACAAAGGAACCACCATGAACAAAGGGACCACCATGAACAAAGAAACCACCATGAACAAAGGAACCACCATGGACAAAGGAACCACCATGAACAAAGAAACCACCATGGACAAAGAAACCACCATGGACAAAGAAACCACCATGAACAAAGAAACCACCATGGACAAAGAAACCACCACGGACAAAGAAACCACCATGGACAAAGAAACCACCAGAGACTGGTGACCTCAAACTGAGTGCTATAAAAGAACATTGTAATTTAATTAAAGGGAGAGAAAAACACTAAGAGAAACTGGAACTGAACTTGTGTAAGGTGTAAGGAGGGATAGACTGTAAAGCTAGGCTTGTATGGTTATCTCTGTGTAATCTCTGTGTATGATTGCTGATTGAGTATATCACTTATCTTATTAATATATATACCATTCTATTAATAAGAGGGATACAGCGACTACTGGAGTTGGCTGATTTCGGGTTGGATCGAGGATCACTAGTGAGGAGAGACTGGTGACAAGGATCTAGCCTAGTGTCTCATGCCAATTAGTTAAAGGTTCTAATTGGATGAGAACTGATTTTATCACAGGTAGTGATACTCATAAATTATTGTGATGCTAACTACAACAAGATTTTACACCGGAAGGCTCGGTGGGAGAATCACCACATGTTCAGCATGAGATGCCATGATGAGGAAATTCTACCAGCAAGTTTAATGGTGAAACCTCCCATTAAGACCAGGGAAGGGTACAGGATTATCGCACAGGTTGGGATTAGAAGTGTGGCGCTAAACAACCAAATGCCTGGCAGTAAGTGGCGAGTGAAGGTGCGACGAAGAGAGTTCTAGCATAGCTGAGAAGGCCTAATGCAGCAGCACTAATATGTAAGGGAAATAGCGGGATCAAAGATAAAAACCAGCACCTCGAAGTATGCGCAATCTCCATGTTACCATGCCCACTGTACAAATGCTGTTTCATTACCACACCAATTTTAGTACTATTGGCATCATCAAGGACGTGCTACAAATGAAGTTTGGTACATGTATTTATAATGGTGGACACCTATTTGGAATGGTGGATACAGAATTCTCAACAAACTCTAAGTTGACATATTGAAATTACAATGACCTTCTCACTAATCAACCTGAAATTTACTCTCTCAATGTTTTGACTAGATGCTCTAGCCTTCATCAGGAATAATTGAAGGCTAGAGCATCTAGTCAAAATGTTAGAGAGTAAATTTCAAGTTGATTATTGGAATGGTTAGTGTAATTAGTGTAATTAGGTAGAGTATTTCATTTTCCATGCCCAGAAGCACTATTATCAGTTCTCTTGTCATCAAGTCTCCTAATAGGCTATATAGAGATGTCCCAGCTCCACTGCTACCAATAATCAGTGCACACATTAGGGCTGTGACTACCTTATCGCACCAATGGGCAGCCTACAATCAGGTGGCAGGTACTACGCAAGTGACCAGCCATTGCACAGTTGATCCTGCAACTGGAATGCATTCATCAGATATTGAGCCATTGGTGAGGGAGGGCTCAGCAGGTGTAATTAATAATAATATATATATAATGACTTTACCAACCTTGACAAAAGTGAGTTGCGTACAGTAGACATGAGTGCATGGTAATATGGTTGATGAACACCCACCAACTGGCAGTTGGCCTTATTATTTAACTGAAAATCCACTACATTTAGTACATGGACAAACACAATTACAGGACATCCTACAATTACAGGACATCTTCGATGAATTTATGATAGAGAATATTTCGTGCCCTTTCTTTTATAGGGTTTTCGTGAGCCAGTTAGGATCGCTGTAGCTAGATCAATTGAAAATCTGCTAACCTTTACAAAAAATAACCTTACCCCAGGTCTTCGTCTGTCTCCCTCTCCCCCCGCCCCCATCCCTCTCTCTCACTCTTCTTCTAGGAATAAGCAATTTAGCAAGCGACTATCTCAAGAGGCTTTATTTTTAACACGTAGAGTCTACGCTACCCTACGGCGAACCCCTCAATGTCTGTCAGCCGCACCAGTGGTACCCGCATGCGCATACAAGCTAGCTAATCAGAAACATTTCACGGGTTAGTGATCGTTCCAGGCGACAAAGGGTTTGGGGGGGGGGGGGGGGGGGGGGTTAGTTCAACTCCCTTGGGTGGGGCAATTAAATGTGATATCCAGCCCTAAATATAAACCTGTGGTGATATTAAAAACCGGTCCAGAATCAGTTTTTTTTTTAAAGAAGATCACAAGACATGAACTACAAAATGATTCCAGGCATAATCCTACTGCTGCTTCACCAAGGTGAGCTTTAAAAAAAAATAGAGCTAATGATTTATTGAGAATTGGATAGAGATGCTAGGAGAATGATATTGTATAGTGTTTGATTCATAGTTGTGCCTTTGCTGCCACCTAGTTAACCATAGGAATTGGACTGATAGCACGTCAATAAGATAACATCCCTGATGCAGTATTGTAGTGTGTGCTGTTAGAACTCGCACACACCACACGAAACTTCCACTCTTATTAAAAGGCTTTAAGATAGCTACCTGACTTGCAGGTGAATGATTACAGGAGATTAATGAGCCACATTGTTACAACTTTAACCACAGATAGTAATTAATTATCTCTATAGCACATAGTGAAGAGGTGATATGATATACAGTGGCATATTCTAGTTCAGAATCGAGGTGTAGGGGTGTTCCCACAAGTCTGTAATGGAGTCCTTTGAAAATTAAGAGGACTGCTTTGCCATTCCTCTAGTTGCAGAAAGATTTAATGAGCTGAAAGTTAAGTGTTCCACTTCTAATAAGCACTGCTCATAAGCTTGTACTTCATGTTTGCTAAAGCAGTTGAAAATGTTTAGTTTCTGTTGGTGGGTACATAGAAATAGGATGCCCTGATGTACAGATAGGGTCAGTCTCTTCCCAGAAGTCATTCACGCTAGTTCATATTAAGATATTTTAAAGGTAGTTAGCTAGCTAGCTTTTAGAGCTTTCTATAAGGACAAATCAGTGGTGCTAGTTTATAGTTTTTTCCTAGATGCTACATATGCATATATGAATGACATTGTGTCATAATATGACCTACATCACCTGCTGATTTTGTATGCAGTAAATAGCATTGTTCTTGTTATGCTATTAGGTATCACATCAAATGGACAAAACCAAGCACAGTGCTATGCAGCAACCGGATGTAGTGGTGACTTTATTGGTGAAGTTTTCAATGGCAGCCAACCGATTTGCTGCAGTGGAGAACATGAGTCATATTCTGTAGTGGGAGTGGAAGGTTGCAGAGACTGCATGAATGATTATGGTCAGTTATTACAATGCTTGGGCGACCTAGCCAATCACACCACTAACTAAAAGTATTGCTGTGAATATATGAAGTGCTTTTGTTAATTTGGTCGTGTATAGCATGTAGATGGTTTTTTGTTGTTATTTTAAATGACTTTTTAATACAATTCTGAGAACCAGTTAGTCCATGAACTTTAACTGATATTTTTAGTGTTTTCAGAGTGTATAATGTATTCACTATATAAATAACCTTCTACTTGAATTTTACTCTCTTGACGTTTCGACTAGATTCTCTAGCCTTCATCAGGAATAATGACCATCATCTGTCCACCTTATATGAACTACTAGCTGGTCTTTGTAACTAATTTCCCCTGCTTCACCAGCAATAATTGAGTAGTGCTCTATCTGATAAAAGCTCCCATGGAACACTCAACCTTATGAGAGCATTTTGAAATTTAAGAACTTCTTGTATTGGACCCATAATGTAGTGATTTGGAACTAACTTGAACTTTGTACTACTAGATAGTTATGCACATGACACTAGTTCTTATTATTGCCCGTTATATGTCTGTACTGTATTGTCGATTCCTAGACCTCGTGTTTGAGATCTAGTTGTATAAAACCTTTCTCTCTGCGGTGTTTATAAATCACAACAATTTATATAACTATATCTCTCGATGGATAAAGTTCTTCATCCGGAATGTTTGGAGGCAGACCCAAACCCAAACTCGAGTGACGCCTCAAAGGATTGGTTCCACTGGAGGAGGACATTCCAGAACTTTTTCGCTGTCCTCGACCGAGAGGGTTTGGACAAACTCGGAGTACTCACAAACTACTTTCTGTCTCCTAAGATCTACCAATACATCAAAGACTGAGATTACCCAACGGCGATTGAGACGCTGGACACTCTCTATATAAAGCCCACCAAAAAGTCTATGCCCGACATATCCTCGCTACGAGGCACCAATAGTCTGCGGAGACCCTGGATGAGTACCTCCAGGTCCTCAAAATACTTAGCAAAGACTGTAACTACCAGAATGTCTCCTCGGTTAAATCTCGTGAGGAGAGCGTTAGGGACGCTTTCATCTCTGGTCTTCTGGACTTATTCGCCAAAGGTTATTGGAAAATAATACTCTGGGCCTCAAGACTATATTCGATCAAGCCAGATCACTGGAATCAGCAGCGCGCAGCTCAGAGTTGTATACGGCAACTCCCCTATCATTCAATGCTGCCGTCTTACCAGCAGACAATGTTCTACCCGATTGTGACCCGGCTGTCAACCCTTCTACTCTTGCTACAGCATCTTGTTTTCAAGGACAGAAGTGCTTCTTCTGTGGCTACCAAAGGCATCCTCGCTCCAGGTGCCCTGCTCGTGATGTCACGTGTTCCAAGTGCCAAAAGAAGGGACACTTTCAGAAAGTTTGCCGAAGTAGTGCCCCACCCCTGTCTGAAGGGAGGACGTCAGCCACAATGTGGTGACCTACACTCGCTACCATCTCCGCTGAGGTGCTCCTGTCACTTGCTAAGTCGACGACCATGGTGAGCGTATGTGGATTTGAAGCCAAGGCCCTCGTTGATAGTGAGAGCTCTGAAAACTTCATTCATCCGGGACTGGTGAAATCGGCAGCTCTTCATGTCTACCCTTCGTCGGGAACGATATCGATGGCTACATCCTCACTGGCAACAAATGTGAGTGGTTATTGTCTTGTTGGCCTCGTATTTGGGGGTAGAACCTAACCCCGGGTATGCCTATCTGTCCTCCCCGAACTGTGTGCTGACCTCATACTAGGCTTAGACTTCCAGATGCAACATGAGAGGGTTTTTTGGTCCTAAGTCTTTGCTATCTATCTGTGGTGGTCTAAGCACTTTGAATATTAGCCCACCACAGTTGTTCTCTAATCTAACAGATGACTGCCACCCGATTGCGACCAAGTCACGCAAGTATAGTCGCGATTCGGCGAAGATTCGCTATTCATAACCGCAGAAACACGACGGCTCCTGAAAGAAGGGATTATTGAGCCTAGCAAGTCGCCCTGGAGAGCCCAAGTTGTCGTTGCAAAGGGTAATAACCACAAAAGGAGGATGGTAGTAGACTATTCACAAACTATCAATAGGTTTACACTATTGGATGCTTTCCCTCTTCCACGCATATGTGACCAGGTAAACTCCATTTCTCAGTACCGGGTATTCAGCACTATTGACCTACGAAGTGCGTACCACCAAGTTACGCTTAGGAAGGAAGAACGGCATTTGAGGCAAGCAATGGCTTATACCAGTTCACACGGGTCCCATTCGGTGTTACTAATGGCGTTGCGTGTTTCAAATGGAAATGACCGAATTTGTGCATAAGGAACACTTAGCTGGTGTTTTCCCTTATTTGGACAACCTTACCATATGTGGAAAAGACCAAGACGAGCATGATATCAATCTAGAGCTCTTCCTCGCGGCAGCCAAATGGAGAAACATGACCTACAATGATGAAAAGAGTGTCTTCTCAACTAGATGCCTCGCCATCCTCGGTTGCGTTGTAGAAGAGGGTGAGATCCGCCCAGACCCTTAGCGCTTGAGACCTCTTCGAGAGCTTCTTGTCCCCAACAGTATCAAGTATCTCAATAGATGTATTTAAAGGGCTATTTTCCTACTACTCTCAATGGATTTCTGGGTTTTCAGACAGAATGAGCCCCATAAACAGTTGCAAAACTTTTCCATTGTCTGCTGATGCTATTGTGGCTTTTGAAAGTCGAAAGAAAAGTATTGAAGAATCGGTAGTAATGGCCGTGGATGAAGAGTTACCTTTTGAAGTGGAGACGGATGCATCAGAAGTGGCTATAGCTGCAACCTTGAACCAAGCTGGATGTCCTGTAGCTTTCTTCTCGAGGACACTACAAGGGCCCGAGATCCGACATCCCTCCATCGAGAAAGAGGCCCAGGCCATCATAGAATCTATCCGCCATTGGAAACACTACCTAACTGGATGACATTTCTGCTTGAAGACTGACCAGAAGTCTGTATGCTATATGCTTGACCAGCGACACAAGGGAAAAATCAAGAATGATAAAATCATGCATTGGCGGGTAGAGCTGTCCTGCTACAGTTATGATATTATCTATCGCCGCGGAAAAGAGAACATACCACCTGACACTTTCTCCCGCAGTACCTGTGCTGCCTCCCTAGATGACTCTTTGTACCTGCTGCATCAGTCGCTTTGCCATCCAGGTATTACGAGGATGTCAGATTTTGTTCGTAGCTGAAACCTACCGTTTTCCATTGAAGAAATAAAGAGAATGACAAATTCTTGTCAGATCTGCTGTGAATGCAAGCCCAGGTTCCATCGACCTGTCAAAAGCCACCTCATCAAGGCAACTCAACCCTTCGAGAGGTTGAACATCGATTTCAAAGGACCTCTCCCCACTAATAACAAGAACTCATATTTCCTCAACGTCATTGATGAGTATTCACGTTTTCTCTTCGTTTTCCCTTGTCCTGATATGAATGCCAGTACTGTAATCGAATGCTATTCTCTGTCTTCGGGATCCCGGCTTTCATGCATTCTGATCGAGGGCTCTCTTTAATTAGTCATGAACTGCAGACCTACCTTGCTGGGAAAGGAGTAGCAACAAGCCACACCACACCCTATAATCCTGCAGGCAACGGACAAATAGAGAAGTGCAACGGAACAGCTGTCATGATGGACTGCAAATCAGAGAATCTCCCCATCAAGTACTGGCAGAAGGTCCTCCCTGATGTCCTCCACTCCATATGCTCACTTCTCTGTACGACTACTAACGAGACTCCCCATGAGCGTCTCTTCCATTTCTCCTGACGGTCTACATCTGGAAACTTCATCCCTACCTGGCTGACTTCTCCTGGGCCCGTCTTCCTCAAGCGTCACGTCCGAACCAGAAAAATGGACCCACTGGTCGATGAGGTGGAGCTCATTGAGAACCCCCATTATGCTCACATCCGGTATCCAGACGGCAGGGAAACGACCGTGTCAACCAAGCACCTAGCCCTGTGTGGTAAACTGGGGGACAACACTCTCCCTCTGATGCTGCCTATGGACGAGGCACCGCCTCTGACATCGCTTCCCCGACCTTCACTCGAACCAGAGCTTAACTCTCGACCTATGCCTACCTCGATATCCTCCGGGGCAGAACTAACTCTGGCTCAGGTACCACCCAATTCTCCGATTCAAGAAGCTCCCTTACGTTGTTCTGAACGCATCCATCACCTATCGACCGTCTTGCCTATAAGATCACCTCCTAACAAAGGGGTGAATGTGGTGATCTGGAACTAACTTGAACTTTGTACTACTAATTATGTGCATGACACTAGTTCTTATTATTGCCCGTTATAATATGTCTGTACTGTATTGTCGATTCCTAGACCTCGTGTTTGAGATCTAGTTGTATAAAATCTTTCTCTCTACGGTGTTTCTAAATCACAACACATACTTTAAGTGCTGGTATAACATTATTTTTGAGGAGGAAAAGCTGGGTCAAATTACTACCTATCTCACCATTACCTCTAATAGCCATTTCTGGTCTAAGCAAGAATTGGGCGTAACAGTTAGAATTTCTCAATGTATTTTTGATCATGGATCTTGTTGACATCGGAGGAGGATATGCACACTTCAAGATTCAACTTTTTTAATACTACTTCTTTATGTAGGTTTGACCGAGCATGCTGACAGAATTGTCAACCCCCCAAATCTATCTTCTCCTCTCTTTGCTGGACACAGAAAATCTTTCTTGGTATACACAGTATTAATAATAAGTACAGAAGACTTGTTGTACATAAAGTCAATCAAGGAAAGCTGGCATACATGAAAGCAAACTGTTCCATGTGTTTTTGCCTTGTTTCTTTTTTGGTGCCGTCAATCAAATCTCAAGTTCATGATTGAAATAGTGACTGCACTCAACAAAGCAAGAACTACAGATCCATCCATTTTAAACTGCACAATTACATGCACTGCACACACCTGAAGGAAGTGCTTGCTCAACCATGGTTAAATTGTGTCAGGACTCTTAACTTCCAACTACATGAAATATGTTTGGGAATGGAATATAGACACTTCATAATTGTATGCATATATATGTGTGTAGATATTTTTAAGTTTACCATATTAAAAAAACAAGATCGGCAAAGCTAGTGACAGAGTTGTCACAACCTTGTAAGGATTACAACAACTTGTAGGGAAGTAGTATACACATGTTATAAATGCACGACGATCTTGAAAGAAGGTTGTTAATGGTATGGAAAAATTCTGACAAATTTGGTGAGGATTGTCGCAGTAGTGACAACCTTGTAAGGAGATTGCTATGCACATACATCATTTAAGAGTATTTCCAGATTTGTCCAAGTTATGGCCAATTCACAATACGATGATGGATGAGCGAACAATACCTTATATCATGCTGCATAGTTTCACGATAGAAGCAATCTTGAACTTTGACATTGAATCTGGTAGGTGACAGCAGCTTCAGCTACACATCATGATGGTTGTCAACAAAAAATTTAATAGCTATGAAACGATCGCTACGAACTAACTAGCTACACAACCTAGCAAATTATTGCTATTAAACAAGCTGTACTACTTGCTAGCTATATACAATGCTACTTGCCTAGAAGCTACCAAAACTATCAAACCAAGCTGCTGTAAATACATCCACCAGTAGCAAAACCACTAGCCATCTATATCAGCTAGAAAACTACAGGCTAGGTTTATAGCATTTTTATCTTGACTACCACCTGATTCCAGGCATTATTCTTCTCCCTGACATGTATGCAGATTATTGCCATAAGCAAGATCAGTTTTCGGTGTTTTAGTGAACTTTTTCACATCCACCATCATCACTTTTTACTAGAAACTAAGCAGTTCACAATGCAGTACATCACATGCTAGATTTTATCATTCTGATTGGCTCAATGGTTCCTGCTAATGTTTAATTTATTCAGTGCACTTCTGCTCAATTGCATAAGCGAGAAGAAGTCCGTTACTTCAGTAGAGCACATGGCAGTAACTTTAATAGCCACAGAATTTTGGTAATAAAGAAGTACCCTGAGTTCCTTTTAAAGCAGATTCCCAGAAGGAAAATCTTGCCATTGATCTGAGCGTACTGCTTAGGAAGGTGCCTAAGATATGATTTTTTTATATTTGAATAACCCAGTGTGTTCGGTTGTTGTGTGGGCTGTGAACTGGCAGGACAGTTTTTTCCAGAAGGGTCCATATTCTTCCCAATACAAAACTGGACATCACCTACTCTGAAAAACGATGCATACAGCAGTGGCGAGTCTACATGCTCAATTCTTTCCTGCAAGTGTTTATGCATGTTGATCAGCTCTAAAAAAAACTCACCACTGATAGCTTAGACTGGATGGTAGTTAGCACCCCATCCTCTACCAGATGTTAAAATTTACTGAAAATCCCAACCCAAACCATGGAATCCCTAAGACTGTATGGGGTTGGTGTGCTAGTTGGGTGGGTGGGATACCTGACCAGAAAAAAAAGCATGTGTCCCAATTCCCCCCCCCCCCCCCCAGTCAGACATCTCTAGGTTCTCCTATGAGTGATGAGGGGGTAAGCCATCCATAAAGATGTTTAAAAATGACCTCTGGATAGCTGAGTAGGTGTGTACAAAAGGGTTAGTGTGTGCTAAACTGGTAAGTATACGTAATAATTTTAGATTCCTCGATCTATACTCAATCATCATCAATAGGGTTACACCAGGATAGTCCCAAGTATCCTGGAAATCTTGAAATTCCCTAGTAAATGTTTCGCTGGTACCCTAAACAATGGGAGAAATCCCAAGCATGTGTGTTGTTTATGTATACAAGTATTCCATGCAAACAATACATGGAAATCTTGTTTTATTATAATTTATACAATGAGTTCAGTAGAGAAATGGAGTGGTATGGTTGTGGGAAATATTGTCCATCCCTTCCATTTCCTTCAAGTAAAATATGAACATTTTGTTGTAGAAATTACAATTGGAATGGACGTGGAGCGAGTTATAATCGATGAAGGTATAGGGATGTTGGAGCTATGTGCCAGTGCACTTGGAGACCCAAAGCGAGAGATAGTGGTTTCTGTGGTATACCAAGACAGAGGAGCAGTAGGTGAGTGCAACATTGTGGCATTTGTATTTACAAACATATTATGAACTCATTATTCCTGATGAAGACTAGACCATCTAGTCGAAACATTGAGAGAGTATCAACTTAACATGCAATTGTGAAGGTATCAAGTAAAAACGCAATATTAGGCACTTTTTCGATTCCAAGAAACAAGATCTTAAAGTTTATGGCATGTAACATGGATATTCTAGGTCCAACATCCATAATTATTACAAGATAGCTAATCAAAAGATAGCTAATCACCTCAAAAATGTGTTGCTGCACAATGATTGATGATGTAATTCCTCAATATACCACCTGTTATAGTAGTACAGTAGACCCTCGCTAATCCGGACCCCGTTAATCCGAAACCTCGCTAATCCAACGGCATTAGGTAGCAAAAAATATATATATATATATATATATATTCAAAAAAGTTTTCAATTTTTTCCCCAAAATGCATGCCATATTGAACTTTGAACCTACCACGAGCATGTCATACGATGCAGCTGCAGTGATATGGAGAAGAAAAGAGCACAAAAGAGCCTTACCATTGAGGAGAAGGTCGAGATCCTGGCCCAGCTCAGGAAGAAAAGCTACAAGTTACTAGCTAAACATTATGGAGTTGGAGTCTCCACTATCTCAGACATAAAGAAGAAGGGAAGCGAGTTGCGAGGATGCAAAAAGAAGATGACTGAGATGGGATTCCGGAGTTCTTCTAAAAGAATGAGGATGGGAAGGGAACATAATGATTAAAAATTACTTGTACTCCCACCACCCAGTATTCAACCTATTTAACACACACCTGCAAAAAATAAACAAATTCAGAGTTCAATATAATGTTATTCATACATTTCACTAATCCGAAAATTTCACTAATCCGAACTACTCAGATCCCAGGCTATTCGGATTAGTGAGGGTCTACTGTATTGTATAGCTAGATGCTGTCAAAAAGGATAGCTAATTATGAATTGCTGCAATGATTGATGATGTAATTAATATAGCACCATAGCATGGCAGCTGCCTGTTGAGTTGCACTAGAGTCATAGCAGTTCGCTGAGTTCAGTCTGCCTAAAGAAAGGGGAACAACTAGAGCGGATAGGAGGAGAAGTAAGAGGAAATATTATCTTGATGGCAAATCCAGGTATCCTTACTCCCACACAACTGCTACTCCACTACCAGAGAGGGAAGGAACTAGTGGAGCTTGAGGAGTGTGTGAGAAGTGTTTCCCAATCCTTTCTCTCTATGAAGGTATTTTTTTAAGGCTTAATTCATCAAGGGACAAAATTGAAGTAGCTTTGGCTCATGAGTCCTGATCGAGAAGAGCATAGAGATGTAAAGCTTCAGAATGAATGGCTCCTGAATAACATTTTTGATCCTATGGGCAACTAGGTATTTCTTTTGTGCAAAATGTGTATGCAAGACCTTCCAAATATCTGAGAGAAGATTAGCCCGTCAGCGATCTGTTAAACGTACCTTGTCCAGCAATCCTATTGTAAATATGACCAAAGTAGATGTCGAAGGAAAAAGGCTTGGCCATTTTGTTATTATGCCTAGTGGTATTGAGTAATCGAGTGGTGGAGGTCATTAGATGATTCAGTGACTGTTAAAAATCGTTACCCTCATCAGCAGAATGGAAATGAGGTGTTCCAACTCCTCAAAAATGGGCCTGAGAGAGCAATTCTTGGCTTTCATAGATACCAATATTCAGCCTAATGGAAGACAAGCAGATTCGTTTGGCCTCACTCACTATTTTCTTCAACCTTTTCAACTATTCAAACCCCTAAAAAGAGCATTACAAATTATGAGGAGCATTTAAGGCATTCTGTTGTTGGGGAGTTTAATAGAATTCAGAGTGAAACAGGCGAGGAGTGTTGCACTAATGGATCAGTATCAGACTCTATCGTCCTAAAGTTGCTATTTGCCCACACAAGTTGGATTATTGTGACAGGTCAGTCAGTATCACACATTAAATAGGGTCGTGTACTTCAAATTTAGATTTCCAGCTGTTTTTATGTACCTCTTGTGTATAGGTGTGCAATATTGTAGGAGAGTATTCATGCCAACCAAGCAAGAGCTAATCGTATTCAGCATGCAGGATCTACCGTAGCAGAGGAAGTTGAGTCTTTGACGGTAGAATCAATAAGCTCCGATCCACCCTTGAACAGCATAAAGATAATGCTGCCTAGTCTCACAAGGACTATCAGAAAATGATTAAAAGGTGCAGAGATGAATGGATACAGATTGAAGAATTACAGTCAAATCAACCCCTTTCACTTCAGGAGATGCAACAACTTGAGAATTTGAAGAAGAAGTTTACTTTGGTACTTGCTATGGATTACCAGATGTCGAAGCTTGTTCCGTGGTGTCTCTCACCTCAACCTGGTAGTACCTACTATTTGCAAAAGTTTAGCCATGATATTTTTGGAATAGTGAACCATGCAACAAACAAATCGACAATTTAGGGTCCTAAAAACACAGATCATTCTTTGTCTTACCTTTATCATTATTTGCAGTCATTTCCTCCTTCGATCAAGCGGGTTCACTATACTTGGATAATGACCCAAGTACTAACCAAAACTGCTACCACTATGGTTTTTTGCATATAATGGAGAGCTGGTTTTTGACTGGAGACACTTACTCGCTGAGAAGTACACGAAGATGCCAGGAATCAAGAGTCTACATGACTTTGTTACCATTCGTCATGTGATGCAGCTATGAAAGCTCGTGAACTTTGCTACACTGGAAACATTAGTGATACATCTTTAAAGCTCTTACCTGGACACATGGCTTCTGAAGTAGCTATTCCTGGCTTGGACAAGTCATAGAATCTTGGTCTAATGAAAGCTTTATCTTGTATATACTAAAATGGATAACTTACTTAAAATGTATAGAAACTTTATATATACCATCAGATTTGTGGTTGGAAACCATAAAACCATAGAATACTGATATCATGCACACAGACGTTCATAATTTGTGAACCGTTTTACCTTTTGCTATGAAATTTTGAGAGAATACAATTAGAACACTGAACTACAATATGGCATCAAAACATGTATTAGGGGTTATGTGCCTAATATTGCGTTTTTACTTGATCATATGCATTCACAATTGCACTTTGCAAGCTACTCCTCTTCCGTCATAAGATTGAGTTTGAGAAGAGAAACTGAACGTGACATGACATCATGCTCATCAGATGATCATTCCTCATCAGAACCATATTCAAAATTGCATTACTTTAAACACACACAAACGCAACATGCAATTACACTTTGCACCTTTCTGTCATAAGATTGACTTCAAGAGGAAAAGCAGAGCTTGACAGGAGATAATGTTCATTGTTTGCCACATCAGGGAGTACACCAGCACTTGCTTTCCTATATTGATTTGAACCACATTTCAAAAAGGCTGATACCTTTAAATGCATAGAACTCATACCTCAGCTGAAACTCATTCGGCAACTTCTAGTGACTTAGACAGTTGTTTTAGCTGTTATTAGCTCTACCAATGTGCCTTGAATCATGAATCCTTCATGAAGGTGGTGAACTGACATACCTAATTTTTTACGTGTAAAAAAACTTGAAAATCCATCGTCAAGGATCGATCCATTTATGCTAGTGTACTCCTGATTTGGTTTGATTAAAATTTTAAAATGTGAATGCCAAAAAATCCAAAAAGTACATAATTCAGCTCACATTTGGCAGATTCTTAGCTGCCTAAATGATGATCTCGGGCCCTACTATCTCCAAACAAGATTCGCAGCATACCTTAAATTCTTTACTAAGATATTGTTTTAGAATGAAAAAAAACAACTTTAAGCTCATTAATATTACTCTCTACCCCCTTCAATAACACAAGTCCAGTAGGTCCATTCATAGAAAGTTTTGTGCCTGAAGTCACCAAATATTCAAATCCATGCCCACTATTCACCTGTTTCTCAATTGCAGAAAAATGCCATGGGTAAGCTTCATCATGTGAATAAGTTCATCAATGAGACAATCAAGCTAGCTCATATGAATCCTTATTATAAGAAGAACAAATGACCCATGCTCAGTTTAGTGTTTGATTTGTGTAATTCCTCATCCTGGAGATCTGTTACCAAGTTCAGGAGGCTGTAGCTATCTCTACCAAAAACATTTTTCTTTTAGGAGTTCAGTGCAACTGTTATCAAGTCCTTGAAGTATGTTATAGCTGCCTCTACATGGGTTTAATCAACAATAACCGCAAGACATGGTGTATGCTGATAAGAAATGAGTTCTAAATTAGCTAGAATCCCAGTTGGACTTTGCATAACTTGGACTCAGACAACAGTGTGCTATTCACTGTAGACAAACAGTAGAGAAACAGAAAATTCATGAAGCCAAAAAAAAGAAGAAAAGACTGGCATTCAAAATAAAGGAGTCAAGACTATACCCATGTGGGGTCACAAATAGTTTGCAAAAACTCATGGTTTCTCCCATATGCCATCTTCGGTGTTGTGGAGGTAAATATACTAAAAGCTTCAGAACGAGTAATTGAGGCTTTTGAGTGCCATTGAAAACCTTTTCTAAACATTTTCCCCATTTCCCCCCATCACATTGGAGATTTTCAGTTTGGTGGGCTCAGGTGGCCATTAAAGTCTTGTGCACCAATATTACTCACTGTAATGAATGGTGATGATTTTAAATGGTAAAAGTTTCTTTAACTGGTTGTAGTTTACATAGGTTCTTTTTGTACAACCTTGTGTTTGTTCATGCATTGGTACACTTGCTTTGTTTCTCTGTATAACCATAAAAACATTTTTGTTACTATCTTATTTATGCATCTTTGTTCTTAATGTTTGCCTACAGTTAGTCCATTCAAATGGCAAAAGTTGCAGTACAATGGTCAACAGGTTGAAGGGATTTTTTTAACTCAATCATCCTAGGTTATGCAGTGTTTATAAGCAGTGCCTCAGTTGATAACTAAGAATCTTTACGTTGCTCTCAACAAACTCTCAGTTGACATAATGAAATTAGAATGACCTCAATTATCATCTTGCAATTTAATTTCGACTAGATGCTCTAGTCTTCATCAGGAACAAGGCTAGAAGCATCGAGACATAACATCGAGGAATAAAACCTAATTTTGGTCGTTGGGAAACTATGTCAACTAAGTGTTTGCTGAGAATATAAACATTGTTTATTAGTTTTTGTTGCTGTTTCCTACATTAGAGTAGAGTGGTGGATAACTACATTACTGTCTGACAAGAGGATTGCAGGAAGATCCAATCTGAAGTATCAGTTGAGTGAGGTACTAGGATCAATGGCCTCCTTCTCCTTCTGCTAGTTTGGTTTTATCTCTTGGAGACTTTTGTCCCACTTGATCCTGAGGAGCATACCAAGCATGTGTTCTGCCACTACAAATAAATTCTTGAGTTTAGTATTCTTGTGTTCTTTCATAATTGATAGCTATGCAAAACTTATCTGTGGCATTCATTGATAGAATTACACATTTTTTAATAGGGATAGAGTCTTCAGGTTGAACAAGCTGCATTCTGAGCATATTAAATGGCAATAGCTGACGTACAAGATTTTCAGATATAAAACATAAGGGAGGTAAACAAAATTGTCATTCTCTTCTTAATTCTTGTCAGATTTTGCAAGATAATTATTCAATGATTAAACATCCAATACAGAGAGTTTGCTTATAATATATATGACATGGAAGATTCTAAAAGGAAACTGATCTATGCTAAGACATAATACATGTGTGCTAAAGTTCAACATGATCGAAGAGCCAAGATATGAGATCACACCTACAGAAGAGATCTGTTGGTGTAAATCAATTAGCTCTAACTAATGTATTACATTTGGCTGTACATCCACTACACAAATCAATACATATACTATCTCATTGCTATTGTTGACAGCATCTAGTAGGTTCAGCTACAGCATTCTTCAAGGACTTGGTGACATGTAAATCAATTATTACACTAAATGATTTTAAATAGCAGAATGCAAAATGATTTAAAGCAGTAAGGAGTCTTTTAAGTGCTCACAATATATTCTTATTTCTTTACATGGCAGAGATATATAATAACTTTCTCATCAACTGCTTCCTGATGTTTCAGCTAGATGTTCTAGTATTAGCAGTCATCAGGAATAATGGTAATAGTGATATTTAAATCTTCATACAAGAGTCAGACATCTATTAGGAATGCTTACATGTGACATACTGGCAGTGATCATAACACTCGTATGATTTTTTTAATTACTTCCAAGCAAATAGAAAATTACTAAATCACTTCAAATTAATACTATAAACTCTAGTTGTTCATTGCCCCATTTCTAATCCCCACCTGCAAGATGATGGGAACTTTGCTGCGAAGAGGCATTTACTAAAAACTAGTGCTAAATAAAACATACTAACAGAGATGGAATAAAGTTTTAGTTGGAGAACAGAGGAGCTAGTTTCAAGAATCAATCGAAAGAGCTAATCTCTCAAGCCAGACTATGGAGGCTCATTACAAAGAGCAGGAGAAAGGGATGACCTCTCAAGAAAACGTTTTGATTGCCGGTAGGTATTACTAGAAATATGTTCGTATTCGGAATTATTTGGATATCCTCACGATGATAAGCTCCTTGTAGGCAAAGATGAGAACAGTACTTGTGACAGGCTCAATATTGGTATCCTTTATGGGACAGAAGTACAATCGTTAAGAACTTTCTAGGCTGTGGAGGAATTTTCTATGCCACAAGGAGCATCATACCATGAAAAACTCCTATATATAATAACTATTCAGAAATGTTACATTATTATAGAGAGAGCTTTAGAATATTGGGGAAAGGATTACAAGTGTCATCTAAATGAGCAGCAAAAGATTTTTGTGAAACAACTATAGACAATTGTAGCTCATAATACTAAATAGTCATTGTTATACTAGTAAACTTCTTCCCTAAAATATTTTGTTGAAATACATTGCCTGCACATAAACGTTAATTTTTAATGACATCAAATCAAGTGCTCCACAATAAGGAAGCCTAAATAGATGGTTTGTATGTCAATGAAATAGGTGGTGGACCAATTTTTTGTGTATTAAACATTAAGAGGCTTAACAACCAAAGTTTATAGTATATGACTTGAGTGCTCAAGGTGACATTAAATATTACATATTCTGGAGCAAATACTTATCATAGCAATATTTCTACCCTCTCCAGGTGGTAGCGATTTTGAAGCCAATATTGCCATGCTCACCTTTGCACCAAGAAAGCTGCAAGACTGCTTTAACATAACCATTACTGATGACAATTTGTATGAAAATCCTGAAGAATTTTTTGTCAACATCACCACCGATGACACTGAAGTTACTCTTTCTCCTTCGTATACAGTCGTTACGATCCTAGACAATGATGGTAAGAGAGACGAAAGTTTAGTATATCATTGTAATACTTTTAAGAGCATTTACAACTTGAGGACTCCTATTTGCATGTTTTATCCTTGGAAACCTTTAAAAAATTTATTAAGAAGTTTTATACTAGGGAGCGCGTTAGTGCACCCTACATCTTATTTTAAAGCTTCATCAAATGAACAGTTTATATCTCAACTAATACTCATTTTGGCAGATTCATAGTAGCCTAATTGGAAGTTTTTAGCCAATGAGATTGTGGATGATCTTTTTACTATTGGGGATCTTGAATCTACTGAGAGCTCAGTTGCTGGGCTCAAAGTGCACATGCACAAGTGTGTTTATTGATTTCAAGACCATTTACCGATTTAGGGTGTGTAATGAAAAGAGACACATATTAGTCACTGCAATGCATGACAATAGAATCTAACAATAATCTGCTTTTAGAGCCAGAAACATTTAGCATCTGCACTCATATGGCTATGGTTTGTATTCCATCAACCACAAACCTGTGTATTCTAGAAGAATTAATAGAACCTGGAACACTCACTAACACAACCCAGACAAGTCCTCGATCCTAGCCAACGTCAACAGTATTGGAGAGCACAGGTATACCTGGTCAACACTATTCCAGAAGGATACACAGCAAAGAACAGATTATAAAACAAAGTAGTTGCAAAATTCAAAGTTGGAAAAGTCCAAGAATCTCAAGGCCAATATTTCCGAGTATATCTATCTATTTCTCCAATGAGCACCTGCACAAGGCCTTCCAGAACCAGATGTCTAGCTCGAGGTTGTCACACAAGAGGCATCACTTAACACCTGCTGCAAGACTATTCTGTCTTCAACAACTAATGAAAGGTTTGTTGGCAAAGGACCTACCTGAGAAGGAAAGGCCAACCCATGGCAAGTTCCTTAAACAAGACATCGAGAGGCACAATGGATTTTCTTACCTTCCCCATCAATGATAAAGGATCTAAACTGCACTGCACTCCAAATTACTGGTCTTGTGCCTATGTCTAAAAGAAGTTGCCAATATCCTTCGGTAGGACCCAGAGGGTGATGACCTCAAAAACTACAGTGGATGGAGACTTGAGAGTTGTTTGTGGTGGCTGCTTCATCTCTACCTTGTTTCATAGGCAGGGTTAGGCTGTGGTCTAAAGCACAACAATCCTCTACTTCCAGGTGCTTACAGTAGTCATGGGATGCATACAAAGTGTCAAGTACCAGAGATTTCCTCCTGGACAATGCCCCTGATGATAAGGCCTGTGCCGGCTCTTGGCTGTTTCAGCTAAAGAATCTGGTACTTGGCTTAATGCACTCCCCATTACAAGCTTGGGCCAGAGAATGGTTGATAGCAATATCTCAGGATGGCGGTCTCCATTTGGTATCCACTCTTTGCCCAAGCCAAGCCAAGCCCAAACGGAGACCAACAGCCACCCTGAGATTTTCTGGCCCAAGTTTGAAATGTGGAGTGCATTAAGACAAACACCAGACTTGTCATTATTGCAGGGCTGAGAAGAGCTAGGTATGCTACTACCATCACTCGGTTATTAATGACATCTTGCACCGTGCCTTAACATCTGCACGTGTCCTCTACATGCTGGAACAAGATGGTGTTAAAATGGTTCCCATGATGAAGGGCAGGCTATTGGTGTGGGATGCTACCTTCCCAGAAACTTTTGCCCCTTCCCATCATGGTATAACTATTAGCTGGTTGCAGTGGCTGCTATGGCTGAGGAGTGAAAGGAAGCCAGGTATGGACCAGAGTCACTCATTCACCCAAGTGGCAATCGAGACATTGGGAGCTATTGTGGCAAAATCCATGACTTTCCTGAAGGATCAATGAATCAGGCAAAGGATGTGAGCCAAGGCTTACATACCACAATGTCTCTCTGTGGCTATACCGAGAGGGAACACACTCACTGTTCTTGGATCAGTTGGTGGTTGATTCCTGTCATTATTTTGTGTAACAGTTATTTATTATTATATTATTTTGTTATTCTTTTTTTTATTTACTTTTATTATTTATTTATTTAGACAAAGACATGAATTATCTATTTTTTGTATTTAGGTAAAATGTATTGCAATAATAATTAAATCATAACAACAACAATAATAACAATAAAAATAATAATAGTAGTAAATTTCATACACTCCTGGAATACTCTAGTATAGTTAGATAAATATACTTTAATACTCTAGGAATGTATGTAAATTTTAACACCGATGGAAGTTTTTAAACAGTGTATTAAAATGCCTCAAATAGGGTTAAATTATTTTTTAGTGAACAGCACATGATTGCTGATTCTTTACTGGATATTTTTCTTGGGCTTGTAGTAGTGGCATGATGTTTGGAAGATAGCTTTAATATATGCAATAACTTTATAATATTTGTCTTTACTTCACCTCCGTGTGTTGCAGAAGTCATTATTAGGTGGGAAATGACTGAATATGCATAGTCAGAGTCAGATGGTCCAGTAGAGCTCTGTGCTGTGATTGTAAGTGGAATGTTTACAGTAACAATCTCTGCTATCATCATACAGCTTGTGGATGGCAATGCTGTCTCAGGTAATGATCCCTTACTGTTATATAAGCAGCTATGATTCTGTGTACAAGATGTAGCATTTTAAAATGAGTTTTATGATTTGTAATATTAATAACTAACTAGCAAGTACCCACAAAAACACTGTGAGATATATAAAGTTTGTGTGTTGTGGATGGAAAGTATTTATTTCATTTATTACGTGTTTGTGATTGTAAAATGCTGACAGATCACAATTGTTTCAAGAAGACCTTCTATAAATATTGTTTGTGAATTTATTTAATAGCATAATAATATAATACACATCAAATATGCCAGAATAGGGCAAAGTATGTATTAGTAGATTCAAAAATACCTCAGAAATAATATGTTTGGAGCGAGTTATTGCTTGGCTGACCCCTCGATGCTACCAGTGTGTTTGCTGATCTTTCTTCATCCTTTACAACATCTGACAGTGCAGCCTTCCCTTCTCTCCACCTATCAATCTTTGCTGTTCTCTCCTCATCCCTTACATATCTGGTAGTGCAGTCCTCAGTTGCTTTCTTCTACGGGTATTGGATGCTCTCTCCTCATCCCTTGTGCTTGCTGAGATTTCTGCTCTGTGAAGTATCATTTGTTCTGGGATAGATCCTCAGTTTCTCCGTTGGTCTTCACTCCCTTTGTCTTTCCTTGTCAACTTTTCTTGCAGTTTCTCATGCACTCTCACTTGCTGCGTCATTTCTCTTTCTGGATCTCCCTTCTGCAGCTCTTCTGCTTTCTGTTACACACCGTATCGTTGTTGTTCAGCATTGTGTAGCTCACAGTGTAGCCATTCTCTACTTTCTTCAGGACTCTGTATTGGTGTACATGCTTATAATCATGATGTAAACAGATTCCTGCTAGTCCTGATGAAGGTAATCTACACATGCATATAAGCGCAACACAATAATGAATGGATGGATAGAGGGTCGATGGACAGACAAGCATTTTTATTATAGAATTTAGTGCATTACATGTTGTATAATATATTGTGAATAATCTTCATGTGGTAGATGTTGCCATATAAACCCTTTATTATCCTGTTCCAGATTTTCTAACTAGAAAATATTCATGGCTTTGTTCTTCTCTCTGTAGGTGATGATTATGGTGACACACCATCTAGTAGTTTTGTTTCATTCAGTAGCACAACAGATGTTCGCATCTGCATCACAGTTGATATAGTGGATGATAATTCTTTTGAAAATGATGTGGAGAATTTCTTTGCCAACATGGAACTGGCATTAAATGTACCCCGAGTCATCATCAACGGATCACAAACTAAGATACAGATCATCGATGACGACAGTATGTTCTAACCATTAAGCCTCCATGTACTCTTGAGTAGTATATTTCCCATGTGTACACTGCATGCATTATCCACATATATTAATTATCCTACAGCATATTGTGGATCATGAACCTAGTAGACTCAGTTGTGCCTACAATATCTTAATCAGAGTATAATCTCCTAGCTCTTAGCCTTTGATTACTCAAGGATTTACAAAATTTCTCTCCGTCTCTTTAATCATCAGTCCAGCTACAGTCTGTAGGTGCTCATAACTTCAGCTAGCCCTGCAACTGTGGAATTGTGATGTTCCTCTTATGATTATGATATTCATCAGTGTGGTTTAGTTGTGGTATTCATAGTCATTCCCAGTATGTTGTGTATATGCAGGATTGCGTGTGGATTAACAATCAGATCATTTTAATCTCAAGAAAGAATTGTAATAACCTAAATGATAGCTAGTGTTATAACAAGGATATCACAGGGGTGACGAGACAGGATTATGGCTCAAGTAGAGTTGTATGGGAAACTGAGAGCGTTTAACCTCCAAGAAGATCTCTAATTACCTCTAATGAGTAAAGCTCTATATAGAGGCAAATGAAGTGAGGGACGACAAGAAGGTTGCTGTGGTACTAACAATAACCGGCCCCAGCAGTTATGCCATAGTGTAAGGTTTGCTAACCCCAGCCAACCCCAGGGTTATGAAGAACTTCTAGGAGTATACTTAAGGCTCATGAATCCAAACAGTTAGTTATTGCTGAGGGTAACATTTTCACAGAAGATGTGAATCGATGTGAAAAACTATAGCTGATTTTGTGGAAGACCTAAGACACCTACCACTCATAGCAGTCAGCAGGAGCTCTCTATGTTCACAATAGAGGAGTAGCTGCAGGGAGAAATACTATTCAGATTGACTACTCTTGATGGAAGTTAATACTGGATAAGCTGTGTCTATTCTGTCATGGGGCCCAACTTTCCTGGAACAAAGCTGCAACCCGAATATCACAATTTTTGAAGACTTATACTGGAGAAGTCATGCCAGTAGTAGGTGAGCAGATGGTAGATGTTGAGTTTGAGCACAGGATTATACAAAGTAGAGCCAAGTCATTATTAAAGTCAAGGGACCAAGTTTGTTAAGGAGAAGATGATTAAGTCATATTCAGCTATATAGATTGGAAGAAGATCGCCTCAATCTCATCCTTCCACAATCCTATGGGAGACATTAATGTTTTGTTAGACGATTACAGTGAGGTATTCGTAGATGAGTTGCATACAAGTAAGTCTTTCAAGGCTAGGTTAATGATGAATCAGCCAAGAACAAGTTTTGTTGAGCAAGACAGGTTCCCTTTGCTTTGAGAAATACAGTAGAAGAGGAACTTGACAGACTAGAGAAGGTGGGAGTATTGTAGTTTAGTGAGAGGACTACACCTGTTGTAGTAGTTCCTAAGAAGGGCAGTTGTGTGAGGTTGTGCAGGAATTAGCTATGGATCACACTATGGATGTGGAGCAATACCCTCTGCCTCGTTCTGAAGAAATATTTGCTGGAGGGAAATATTTTTCAGTTTTGGATTTATCTAATACGTATCAGCAATTGTTGCTTGAGGATAAGTCACGCAAATTTGTTACTATAAACACTCATTGTGGTCTTTATAAGTAGACCAGGTTACCCTTTGGTGTTGCATTGGTTCCAGCCGTGTTCCAGAAAACAATGGACATGATCCTTCAAGGATTGATGGAGTTAAGTGTTAGATTGATGATTTGTTTAACTGAGGGCAAGACTTATGAAGAGCACTTGACATAGACCTAGAGACCCAAGCAGTATGGTGTGAGACTCGGGAAGGAGAGGTGCACATTTTTAAGTCCTATTGTAGATTTTTTTGGTGTCATACGATTGATGAGCAAGGTCGTCATCCCTTGGGGAACAAGCTTCAAGCTATTAAACCCAAGTACGTAAGAATGTTACTAAGTTGATATAATTTTTAAGGGTTGCTAAATTAGTATGGTATTGAATTTGTCCGCTCTTTATCATCCTTTAAATTACTTGTTGCGAAAGGAAACCCAGTGGAAGTGGACTCTGAAATGTAGACCAGGTTAACCAGTTTTTCGGAAGACTAAAAAAATGGCTGGTATCCTCATAAATGTTGGTGTTTTTTATTTCAACCTTACCCATTGTGTTGGCAGGAGATACTTCAGCATATCGGGTATGAATTGTGATTTCTCACATTACCCCTGATGGACAGGAAGACTCAATTTCTTTTGCTTCCCGAACATTGTTGAGTGCTGAACAAAACTACTCTCAAGTGAAGAAGGAGGCATTGTCGCTCATCTATGGAATAAAGAAATTTCATGCATATTTGTATGGTCACAAGTTTATCCTGGAAACTGACCATAAACCTCTAATAGTAATTTTTGGGTCAAAGAGAGGAGGCAGCATGATTGCAGAGATAGGCTATACAACTACTAGCATGTCGCTGCAAAATCAAATTTTGACCAATCCAAAAATATGCGGTCTTCATGGCAGCCATTGGATGAAAGGCATTTGGAAGGCCACTATTATGAACTAGGATTTTTCAATGTATCTCAACTGGAGTGTTTACCTGTTACCTCCACAGAATTGAAAACTTGCGGACAAGAGATAAGGTTTTCAGTAAAGTTTTTCTTTGCATGAAGGATGATGGCCACAGCAGGTGGTTAATAGTTTGGAAAGCTTACAAGAAATGTAGGGATTATATCTCGATAGAAGTTAGTTGTTTGTTTTGTGGATTATGAGCAATCATACCTGAAAAGTGTCAGTCCAAACTTCTATATACAAGAACTTCATAATGGACACTCTGGCATGTCAAGGATGAAATCAGTCGCCAGAAGCTACATGTGGTGGCCCGGACTACACAAAGATATTAAAGAGTTAGCCAGAAGTCATGTAGCATGTCAGTCAGTGAAGCATGTGCCAGCTGTTGCACGACTGAGACAATGGACACAGCCAGGAAAGCCCTGGGAACAAGTACATGTAGATTTTGCGGTACCATTCCAGGGAACCATGCTGTTTGTGTTGGTGGATGCTCATTTGAAGTGGCCAGAGGGCTACCAAATGTTGACTACCATACCTATATGTGTTGGGACAGATTTCTTCAGGATTTGCATTGCCACAGCAGTTGGTTAGTGATAATGGCCCCCATTTCACATCAGGTGATTTCGAGATCTTTATGAAGAGGAATGGAATTTATCATATCAGGAGTGCACCCTATCACCCCCCATTAACCTGCCACAAATGGATTCACAGAGTGGCTCGTTCAGTCAGTGAAGCAGGCCTTGAAAGCAAGTGCCTCAGATGGTAGAAGTCTTACCTAGAGACTGTGATTTCACATGCTACTACAGGAGTTTCATCATGCTCTCTCTTTCTGTAGAGAAATTTAAAACCAGACTAGATCTGTTGAAACCTGATTATAATATCTATGTAGTCAGTAAAGAGGCAGAACAAAAAATAGCTCATGATCGTCAAGCACAAGACCGTGAATGGTTTTCAGGACAGTCAATGATGGTGAGAAACCTAAGACCAGGACAGAGTGATTCTTGAGTGCTTTGGGCTGTTGTTTTATATGATCTAAACTAGAGAACATCAATTCTGTAAATTTTAATCACCTAAAATAAATGAAGGATTCAGAATGAAAGGATCATCTATCTTCTACTGAGTTTGATGTAGTTCCTGATTGGGAGATCCAATCCAAAGGAGTCAGGATTGATTGTTTCACTGCAGTCACCTGAGAGAGAGACTCTATTGCAAGAAACCATTTCAGATTTATTGGATCGTGTTACTGTGGACACTTTGCCGAATGTGCCTGTCCTGTCTGATCCAATTATTATCCCTGTTCGAAATTATCCTGTTCGAGATCAACATCCACCTGATCGATACTCATGAACGACCTCTTATGAAGAGTTATGTTTTGTATTTAGTAAGGAGTGTGGTTCTGTGAGATCCCTATTATAATTATGATATTCATCAGTGTGGTTTAGTTGTGACGTGTAATGTCATAGTCATTCCTGTATGTTGTGTATATTCGGCATTGCATGTGCATTAATAATCGGTCTGTTTTAGTACCAATAAAGTATCTATTAATTGATGGATAGTGATATAACAAGGATATCACAGTAACCAAAAAAAAGTGACACAATATACATACATTACAATAACTTTCACATAATCAACTTGAAATTGTATTCTCTTGACATTTAGACTAGATGTGCTAGTCATCAGGAATTCCTGATGAAGGCTAGAGCACTAGTTGAAATGTCAAGAGAGTACAATTTTAAGTTGGTTATTGAGAAGTTTATTGTAATATTATTATGTCAACTGGGAGTCCATAAGAACATGCATGTACATTGTTTTCTGATATTTAGGTTTCTCTTCCTTTACTAAATTTTAGTATCCTTTTTTTTAAACTATGCAGCTATTGTGTTTGGGTTTGTTCAAACAAGTTACAAAGTGGATGAAGGAAATGGAACTGTCAGCTTAACTGTTGTAGTTATTTCTGGATCTCTCAGCACTGATGTTCTAGTTACACTTGGCACTGCAGATGACCAGGCTACTGGTAAGAAACTCTGCATTACAGATCTAATACTGCAGGTCTGTTGCAATTATGAAATAAATGGAGAATTCATCCTTCAACAAACTAAATTTTGGTAAGGTTTCTATTACACAATCACCGGAGGTGCCCAGGAACATACTGTACTCATCATAAATCTACCATCTTCCCTTGATACCAATTGAACAATTTTCCTGTTCTTGACCATGTTATTCAAAAGCATAAGGCACAGATCAAAACTAGACACATGTCAGGAGCAAGAAATAATTATAATTTTCGTGGTTTCCAGAAATCATTTGTCAACAGTTTCCATAAGTATTTTACAATTTCAGTGACGCACTTATTTCCACTTTCACTCTCCTTGTTTCCCTCCCTTACTGTTCTAATATGTTCAGCCAATTCTGGTGAAGACTATGACACCTTGCTTACAAACCTGACATTCTCAAGTTCTGTATCAAGTCAATCAGTAGACATTATCATTAACGATGATGAAATACATGAAAATGACGAACTCTTCAATGTATTTATTTTACCTTCAATGAACTCAAGAATTCAGTTTAATCCAAGACAAGCTGATATTCTAATCATGGACAATGATGGTAAGTGAAGCATAAAGTGATTTCTACTTGCAATGCCATGTAGTAACTATTGTGTAGATTCTAATTGTCATATATATAACACCCACTGGTGGCAGGGTTCACTGCCAGCACCATATAAATATTAAAGGTGTGGGTAAATTTAAAACAGTAGATTCACTTTATTTTAGTCTAACCCAGAAGGCTTACTCTTCAGTGCCAAATTTAGTGTTAAGCTTATTTTAAATTATGGAGGTGTAATTCTGTCAGTGTGACTTGAAATCCCCTTTTTCCCCCATGAATTAGGGAGATGTGTACAAGTAAAATAGAGAGGGAGGGATTAGACAACTTTTCCTAGATTACATTTTGGACCTTATTATGGACCACTTTTCCTGGACTACTTTGCTTCCTCTCTCACTTATCCTTCATGAAATCAAATAACAAAAAGGTCCAGAGAAAGTGCTCTAGAAAGTGAACAGGGAAAAGCAATCCAAATTTCCCACTCTTCGTACGTCCATAGCTGAGAAAGTCCAAGCACGTGTTGTCTATGTATACAAGTCATGCGTGCAAACAAATTACAAATTTACATGGATATCTTGCCTTATTAAACATTTATTCAATGGGTTCAGTAGAGAAATGGAATGGTAGAGGGTCGTGGGGAATAGTGTCTATCCCTTCCATTTCCTTCAAGTAAACTATATGAACATATTGTTGTAGAAATTACAATTGGAATGGATGTGAAGGGAGTTACAATCAATGAAGGTGTAGGGATGATGGAGCTATGTGCCAGTGCACTTGGAGACCCAAAGCGAGAGGTAGTGATTTCTGTAGTTTACCAAGACAGAGGAGCAGTAGGTGAGTGCAACATTGTGGCATCTGTATTTACAAACATAATATTATGATCTCATTATTCCTGATGAAGACTAGACCATCTAGTCGAAAGATTGAGAGAGTATATTTTCAAGTTGTGTTGAGAAGGTTATTGTTATTATTGAAATCTGGTCACATCATTTTATGACTATTATGATTGAACTATATAAGTGACTTTCCATTTCTGTGTTAATAATTCAATTTCCCCCTTTATATTTTTTTCTTTGCAAGCTACTCTTCTGTCATAAGATTGAGTTTGAGAAGAGAAACTGAATGTGACATGACATCTGCTCATCAGATGATCATTCCTCATCAGAACCACATTTAAAATGGCCTTACCTTAAATACACACAGAAACAACATTCAATTACACTTTGCACCTTTCTGTCATAAGATCGAGTTCTAGAGGAAAAGCAGAGCTTAGCAGGAGATAATGTTCATTGTTTGCCACATCAGGGAGTACACCAGTACTTGCTTTTCTATATTGATTTGAACCACACTTCAAAAAGGCTGATACCTTTAAACACATAGAACTCATATCTCAGCTGAAACTCATTCTGGCAACTTCTAGTGACCTAGACAGTTGTTTTAGCTGTTATTAACTCTACCAATGTGCCATGAATCATGAATCCTTCACTAAGGTGGTGAACTGGCATACCTAATTTTTTTATGGGTAAAAAAACTTGAAAATCCATCTTCAGGATCAACCTGTTTATGCTAGTGTACTCCTGATTTGGTTTGAATAAAACGTGAATGGTAAAATTCTAAAAAGTTCATAATTCAGCTCACATTTGGCAGTTTTTTAGCTGCCTAAACGATGCTCTCAGGCACTATTAGCTCCAAACAAGACTCCCAGCATGCTTTGAACTAAGATATTGTTGTAGACATTAAAAAATGGAAAACTTTAAGCTTATTATTATATTACTCTCTACCTCCTTTCCCACCTTTAATAACACAAGTCCAGTAGGTCCATTCATAGAAAGTTTTGTGCCTGAAGTCTCCAAGTATTCCAATCCATCTGTTTCTCAATTGCAGAAAAATTCCATGGGTAAGCTTCATCGTGTGAGTAAGTTCATCAATGAGACAATCAAGCTAGCTCATAAGCAGAACAAATGACCCATGCTCAGTTTAGTGTTTGATTTGTGTATCCTCATCCTGGAGATCTGTTACCAAGTTCAGGAGGCTTGTAGCTAATTCTCTACCAAGGTTTTAGGAGTTCAGTGCAACTGTTATCAAGTCCTTGAAGTATATTATAGCTGTCCCTACATGGATTTAATCAACAATAACAACAAGACATGGTGTATGCTGATAAGAAATGAGTTCTAAATTAGCTAGAATCCCTGTTGGACTTTGCATAACTTGGACTCAGACAACAGTGTGCTATCCACTGCTCAATTTATTTTAGACATACGGTATAGAAACAAAAAATTCATGAAGCCAGAAAAAAGAAAAGACTGGCATTCAAAATAAAGGAGTCAAGACTATACCCATGTGGGGCCAAAAATAGCTTGCAAAAACTCATGGTTTCTCCCATATGCCATCTTTGGTGTTGTGGAGGTAATGGTGTTGTGGAGGTAAATATACTAAAAGCTTCAGAATGAGTTATAATGTTTGCCTACAGTTAGTCCATTTTAATGGCAAAAGTTGCAGTAGGATAAATATCAACACGTGTAGGGATTTTTTAATACTCAATCAGCCTAGGTTATGCAGTGTTATAAGCAGAAAAAGCAGTGCCTCAGTTGTTGACTAAGAATCTTTAGAATAGATAACATTGCTCTCAACAAACCCTCAGTTGACATAATGAATTAGAATTATCTCAATTATCATCTTGCAATTTACTTTTGACTAGATGCTCTAGTTCATCAGGAACAAGGCTAGAAGCATCGAGACATAACATCGAGGAATAAAACCTTATTTGGTCGCTGAGAAACTCTTTGTTTCTATGTCAACTGAGTGTTTGCTGAGAATATAAACATTGTTTATTCGTTTTTGTTGCTGTTTCTTACATTAGAGTAGACTGGTGGATAACTACATTACTGTCTAACTGCAAAGTCCAACTCCAACCTTCTGGGATTCTAACTCTTGATTGTTCACTGACCCTCTCATAATGATGAGGTCAATTTCAGCTAGCTTCTCAGTTTTGCCTTTAGATCATCTTCATCATCTGTAATTTCACAATAACCCATTACTTGCAGATTTGTTTAGTCACATGATAAGAAGACTGTAGGAAGATCCAATCTGAAGTATCAGTTTAGTGAGGCACTAGGATTTAATTCTCTTCTCCTTCTGCTAGTTTGGTTTTATCTCGTGGAGACTTTTGTCCCACTTGATCCTGAGGAGCATACCAAGCATGTCTTCTGCCACTACAAAGAAATTCTTGAGTTTAGTATTCTTGAGCCTTATTTCTAATTGATAGCCGATTCACTTATGCAAAACTTATCTGTGGCATTCATTGATAGAATTACACATTTTTTACTATAGGGATAGAGTCTTCAGGTTGAACAAGCTGCATTCTGAGCATATTAAATGGCAATAGCTGACATGCAACATAAGGGAGGTAAACAAAATTGTCATTCCAAAATTGTCATTCTCTTCTTAATTCTTGTCATATTTTGCAAGGTGATTATTCAATGACTGAACATCCAATAGAGAGAGGTTGCTTATATATATATATATATGACATGGAAGATTCTAGAAGGAAACTGATCTAAGCTAAGACATAACGTGTGCTAAAGTTCAACATGATAGCAGAACCAACATATGAGATCACAACTATGGAGGAGATCAGTTTGTGTAAAGTACTACATTTGGCTTCACATACACTACGCAAACTCATTGCTATTGTTGACAATACTTAATAGGTTCGCCTACAGCATTCTTGAAGGACTGGGTCAATTATTACACTGAATAATATTGCCCAAAATGTAGTCAGGAGTCTTTTATGTACTCACAATATAATTTCTTTACATGGCAGAGATATATAATAATATTCTCATCAACTGCTTCCCAATGTTTCAGCTAGATGTTCTAGCATTAGCTCAGGAATAATGATAATAGAGATACATATGCGAGTAAGACATCTATTAGGAATTCTTACATGTGACATACTGGCAGTGATCGTATCACTCATATGATATTACTTCCAAGCAAATAGAAAATCACTAAATCACTTCAAATGAAACTCTGGTTGTTCATTGCCCCACTTCTAATCCCAACCTGCAAAACGATGGGAATTTGGCATTTACTATAAAAAACTAGTGCTAAATAAAACATACTAACAGAGATGGAATAAAGTTTTTTAGTTGGAAAACAGAGGAGCTAGTTTCAAGAGTCAATCGAAGGAGCTAATCTCTCAAGCCAGACTATGGAGGCTCATTACAAAGAGCAGGTCTAAGAAGTTGCCAGGGATGTCCTCTCAAGAAAACTTTGTGATATTACTCAAAATATGTTCATATTCGGAATTATTTGGATATGCTCATGATGATAAGCTCCTTGTAGCCAAAGATGAGAACAGTACCTGTGACAGGCTCAATGCTCAATATTGGCTTATTTATGGGACAGAAGTACGATCGTTCAGAACTTCCTAGGCTATGGAAGTCTTCTACGCCACTAGAATACTGGGGAAAGGACTAGTAGTGCCATCCAAATGAGCAGCAAAAGATTTTTGTGGAATTACTATAGAAAATTGTAAGCTCATAATAGTCAGTAAACTTCTTGCCTAAAATATTTAGTTGAAATACATTGCCTGCACATAAATGTTAATTTTTAATGACATCAAATCAGGTGCTCCATAATAAGATACAATAAGGATGCCTAAAAAGATGGTTTGTAATGTCAATGAAATAGGTGGTTTGACCAATTTATTGAACATCAAGAGGCTTAACAACCAAAGGTTATAGTATATGACTTGAGTGTTCAAGGTGACTTTAAATATTACATGTTCTGGAGCAAATACTTAACATAGCAATATCTCTATCTATTTTCCCCTCTCCAGGTGGTAGCGATTTTGAAGCCAACATTGCCATGCTCACCTTTGCACCAAGAAAGCTGCAAGACTGCTTTAACATAACCATTACTGATGACAATTTGTACGAGACTGCTGAAGAACTTTTTGTCAACATCACCACCAATGACACTGAAGTTACTCTTTCTCCTTTGTATACAGTCATTACGATCCTAGACAATGATGGTAAGAGAGACGAAAGTTTAGTACATATATATCATTGTAATACTTTTAAGAGCATTCTTTAGCATTCACAACCTAAGGACTCCTATTTGCATGTTTTATCCTTGGAAACCTTTCAAAATTTAATAAAGAAGTTTTATAATAGTGAGTGCAAGAGCAAATTCTTATATTGTGCTATGAAAACTGTGATCAGCACAACCAAATCCCCAAAATAACACCTCGAACAAGCTCCCTAGATTGTAGCACAAAATATGTTGGATCAGGTCGGAGGAGGCAGCAGCTGAGGCCAAATAGGCAGAAGTAGAAATCTGCACTGCACTATAATGGTGGCATTTCTGGTCTTGTGCCTATGTCTAAAAGAAGTTGTCTATATCCTTTGATAGGACCCAGAGGGTGATGAAATATTTGGATATATATATCTGGTGGAACCTCAAAAACTACAGTGGATGGGGACTTGAGAGTTCTTTGTGGTGGCTGCATCATCTGTACCTTGTTCGCAGGCAGGGTTAGGCTGTGGTCTACAGCACAACAATCCTACTTCCAGGTGCTTACAGAAGTCATGGGATGCATACAAAGTGTCAAGTACCAGAGGTTTCCTCCTGGACAATGCCCCTGATGATAAGGCCTGTGCCGGCTCTTGGCTGTTTCAGCTAAAGAATCTGGTGCTTGGCTTAATGCACTCCCCATTACAAGCTTGGGCCAGAAAATGGTTGATAGCACTATCTCAGGGTGGTGGTCTCCATTTGGTATCTACTCTTTGCCCAAGCCAAGCCAAGCCCAAACAGAGACCAACAGCCACTCTGAGATAGTCCTGTCATTCATTTTCTGGCCCAAGCTTGAAATATGGAGTGCATTAAGACAAACACCAGACTTGTCATTATTGCAGGGCTGAGAAGAGCTAGGAATGCTACTACCATCAATGGGTTATTAATGACATCTTGCACTGTGCCTTAACATCTGCACATGTCCTCTACAGGCTGGAACAAGATGGTATTAACATGTGTCAATGAATGAAGGGCAGGCCATTGGTGTGGGATGCTACCTTCCCAGACACCTTGGCCCCTTTCTATTATGGTAGAGCTACTAGCCAGTGCAGTGGCTGCTATGGCTGAGGAGTGAAAGGAAGCCAGGTACAGATTCCTGCACCAGAGTCACTCATTCACCCAAGTGGCAATCGAGACCTTGGGAGTTATTGTGGCAAAATCCATGACTTTCCTGAAGGAACTGGGTCAACGAATCAGGCAAAGTATGTGAAGCCAAGGCTTACATACCACAATGTCTCTCTGTGGCTATACCGAGAAGGGACACTCTCTCTGTTCTCGGATCAGTTGGGGGGTGATTCCTGTCAGTATTTTGTGTATCAGTTATTTATTATTATATTATTTTGTTGTTATTTTTATATTCATTTATTTTTATTTAGACAAAAACATGACAAAAACATGAATCAAACATATTGCAATAATATTCAATAGTAACAAAAATAACAAAAATAATAATAACAACAACAATAATAATAATAACAATAACAAAAAAATAAACACAATAAAAATAATAATATTATTAATAATAATATAATAACAATAATAATAATAAATTTTCATACACTCCTGGCATACACTAGTACAGTTAGATAAATCCATGCATATTTTAACACCCATGGAAGTTTCTAAGCAGTGTATTAAAAATGCCTAAAATAAGGTTGAACTATTTTTAGTGAATAACTCATGGTTGCAGGTAATGTTTACAGGATATTTTTCTTGCACCAATTGCCTTCATTCCAAGCTTGTGGTAGTGGCATGATGTTTGAAAGGTAGCGTTTATGTGCAATAACTTTATAATATTTCTCTTTGCTTTCACCTCTGTGTATTGCAGAAGTCGTTATTGAGTGGGAAATGACTGAATATACACAGTCAGAGTCAGATGGTCCAGTAGAGCTCTGTGCTGTGATTGTAAGTGGAATGTTTGCAGTAACAATCCCTGCTATCAACATACAGCTTGTGGATGGCAATGCTGTCTCAGGTAATGACCCCTTACTGTTATATAAGCAGATAAGATTCTGTGTACAAAATGGACCACTTTAAAATGAGTTTCATGTTTTGTAATATTAGCAACTAACTAGCAAGTACCCACAAAAACTCTGCGAGATATATAAAGTTTATGTGTTGTGGTTGGAAGGTATTTATTTAATTTATTACGTGTTTGTGATTATAAAATGCTGACAGATCACAATTGTTTCAAGAAGACTCTTCTATAAATGATGTTTGTGAATTTTAGTAGCATAATATAATACAAAAAACACACATCAAATATGACAGAAAAGGGTAAAGTAGGTATTAGATTCGAAAATACTTCACGAGAATAGTGTTTTTGGTGCGAGTTATTGCTTGGCTGACCCCTCAATGCTACCAGTGTGTTTGCTGATCTTCCTTCATCCTTTACAACCTCTGACAGTGCAGCCTTCCCTTCTCTCCACCTACCAACATTTGCTGCTCTCTCCTCATCCCTTACACTTCTGGCAGTGCAGCCCTCAGTTTTTTTGTTCTGCTGGTATTGGATGCTCTCTCCTCATCCCTTGAAATTTCTGCTCTGTGAAGAATCATTTGTTCTGGGATAGATCCTAAGTTACTCTGTGGTCTTCACTCCCTTTGCTTTACTAGTCCATTTTTCTTGCAGTTTCTTGTGCAGCCTCACTTGCTGCATCCCTTCTCTTTCTGCATCTCTCTTCTGCAGCTCTCCTTCTTTCTGTTAAAAACTGTATCATTGTTGTTCAGCATTGTGCAACTCGCGGAGTAGCCATTCCCTACTTTCTTCAGGATTCCGTATTGGCATATAATCATGAAGTAAACGGATTCCCCATAGTCCTGATGAAGGTAATCTGCACATGTGTACAAGTGCAACACAATAACGAATGTATGGATGGACGGATGGATGGAGGATCGATGGACAGACAAGCATTATTATTTAGAATATAGTGCATAGCATGTTGTTTAATATAATATTGAGCTGTTGCCATATAAACCATTATTATTCTGTTTTCAGATTTTCTAACTAGAAAACATTCATGGCTTTGTTCTTCTCTCTGTAGGTGATGATTATGGTGACCCACCATATAGTAGTTTCTTTTTATTCGGTAGCACAACAGATGTTCGCATCTGCATCAGAGTTAATATAGTGGATGATAATTCTTTTGAAAATGATGTGGAGAATTTCTTTGCCAACATGGAACTGGCATCCAATGTACCCCGAATCATCATCAACGGATCCCAAACTAAGATACAGATCATCGATGACGACAGTATGTTCTAACCATTAAGCCTCCATTACAGCATATTGTGGATCATGAACCTAGTAGACTCAATTGTGCCTACAATATCTTAATCAAAGTATAATCTCCTAGCCTAATTAGTTGTTAGCCTTTGATTACTCACAAAATTTAATTATAAACAATTTCCCCCCCTCCTTCTCTTTAATCATAGCTCAGTCCAGCTGCAGTCTGTAGGTGCTCATAATTCAGCTAGCCCTGCAACTGTGGAATTGTGATGTTTCTCTTATGATTATGATATTCATCAGCGTGGTTTAGTTGTGTTATTCATAGTCATTCCCTGTATGTTGTGTATATGTGGCATTGCGTGTGGATTAACAATCAGATCATTTTAATCTCAAGAAAGAATTGTAATAACCTAAATGATAGCTAGTGTTATAACAGGATATTACAGGGGGTGACGAGACTGGATTATGGCTCAAGTAGAGTTGTACGGGCAACTGAGAGAGTTTAACCTCCGAGAAGATCTCAAATTATCTCGAACGAGTAAAGTTCTATATAGAAGCAAATGTAGTGCTGGATGACAAGAAGGTTGCTGTGTTACTAACAGTAACTGGGCTCAGCAGTTATGCCATACTGCAAGGTTTGCTAACCCCAGCCAACCCCAGGGTTTTTTAGAACTTCTAGGAGCACCTAAGGCTCATTATGAACACAAACTATTAGTTATTGCTGAGGGTATCATTTTTACAGAAGACGTGAATCGCTTTGAAAAAACAACAGCTGATTTTGTGGTAGACCTAGACACCTACCACTCATAGAAGTCAGCAGGAGCTCTCTATGTTCACAATAGGAGGAGTAGCTGCAGGGAGAAATACTATTCAGATTGAGACAACAAAATACTCTTGATGGAAGTTAATACTGGATTAGCTGTGTCTATTCTGTAACAAAGCTGCAACCCCATTACCACTATTTTTGAAGACTTATACTGGAGAAGTCATGCCAGTAGTAAGTGAGCAGATGGAAGATGTTGAGTTTGAGCACAGGATACAAAGTAGAGCCAAGTCATTATTAAAGGCAAGGGACCAAGTTTGTTAGGGAGAAGCTGATTAAGTCATATTCAGCTAGATTGGAAGAAGATTGCCTCAATCTCATCCCTTCACAATCCAATGGGAGGCATTAATGTTTTGTCAGAAGATCACAGTGAGGTATTGTAGATGAGTTGGGTACAAGTAAGTCATTCAAGGCTAGGTTAATGATGCATGAATCAGCCAAGCCCAAGTTTTGTCGAGCAAGACATGTTCCCTTTGCTTTGAGAAATACAGTAGAAGAGGAACTTGACAGACTATAGAAGGTGGGAATGTTGGAGAAAATTTAGTTTAGTGAGAGGACTACACTTGTAGTTCCTAAGAAGAGCAGTTGTGTGAGGTTGTGCAGGGATTAGCTAAAGGATCACAGCTATGGATGTGGAGCAATACCCTCTGCCTTGTTCTGAAGATATATTTGCCACTCTTGCTGGAGGGAAATATTTTTCAGTTTTGGATTGATCCAATACGTATCAGCAATTGTTGTTTGAGGATAAGTCACGCACATTTGTTACCATAAACACTCATTGTGGTCTTTATAAGTAGAACAGGTTACCCTTTGGTGTTGCATTTAGCTCCAGCCGTGTTCCAGAAAACCAATGGACATGATCCAAGGTGTTGAGGGAGTTAATTGTTAGATTGATGATTTGCTTAACCGAGGGCAAGACTTGTAAAGAGCACTTGAAGAACGTAGACCTAGAGGCCCCAAGCAGTATGGTGTGAGGCTAGGAGAGGTGCACATTTTTAATTCCTATTGTTGATTTTTGGGGTTCATAGGATTGATGACCAAGGAGCTTCAAGCTATTAAGCAAGCCCCAGTACTTAAGAATGTTACTAAGTTGATATCATCATTTTTAAGGGTTGCTTGGTATCGAATTTGTCCTCTCTTTTGCATCCTCTAAATTACTTGTTGCAAAAGGAAACCCAGTGGAAGTGGAATCCCAAATGTGCAGTTTTTTGGAAACCTACTAGTGTCCTCATAAATTTTGGTGTTTTTTAATTCAACCTTACCCATTGTGTTGGCAGGAGATACTTCAGCATATAGGGTATGAGTTGTTATTTCTCACATTACCCCTGATGGACAGGAAGACTCAATTTCTTTTGCTTCCCAAACATTGTTGAGTGCTGAACAAAACTATTCTCAAGTGAAGAGGAGGGCATTGTCGCTCATCTATAGAATAAAGAAATTTCATGCATGTTTGTATGGTCAGAAGTTTATCCTGGAAACTGACCATAAACCTCTAACAGTCATTTTTGCGTCAAAGAGAGGAGGCAGCATGATTGTAGAGATAGGCTATACAACTACTAGCATGTCGCTACAAAATCAAATTTTGACCAATGCAAAAATATATGGTCTTTCATGGCTGCCATTGGATGAAAGGTATTTAGAAGGCTACTATATATGAACTAGGATATTTCAATATATCTCATCTGGAGCGTTTACCTGGCACCTCCACAGAATTGAAAACTTGCGCATCAACCAATAAGGTTTTCAGTAAAGTTTTTCTTTACATGAAGATGATGGATGCAGCAGGTGGTTAATAGTTGGAAAGCTAACAAGAAAACGTAGGGATGAGATCTCGATAGAAGTTAGTTGTTTTGGTGATCATGAATCATACCTGAAAAGTGTCAGTACAAACTTCTATACACAAGAGCTTAATAAGCGAAATTCTGGCATGTCAAGGATGAAATCAATCATCAGAAGCCACGTGTGACCAGGCTACACAGAGATATTGAAGAGTTGGCCAGAAGTTGTAGCATGTCAGTCAGTGAAGCATATGCCAGCTGTTGCACCACTGAGACAACAGACACGGCCAGGAAAGCCCTGTGAACAAGTTCATGTTGATTTTGGGGGACCATTCCAGGGAACCCATGCTGTTTGTGTTGGTGGATGCTCATTTGAAATGGCCAGAGGTCTACCAAATGTTGACCACCATACCAGTAAGACCATATATGTGTTGGGACAGATTTCTTCAGGATATGCATTACCACTAGTGATAATGGCCCCCAGTTCACATCAGGTGATTTCGGGATCTTTATGAAGAGGAATGGAATTCATCATATCACGAGTGCACCCTATCACCCCATCACTCTGCCACAAATGGATTCGCAGAGTGGTTCATTCAGTCAGTGAAGCAGGCCTTGAAGGCAAGTGTCTCAGATGGTAGAAGTCTTACTTAGAGACTGTGATTTCACATGCTACACAGGAGTTTCACCATGCTCTCTCTTTCTGTTGAAACCTACCTATGTAGTCAGTAAACAGACAGAGCAAAAGATAGCTCATGATCACAAGCACAAAGCCATGAATGGTTTTCAGGACAGTCAATGATGGGGAGAAACCTAAAACCAGGACCAGAGTGATTCTTGAGCATTTGGGCTGTTGTCTTATATGATCGAAACTAGAGAACATCAATTCTGTAAATGTTAATCACCTAAAAGAAATGAAGGATTCAGAATGGAAGGATCATCTATCTTCTACTGAGTTTGATGTAGTTCCTGATTGGGAGAACCAATCCAAAGGAGTCAGGATTGATTGTTTCACTACAGTCACCTGAGAGAGAGACTCTACTGCAAGAAACCATTTCAGATTTATCGGATTGTGTTACTGTGGACACTTTGCCGAATGTGCCTGTCCTCCTGTCTGATCCAATTATTATTCCTGTTCGAAATTATCCTGTTCGAGATCAACATCCAATGATTGATACTCATGAACGACCTCTTATAAACAGTTATGTTTATTTAGTGAGGAGTGTGGTTCTGTGAGATCTCTATTATAATTATGGTATTCATCAGTGTGGTTTAGTTGTGAAGTGTAATGTCATAGTCATTCCTGTATGTTGTGTATATTCGGCATTGCGTGTGCATTAATAATCAGTCAGTTTTAGTACACGTACCAATAAAGTATCTATTAATTGATGGATAGTGATATAACAAGGATATCAGTAACAACAAAAAATCTTAAACACAATATACATACATTACAATAACTTTCACATAATCAACTTGAAATTGTATTCTCTTGACGTTTCGACTAGATGTGCTGGTCATCAGGAATAACTGATGAAGGCTAGAGCATCTAGTAGAAATGTCAAGAGAATACGATTTCAAGTTGATTATTGAAAGTTATTGTAATAATATTATTATGTCAACTGAGAGTTCATTGAGAATATTCATATACATTGTATTCTGATATTTAGGTTTCTCTTCCTTTACAGCTATTGTGTTTGGGTTTGTTCCAACAAGTTACAAAGTTGATGAGGGAAATGGAACTGTCAGCTTGACTGTTGTAGTTATTTCTGGATCTCTCAGCACTGATGTTCTAGTTACACTTGGCACTGCAGATGACCAGGCTACTGGTAAGAAACTCTGCATTGCAGATATAATACTACAGGTCTGTTGCAAATATGAAATAAATGGAGAATTCATCATTCACATAACTTCAACAAACTAAAATGTGGTAAGGTTTCTATTACACAGTCACTGGAGGTGCCCAGGAACATAGTGTACTCATCATAAATCTACCATCTTCCCTTGATACCAATTGAACAATTTTCCTGTTCTTGACCATGTTATTCAAAAGCATAAGGCACAGATCAAAACTAGACACATGTCAGGAGCAAGAAATAATTATAATTTTCGTGGTTTCCAGAAATCATTTGTCAACAGTTTCCATAAGTATTTACAATTTCAGTGATGCACTTATTTCTTATTTCCACTTTCACTCTCCTTGTTTCTCTCCCTTACTGTTATAATATGTTCAGCCAATTCTGGGGAAGACTACGACACCTTGCTTATAAACCTGACATTCTCAAGTTCTGTATCAAGTCAATCGGTAGATGTTATCATTAACGATGATGAAATACATGAAAATGATGAACTCTTCAATGTATTTATCTTACCTTCAATGAACTCAAGAATTCAGTTTAGTCCAAGACAAGCTGCTATTCTAATCATGGACAATGATGGTAAGTGAAGCATAAAGTGATTCCTACTTGCAATGCCATGTAGTAACTATTGAATTGTCATATATATGATACCCACTGGTGGCACGGTTCACTGCTAGCACCTTATACATATAAAAAGTGTGGGGGTAAATGAAATATTTTATTCTAGTTTCACGCAGAAGGGTTTTACTTATGGGGATGTAATTCTACCAGTGTGACTTGAACTCCCCATTTTTTCCATTTGGGGAGATGTGTACAAGTAAAATAGAGATGGACTACTTTTCTTGGCTTACTTTTCCAGGATGTTGATTCTTGCACTGTAAGTGAACTTATAGCTGCTAGGAATAGGAGTGTATTCTTTATGTGATAGTTACTCACCAGCAACACTGTTACCTCATAGCTTATATTTGCTAGGAACAGCGTATTCTTTATGTGATAGCTATTCAATACTATTCCAGGAAGTAATCTTGCTCAGCTATTGACTTACGAAAGTCAGAGTCTACCTACTAAAATGCCAATTATCGGCACCAGGTACCTATTACCAGCATCACACACAATGCTCAATTATCAGCACTGTGTGATACTTATGTTTTTAGCAAGTCCCAACAGATCCATAATGCATTGTATTTGCTTATAACTTTTACAAAGTGACACCATACTCACACCTGATGTAAACATGATGAATTTCTCAACAAAACAATGCCATTATTATAGCTACTACATCAATAAATGTAAGCATGCTACACGATGGAAAATTAATCTTGCTCAGCTATTGACTTACGAAAGTCAGAGTCTACCTACTAAAATGCCAATTATCGGCACCAGGTACCTATTACCAGCATCACACACAATGCTCAATTATCAGCACTGTGTGATACTTATGTTTTTAGCAAGTCCCAACAGATCCATAATGCATTGTATTTGCTTATAACTTTTACAAAGTGACACCATACTCACACCTGATGTAAACATGATGAATTTCTCACCAAAACAATGCCATTATTATAGCTACTACATCAATAAATGTAAGCATGCTACACGATGGAAAATAAACAAAATCCCTCTCTTTCATCAGTGTCATATACTAGAGTGTCAATACATAATTTATGCAACAAGCAGCAGGCAAACATCACCCATGCATAGCTAATATGCCTAGGTTTCTCTATTAGCCAATTATTTTCTTCTTGAGAACTCTTTTCTCTCTAGAAAAATTCTGTTGTGCCTTTATTCGTGTTCTGCTTTGGCCACATTCGATCTTCCCAACTACCTGGATGAATCCCAAGTTCCGTCTCCTCAGTTGCAGTTAAGTAAATCCATGGTTCTGGCTTCATGCCATAAGTAACCTAGCCAAGATGTCTGACTGCATGCTGGACAGATCAACCATCCTTAACTGCTGCAAGAGCAGTTATCATGACTCATCTGACCATTGCTTCTTTCCTTACTGCTGGATGTGGTCAACAAAACTTACGTACCATATATGTATAAAAATAATGGCATGAGCCATTATTTTTTTATCTTCGAACATTTTATGATGATATTCATATATATGTGGTTGTTTGCACAACCAGAATGCATCATAACTCTTTCAACTCATCCAGTTTGACCATGTTTAGGCCATTGTTGACTGGCTAACAAGCCTAGATGCCAAGTCATTTTAGAGCATAATGCAATCAACTTCTTATAATCATATTCATGCCTATTTGGTTTGTTGCTAATCAGCCAAAATTCATATTTGGTTCTTCTATGCATAACAAACACCTTGATACTCCATAAGTATTGTTGAATTCGCTAAATTTGACCATCTAAAATTTGATGTGAAACGTGGTTTTACTTCCCAATTATTATAATGATATTCACAACAATGTGGTTGTTGCTAAGCAACCATAACTTGTTATTATGCCCATAAGCTATCAACTGATATATGGTTGCTTGGTACTTTTCTTCATAACTCCGCCTACATTTAAAAAAAGGAATTTGAAAATCATTCAAAAATAATAATTCCATAATAAAGTTGCCGAGGGTTACAATCCAACTTCAGGCCTCATTTCTGTGGCACTGGGCAAGCTTTTCCCTGCAGCAACATCAGAATATGATTTAGTAAAGGCTCTGACTCATTCTTTGTCTTTTGCTAACCACTTTTCAAAAGCCACTGATAATCTTGCATAATATTGTAGCAATGTCCCCCATACGACACTTTACTGGTCAACCACTAAAAGTAATTTCAATTGCAGAAGTCAACCCCACGGCTGAAGTCCACCACACCAACTCGGGTATCTCAATCTGCCGAGCTGGTTGTACTGCAGGTTTGATAGTTACCTGTACTGCATTAGCTGGTGCACTGCAGCATTCTTGAGAATCCAATACAGCCAAAAGCAAAGAAACTCTTATTGTTTGTCGTAAAATAATTTTGGCAACACATTCACTCTTTAATAAGAACGCACACAATATTCATTGTTGTTTCATTTCCTCCAATTCACATTTGTTTAAGATATAATATGGATAATTTTAAGATTTATACTCTACTAATTACAATGCATCTATATATTTTTATATTTGAATATGATCTTGCAAGCATTAATATGGTGTGTCCCACATTTTCCAGATTGAAATGTGCCACAGAAAGTTTATACACTAAAAAAAATGATCCTGACCACCTGCTTATTTTGTTGGAGCATTTATGCAGCAGAGTGCACCTTATATCATTTGGCCCATTTTTTTTTTAAATGGCAGACTCTAAAATCCCCCCATAATTAAAGTTCATACTTCACATCTGAAGCTTCTTTGAAGCGTACCTATACTAGCTACAAGATGTCTTCCAGAATGCCAATTGAACCTTCACTAAGGTATTAAACTGATAGTGCAAAAAAAATTATAAACTTGTTTAGTTTAAATTTTCTTTAAGGGTCTATTTTCCTACTCACATAGTTGCGTAAAATAATCCATGCATGATAACTCAAGATGTTCAAGTGTACATCTATGACTGCTCCATTTCTGGATGGTGACGAATAGGCTTGGGAACAGTCCTGTTTTCAATCAAACTAGCTCACATGCTGTCTTACGTCTAGAATTGAGTCAACTGTCTTGGTTTGTGAGGTTCTCACTCCATGGAAACAAAGTCCAAAGGAAATAGTTTTTCCTCTACCAAAATATCTCCTGTGGGTGGTGAAGTTCTCTTGTGCAACTGTTATCCAAGTCTTTCAAGAAAGCTGTAGCCAACAACTTATGGATACAGCCAACAATAGGAATGGTGTGTGTGGATATTTGTGTAATGGAAAATGTGGTATAAATTGGTGGTCAACAGTTCAACAATAACAACAAAGCAAGGAATATATTATTTGGTGTACAATAACAATAACAAGAAGGCTAGAGCACCTTGTCAAAATGTTGATAGAATACAATTTCAAGTTGATTATTGAGATTGTTTTTGCAATGTTATTATGTCAACTTAGAGTTCAATGAGCCAGTTTGAAAGCTCTGGAATTGAGGTTAGGTATAGTCCTCCAATGCTCAATAAAAGGGGGGAAATTGAAACAGGAAAAAAATAAAGACAACTATATTGAATTGACTTGCCAAAAAAGACAAGAAACAAGATTGTGTCCATGTGGACCACAACAAGTTAGATGACCCTTTACCATTTATATAATGAGCAAACACCAAGCATGCACCATCAGAATTTGTATATCCTATCACAGTGGGTATGATATCCATATTCAACTCACATATGAAAGATTCTGCCTCATCTGCTATGCTCCTAGAGGAAAAGGCTGCAATCTAGTGTTTACTGGCCCAGACTGGACAACTTTAGAAAATGTGCCACACCTTGGCCAACAAAGAACCATTATTTGGAGGCTCCAAAACTGCTTTAATAGCTTGTAATTAGTCAGGCCTAGTTGAAAAAATAAGTAATTGAAATGTGGGGTGCTTTGGGGATGGAATTTGAGGCTGGTGATGGACACAAACCTCACCAAGTATTTTCTTGCCTGCATTTGGATGATGATGGTCACAAATTTGCTAGAGTATTTTCTTGTCTGCATATGGCTGGTAATAGACACAAACTGTACAGGTTTTTATGAACTGGTAACAGAGACAAACTCATGGAGTTTTTAATGTCTGCTTCTACAGGAAATTACTCGGACGATGACTTTGTCCCTCGGCATGTGAACATGGTTTGTGTGGACAGGATCTGCATGACTTCTAGAGTGATCCTGGGTTCTGGGTTGTAGACGTCAGTGTGGTTATGTGTTAAATCGACCCTCATAATAGAGAGAGTAGCGGGGTTTTGCATCAGTTTTGTGAAGGAAGCATGAGCCACAAATACTATTCTCTGTACAGCTTTAAAAAAAAAAGTATTTTTTCCAATGTTTCAACTACATACTCTGGTCATCCCTCAGACCAAAGTATCTTTGCCAAAGCACAAGGTTGAGAAATATTGGCCCAAAAAACTTAATTTAGGCTGAAGGAAACGATTAGTGTCAGCAGAAAATCCCTTTCTTGGCATCTTTACTCCACTGCCACCTTCTAGGATGAACTTCTCACTGCTGCTGCAGCTCTGAGGGAAGCAACTTGAAAACTAGCAACACTCAAAACTACCCCAAGACCTTATTTAATGGCTCAATATATGCTGGTCACAACTATTGGTTATGATCACATATGACCTAGCCTTACCCATAACTATGTCTTGAAAAATAATCAATCCTACAAAAGCTGGTAGACCAACTCTACATTACATACACCTATATACATGTATCTATGGGGTAATGGTAAAATGCAAACATTTTGTGATTTCGTCCATCCACCTTTGGAATGGTCTGATGATCACAAAAACTGATTAGCATCTAGCCTTGGCAAAAGATTTTATCAAGCAAACTGGCTGTATATTAGACCTCTCTGGGTGTTGTTCTATTCTGCAAAAGGGATAATGTCAAGGATAATGTCAAGGGGAACAAGGTGATCCAAGTTGCACAAGTGCCTGCTATTCTTATAACAAAAAATTCAGCTGTCTAAAAAACTTCTTATTCCTAAAATGAAAAGTGCTAGCTATTCTTGTAACATTAGGATCAAAATTCAGCTGTCTAAAAAAACTTCCTATTGCTAAACTAAAAAAGTGAGTGCCTACTATTCTTGAAATGGACCAAGGTGGAGGGAGAAGAGTATACTTCTTTTATACCTCAATATCATGTAGTTTTGACTTCATACAAATATACATAATATATATTTATACGGTGTAAGTGGCCCTTGCTGTTAATAGTGGTGGAAAGAACTGATGTGAGAATCGATCTGTAAACAAAGCAGTTTGCATGCTCTGTTTTAAGAACAACCATAATGGCTACAGTTAAAGTGCACTATTACATGGACTCCACTCCTTGGTCCAGGTCGATAAGTGGTGAGAGAGGAAAGAAGAAAGAGTAAGAATTGGTAAAATGCAGGTCTATAGTGTGGAAGAAGAAGGAGGGATGTTAGAGGAGGACGGTGAGGTAGGGTAGATGGACAGAAGTGAAGAAGAGCAAGATAAAGAGAATGTTGGAGTTTTATTTCCAAATTATGATGCACCATGAGAAGAGAGTTGTTGTTCAAGGAATAGGGGTAGAAGGAGGAACGGGTATGTGCATCATGCAGAACACTTATGGACAACCATAGTTATTTTTACTAATAGACAACAATTATTTTCTCTGTATTGTGCATACGAAACAGGATAATTATTATATTATCGGTATGTGTGATGCCTCTAACTGACTTGCATAATGAAGAAAGCAGATAATTCTGCAAAGACACCTTATGTATTATATAAGTTGGTTGAGAACTGTTTCAAATTATTCAATCTCCAAAATTGACTCCTCCAAATCCTTGGTCATTTTATTACACCTTAGCTTCTACAGATAAGCAAGTTTTTTTTAATAAATATTTTAAGCAAAATCATTATTATAAGAGTGTGGCTGCATGTCTCGCTAATCAATAACACCCCAAAAAATTGGTCAAAAAACTTAGTAAATAGGTAAGGGGTCTTCCTTTGTTAAGCTAAAAGAGCCAAATTTTCAATGTCCATTGTGCTCAATATCTAAATCAATTCTTATAGTTAACAGAAATATGCCATGCCCCCTAGACTAGGGCTTCAGCTCCTTGCTTACTGGACTCTAGAGATGAGTATATATGCACATGAAACCATGCCCATCATTATCTGACCCACAGATTACAAGCCTTGAGGTAAATTCCAAGAAATCTTTGACCTTAAATAGCCCCATGCTGTTTGGTTAATAAATGTATAACAATTTTCAATAATCAACTTGAAATTTACTCTCTCGATGTTTCGATTAGACCCTCTAGCCTTCATCATGAATAATGAGAAGCTAAGGCTCACTTGAGTTAGATGTATACCGGTAGCTAGCTATCCACCATGCAATGCAAACCATACCCTTGCAGATGCATCCAGTACATGGAACAGATGTGGCAATAAAAAATAAGACTGCAAACAATTAATAATATATATAGCTAAAAAAATTAACAAAGAATGATAAACAATGGTGGTCGTGGTTTCAAGTTCGTGCTCTTGAGAGTGGTTCAATAGATATTGTGGATAGGTCTTACCTGACTTACCTGGCTGCTGGGTGGCCTCTCTCAGGGTTAAATTTAGGGAGGACTGTACCTAAAAAATAAAAATAAACTTTTCCCAGTTCCAGTTCATGTGTATAGCAGCATTGGATGCTCAAATGCAAAGTTATGTGACTGAAGAGGTAAGTTGTATGCCAGCATATAATGGCTACCACGTATACCAGACGTAAATTTACACTGTGTCTATTCATGATGGTTGCGCAATGGCCCTGAATATATTGCTCTAATGGGCAACCAGTTCAAAACTTTCTACATGGGCATGATGTCTTCTCCACTTCTAATATCATAAACTCTTTGACAGCTTATTTCCATTACATGTTTTCTTTGCAGTCATAACTTTTCCATAGTTGTATTATTTTCTGAGACAAAGAGGACAAGATTAACACATTCTCTTGGTATCCCTCACCAGGTGTGGCCAGTCTACTTGTCTTCAGAGTGTGTCCAATGTTCTATCTTGTCCAAAATGTCCTGCCATCAGCGAAGAGTGTTCCATTCTCAGTAGTTCTGTCCTACATACTTGAGGAACTACAACAACATTGTTACCACCCTTTCTATATGGTTTATGTAGTGACAAACCTTGCTTCCAGAGGAAGTCCCCCGTAGCCCCATCAGTATGCCTTCTCGTGTCTTCCAGTGTTGGATCCAGCAGCTGAAAGGAGTGGAGCTGCGGCGGTGAAATCCTCTCCAGGTTGGTCTGCTCTCCTCCATTGGTCTTTTTGGTGCGTAGCGTCTTCTCCACACCAGTTTCGAACATATCATCGGAGAATGGGAATAGTTGACCCATCTCTTGCTTGTTTATCATTCATCGATTGTTCTTCCTTTTCCTTTCTTTTTTTCTGGGCCCTTATGGTACTCATGCCCACCTCGAGGTTGGTTGCCTCCGTGTTTTCCATCTCCTCCACTGTAGTTTGTTCATCTTCCAGCGCTTCTTTGATAACCTGGGCGTGTCCTGTCCCAGTAACATTTCTACAGTGAGGTGTGAGGACACTCCCACTGCTAATTCACATGTCTTTATCAATCTGTAGATGAATCTTGGCTGCTGGAAACCACACCTTTCGTGAACTCACTGTAGTGTAAGATATCTTCCACCCCAGTCTGTCATCATTGGCTATACAACGATCGACTTCCATTCGTATACCCTCTGTCGAGTAAAGCTACCACCGGTTTCCCATTAACTTGGACAGCTCTAGTCCATTTGGGCTAAATATGTGTGCTGTGCCCAAAGTGAGCATTTTCCATTTTCACCTGGCAATCCCTCCGGATATGTCCTTTTTTTCCACAATGGAAGCACTCGATGTCCCTTGTATCTCGAGGTGGGAATCGAGCTTGGGTCCCCTTTTCTGTATCTGTCCTTTGTCGGCAGGGATCGTTAGTCCTTGGTTCTTCGAGAGAGAGAGAGAGAGAGAGAGAGATGAAAGATGCATTTCTTGGGCTCCATCGGGGTTTCTCACCTCCAAGTAGTCTCTCTGGTTTGTTTAGTCCACCACCCTACTTGTGACCAAGAGTGTGGTTTGAGAGGTGACGGACAATGACTTAAATGACTTGGTGGTAATATGGTACTTCTTGAGGAGTACCAACTTGACTGCTGCATAGTTAGCTTGGCTTTCTGCTGCCATTGCTGTCACTGCAGTCAGACCGGCTCCAGACAGCGTGCTACATAGGAAAATAGTCCATTGTTCTTCTGGCCATCGTCCAGCTCTGGCTGTCACCTCAAATGTTCCAGGAAGGCACCCATGTCATCGACTCCTTCCTGGAACTTGTGTATGGTCAACCTGGCTGTAGGGAGAGGAACTTCTGACAGGGGTAGGTATTGCACTGCTCCTATCACTTGTAGCAGTTTAGCCTCCCACTCAGCTGTCTGTTGCTTAGCCCTCCTTTCTTCCCGTTCAGGTCTGGCAAGCTCTATTCTCTGCCAACCATCCAAGAAATGTTCTATTGGACCTGGGACTGGTTCTGGTTCTGGGATAGCATTTTGGAGGCGACGTGTCTCTCGCTATCTCCGTTCTTCAGACATTCTTTACCAATTATTGGTTGAAGAAGCAACAAAAAAACTTTGAAAACTTGCGACTCGGGGTATTGATTCACAAGTCCTCTAGGTTACTCTGGACTGTTTCCCCTGCTCTGGCTATACTGGCTACTTTAGCTCTCTCTGTCTGAGAGAATAGCTCCTTCTTCTGGTCCAGGATCTCACTATTGAGATCCCACTACTGCCACCAATGTCGGAAATTGTCTCTCTCTCTCACTCTGATTTGAGACTCACTTGGGTCACTCCTGTACCACTTATATGAATATTTCTGAGCCCAACTCTCTGTCTGAGACCTAGTAGGACCACAACTATATACACTCCCACTATCAGGTTGATAGTTAACAGTAATAGTTTTGTACACAAGGAAAACATACTTTGTACAATGCTATCACAGAAAAGATGTACAATACAGAACTAGCTCCGACTCTGGCACTCTCTCCCTTATCATGTTTTATTATTATATATAATATATATAGTTCATTTGGTCCTCTTCCATTTCGTGGACTGGTATGATTGGTTGGCCTAAGGCTAGGAAGCTCATAGAAGCTTCTCTCCTACTTCACAGACTTGTGGTTTGTTATCATTCTCTTTTCCTCTCAAGGCTCCACTACATCTTGTGGTCTTTTATATGGTCTTGGTATTTGTTCCCGTTTTAGGTGGCCTCTGGTGAGCTAGCTGATGTAATTATGCAGTTACCTCCAGAAGTTGTCAGGCTGCTCCCTAACAGACCTCTTGCAGAATAGAACAACACCCAGAGATGTCAAATACACAGCCAGTAAAAATCTCTTTACCAAGGTTAGATGCTAATCAGTTTTTGTGATCATCAGATCAATCCAAAGGTAGATGGACGAAATCACAAAATGTTATGCATTTTACCATTACCCCACAGATACAGTGTATGTAATGTAGAGTTGGTCTACCAGCTTTTGTCGGGTTGATTATTTTTCGAGACATAGTTATGAGTAAGGCTAGGATAGACATATATGATGTTACTGTGATCATAACCAATAGTTGTGACCAGCATATATTGAGCCATTAGATAAGGTCTTGGAGTAGTTTTGAGTGTTGCTGGTTTTCAAATTGCTCCCCTCAGAGCTGCAGCAGCAGTGAGAAGTCCATCCAAAAAGGTGGCAGTGGAGTAAGGATGCCAAAAAAGAGTTTGAATTGGATTTTCCGCTGATATTATCAGATGCTAATAGTGTCCATCATCCTAAAATTAAGTTTTTTGGGCCATTATTTCTCAACCATGTGCTTTGGCAAAGATACTTTAGTCTGAGGGAAGACCAAGTATGTAGGTTGAAACATTGGCAAAAAATCCTTTTTTTAAAGCTGTACGGAGAGTAGTATTTGTGGCTCATGTTACTTTCACAAAACTGAGCCTGCTACTCTCTCTATTATGGGGTCAATTTAAACATAACCACACTGAGGTCTACCAACCAGAACCTAGGTCACTCCAGAAGTCATGCAGATCCTGTCCACACCGACTATGTTCACATGCCGAGGGGCAAAGTTACCGTCCAAGGGATTTCCTGTAGAAGCAGACAAACAAAAACTCCATGAGTTTGTCTGTTACCATAAAAACCTGTTGAGTTTGTGTCTTTCACCAACCAAGACAAACTAAGACAAGAAAAAACTCAAGCAAATTTGTGACTATCACCATCCGAATGCAGGCAAGAAAATACTTGGTAAGGTTTGTGTCCATCACCAGCTTTAAATTCCACCCCCAAAGCACACCACATTTCAATTACCTATTTTTCAAAAACCCGACTAAATGCAACCTATTAAAGCAGTTTTGGAGGCTCCAAATAATGGTTCGCCAAGGTGTGACTTGTTTTCTAAAGTTGTCCTGTCTGGGCCAATAAACACTAGATTGCAGCCTTTTCCTCTAGGAGCGAAGCCAAAGGAAGCAGATGAGACAGAATCCTTCATATGCAAGTTGGACATGGATATCATACCCACTCACGTGACAGATATACAAACCAAAGTCTGATGGTGCATGCTTGGTGTTTGCAAAGACATTATATAAATGGTAAAGGGTCATCTAACTGGTTGCGGTCCACATGGATACAATCTTGTTTTTGGCAAGTCGATACAATATAGTTGTCATTATTTTTTTCTGTTTTAATTTCCCCCCTTTTATTGAGCATTGGAGGACTATACCTAACCTCAATTCCAGAGCTTTTAAACTGGTTCAATGAACTCTCAGTTGACATAATAACATTACAATAACCATCTCATTAATCAACTTGAAATTGTATTCTATCAACATTTTGACAAGGTGCTCTAGCCTTCTTGTTATTGTTATTGTACACCAAATAATATATTCCTTGCTTTGTTGTTATTGTTGGAACTGTTGACCACCAATTTATACCACATTCTCCATTACACAAATATCCACACACACACCATACTGTTCCTATATCCATTAGGTGTCGGCTACAGCCTTCTCAAGGACTTGGATGACAGTTGCACAGGAGAACTTCACCACCCACAGCAGATGTTTTGGTAGAGGAAAAGCTATTTCCTTTGGACTTTGTTTCTCTGGAGTGAGAACGACTGTCTTCTCAATTCTATTCTAGACGTAAGACAGCATTGAGGTAGCTTGATTGCAAACAGCACTGTTCCCAAGCCTTTTTGTCACATTACAGAAATGGAGCAGTCATAGATGTACACTCGAACATCTTGAGTCATCATGCATTCAAAATGAATGGATTATTTTATGCAACTTATGTATTAAGATCCCTTAAAGAAAATTTAATCTTTTTTTAAAAGCACGTTGCACTGTCAGTTCAATACTTTGGGTTAAATTGGCATTCTGAAGACATCTTGTAACTGGAGTCTGGTTTCCATTTACATTTCTAAGAAGTTGCAGACATGAAGTATGAACTTTAATTTTAGGGGGGATTTTAGAGTCTGCCATTAAAAAAAAAACTGGGCCAAATGATACAAGGTGCACTCTGCGATTTACAGCTGCATAAATGGTCCAACAAAATAAGCAGGTGGTCAGGATCATTTTTTGTAGTGTATAAACTTTTCTGTGGCACAGTTCAATCTGGAAAATGTGGGACACACCATATTAATGCTTGCAAGATCAACAAAAGGAATGCCATTGAAATATAAAAATATATAGATGCTAATTAGTAGAGTATAAATCTTATATTATATCCTAAACGAATGTAAATTGGAGGAAATGAAACAACAATGAATATTATTGTATGTGTTCTACCATTATAGCATAATTATATTAAAGAGTGAATGTGTCGCCAAAAATATTTTACAACAAGCAATGAGGTGGACAAGAGTTTCTCTATTGGCTTCTCAAGAATGCTGCAGTGCACCAGCTAATGCAGCACAGGTAACTATCAAACCTGCAGTACAACCTGCTCGGCAGATTGAGACACCCAAGTTGGTTTGGTGGACTTCTGCCGTGGGGTTGACTTCTGCAATTGAAATTACTTTTAAGTGGTTTGACCAGTAAAGTGTAGTATGGGGGGGGGGGGGGGGGGGGGGGGGGGGGGGGGCATTGCTACAATATTATGCAAGATTATCAGTGGCAGATCCTGGCTTTTGAAAAGTGGTTTGCAAATGATGAAGAAAAGTACCTAGCAACTATATATCAGTTGATAGCTGATAGGCATCATAACAAGTTATGGTTGCTTAGCAACACACCAAATTATTGTCAATATCATTATAAGAAATGGGAAGTAAAACCTTTTTTCGCATCAATTTTAGCTGGTCTTGTAGAACAATTCAGCGATACTTATGGAGTGTCAAGGTGTTTGGTATGCATAGAAGAACCAAATTTTGGCTACTTAGCAACAAACCAAATAGGCACGAATATGATTATAAGAAGTTGATTGATTAAAAAAGGATTAGGCTCTAATAGCAAAAGCAGACCACAGATAAAGGCACAACAGAATTTTTCTAGAGAGAAAGGAGTTCTCTAGAAGAAAATAATTGGCTACTGAAACTAATAGACAAACCTGGGCATATTAGCTATGCATGGGTGATGTTTGCCTGCTGTCACTTGTTGCATAAATTAGGTATTGATTCTCTAGTCTATGGCACTGGTGGAAGAGAGAGATTTTGTTCATTTTCCATCGTGTAGCATGCTTACATTTATTGATGTAGTAGCTATAATAATGGCATTGTTTTGGTGAGAAATTCATCATGTTTACATCAGGTGTGAATATGGTGTCATTTTGTAAAAGTTGTAAGCAAGCATTATGGATCTGTTGGGATCTTGCCCCAAATACTCAACACCGCTTTGGAAGGCTGATCCAATGTGCATATCATATGGGTGACACCAAGAGTACTTTGCTATGCATTGACTATCACAAGGTGTCATCTTCGCCATGCATGTTCATTTGCACAGATCCTCGCACATATCCTGGTGTGGGGAGCATATCTATGCAGTTAGTTTGGTGCATGGGACAGGCACTAGCTGTGGGTTCAACCCAATGAATCTATCTGTAAGTGCTTTAAGATATTTTTCAAGGATTTTGACTGAATAATACATTATTTGTACAGTGGACAGTAAATTGAGAGTGTCCATCCTAAGAAACTTCCTTTACAAATAAAATAATCTCATTGCACTTCCTCCGATGTGAATGATGGGAAGCTTCCACTGCACAGGAATTTCCACATGGTCAGGATTCTGTTTCAATCAATTATCTTGGGAATAATGGGTAAGGCTAGTCTGACTTGTGTGTTGTCTGCCCATGGATGGCCAACCTCTGCATGGCTTAGTATAGCCACTTTATGTTAAGTCTTGTAGTAGCTATAGAGTGGGGTGTTTGAATTGCTTTGCCCTGTTCACTTTCTAGAGCACTTTCTCTAGACCTTTTGATTTTATGAAGGATAAGTTAGAGAGGAAGCAAAGTAGTCCAGGAAAAGTGGTCCATAATAAGTGGTCCAATAAGTGGTCCAAAAAGTAAGCCAAGAAAAGCACTCCATCACTATTTTAATTGTACACATCTCCCCAATTCATGGAAAAAATGGGGAGTTCAAGTCACACTGGCATAATTACATCCCCATAAGTAAAAGCCTTCTGTAAAATAAAGTGAATAAAATATTTCTACCATTTGAATTTTACCCACACTTTTTATGTATAAGGTGCTGGCAGTGAACCTTGCCACCAGTGGGTGATATATATATGACAATTAGAATCTACACAATAGTTACTACATGGCATTGCAAGTAGGAATCACTTTATGCTTCACTTACCATCATTGTCCATGATTAGAATATCAGCTTGTCTTGGGCTAAACTGAATTCTTGAGTTCATTGAAGGTAAAATATATACATTGAAGAGTTCATCATTTTCATGTATTTCATCATCGTTAATGATAATGTCTACTGATAGACTTGATACAGAACTTGAGAATGTCAGGTTTGTAAGCAAGATGTCATAGTCTTCACCAAAATTGGCTGAACATATTAGAACAGCAAGGGAGGGAAACAAGGAGAGTGAAAGTCGAATTAAGTGCGTCCCTGAAATTGTAAATACTTATGGATGTTGACAAATGATATCTGGATACCACGAAAATTATAATTATTTCTTGCTCCTGACTTGTGTCTAGTTTTGATCTGTGCCTTATGCTTTTGAATAACAGTGAAGAACAGAAAAATTGTTCAATTTGTATCAAGGGAAGATGGCAGATTTATGATGAGTACGCTATGTTCATGGCCACATCCAGTAACTATGTAATAGAAACCTTACCACATTTTAGTTTGTTGAAGTTATGTAAAGGATGAATTCTCCATTTATTTCATAATTGCAACAGACCTGCAGTATTAGATCTGTAATGCAGAGTTTCTTACCAGTAGCCTGGTCATCTGCAGTGCCAAGTGTAACTAGAACATCAGTGCTGAGAGATCCAGAAATAACTACAACAGTCAAGCTGACAGTTCCATTTCCCTCATCAACTTCGTAACTTGTTGGAACAAACCCAAACACAATAGCTGCATAGTTAAAAAAGGATACTAAAATTTAGTAAAGAAAGAGAAACCTAAATATCAGAATACAATGTACATGCATATTCTCAACGAACTCTCAGTTGACATAACAATAACCTCCTCAATAACCAACTTGAAATTGTATTCTCTTGACATTTCAACTAGACGCTATAGCCTTCATCAGGAATTCCTGATTACTAGCACATCTAGTCGAAATGTCAATTTCAAGTTGATTATGTGAAAGTTATTGTAATGTATGTCACTTTTAAGATTATTACTGTGACATCCCTTTTATATCACTATCCAACAATTAATAGATACTTTATTGGTACTAAAACAGACCGATTATTAATGCAGCCGAATATACACAACATACAGGAATGACTATGACATTACACTTCACAACTAAACCATACTGATGAATAATCTCACAGAACCACACTCCTCACTAGATACTGTTTATAAGAGGTCGTTCATGAGTATCGATCAGGTGGATGTTGATCTCGAACAGGATAATTTCGAACAGGAATAATAATTGGATCAGACAGGACAGGCACATTCGGCAAAGTGTACACAGTAACACAATCCGATAAATCTGAAATGGTTTCTTGCAGTAGAGTCTCTCTATGAGGTGACTGCAGTGAAACAATCAATCCTGACTCCTTTGGATTGGATCTCCCAATCAGGAACTAAATCAAACTCAGTAGAAGATAGATGATCCTTTCATTCTGAATCCTTCACTTCTTTTAGGTGATTAACATTTACAGAATTGATGTTCTCTAGTCAGCCTAAATTCTGAAGAATCACTCTGGTCCTGGTCTTAGGTTTCTCACCATCATTGACTGTCCTGAAAACCATTCATGGTCTTGTGCTTGACGATCATGAGCTATCTTTTGTTCTGCCTATTTACTGACTACATAGGTATTATAATCAGGTTTCAACAGATCTAGTCTGGTTCTAAATTTTTCTACAGAAAGAGAGAGCATGATGAAACTCCTGTAGTAGCATGTGAAATCACAGTCTCTAGGTAAGACTTCTACGTTCTGAGACACTTGCCTTCAAGGCCTGCTTCACTGACTGAACGAACCACTCTGTGAATCCATTTGTGGCAGGGTAATGGGGGGTGATAGGGTGCACTCCTGATATGATGAATTCAATTCCTCTTCATAAAGATCCCGAAATCACTTGATGTGAACTGGGGGCGATTATCACTAACCAACTGCTGTGGTAATGCATATCCTGAAGAAATCTGTCCCAACACATATATGGTCTTACTGGTATGGGGGTCAACATTTGGTAGACCTCTGGCCATTTCAAATGAGCATCCACCAACACAAACAGCATGGCTCCCTGGAATGGTCCTACAAAATCAACATGACCTCATTCCCAGGGCTTTCCTGGCCGAGTCCGTTGTCTCAGTGGTGCAACAGCTGGCACATTCTTCACTGACTGACATGCTACATGACTTCTGGCTAACTCTTTAATATCTTTGTGTAGCCCGGGCCACCACATGCAGCTTCTGGCAGTCGATTTCATCCTTGACATGCCATAGTGTCCCGTATGAAGCTCTTGTATATAGAAGTTTGGACTGACACTTTTCAGGTATGATCGCTCATAATCCACAAAACAAACAACTAACTTCTATCGAGATCTCATCCCTACATTTCTTGTAAGCTTTCCAAACTATTAACCACCTGCTGTGGCCATCATCCTTCATGTAGTAAAGAAAAACTTAACTGAAAACCTTATCTCTTGATGCGCAAGTTTTCAATTCTGTGGAGGTGACAGTAAACACTCCAGCTGAGAAATATTGAAAAATCCTAGTGGCCTTCCAAATGCCTTCCAATGGCAGCCATGAAAGACCATCAATATTGGCATATATTTGCATTGGTCAAAATTTGATTTTGCAGCGACATGCTAGTAGTTGTATAGCCTATCTCTGCAATCATGCTGCCTCCTCTCTTTGAGACCCAAAAATTACTGTTAGAGGTTTATGGTCAGTTTCCAGGATAAACTTGTGACCACACAAATATGCATGAAATTTCTTTACTCCATAGATGAGCGACAATGCCTCCTTCTTCACTTGAGAATAGTTTTGTTCAGCACTCAACTATGTTCTGGAAGCAAAAGAAATTGAGTCTTCCTGTCCATCAGGGGTAATGTTAGAAATCACAACTCATACTCTATATGCTGAAGTATCTCCTGCCAACACCCACACCAATGGCCTGCCCTTCATCCATGGAACCATGTTTACACCATCTGGTTCCAGCCTGGAGAGTACATGTGCAGTGTAAGGCACAGTGCAAGATGTCATTAAATAACTGAGTGATGGTAGTAGCATTCCTAGCTCTTCTAAGCCCCGCAATAATGACAAGCCTGTTGCTTGTCTTAATTAATGCACTCCATATTTCAAGCTTGGGCCAGAGAATGAATGACAGGGCTATGTCAGGGTGGCTGTTGGTCTCCATTTGGGCTTGGCTTGGCTAGGCTTGGGCAAAGAGTGGACCCCAAACGGAGACCAACAGCCACCCTGAGATAGTGCTGTCTTTTCAGGTATGATAGCTCATAATCCCCAAAACAACTAACTTCTATCGAGATCTCATCCCTACATTTCTTGCAACTATTAACCACCTGCTGTGGCCTTCATCCTTCATTTAAAGAAAAACTTTACTGAAAACCTTATCTGTTCATGTGCAAGTTTTCAATTCTGAGCTGAGATATATTGAAAAATCCTGGTTCTTAATAGTGTCCTTCCAAATGCCTTTCATCCAATGGCAGCCATGAAAGACCATCAACATTATCATGTTTTTGCATTGGTCAAAATTTGATTTCATAACGATATGCTGATGGTTGTATAGCCTATCTCTGCAATCATGCTGCCCCATCATGGGTATGCCTCTCTTAGACCCAAAAGTGACTGTTAGAGGTTTATGTTCAGTTTCTGGAATAAACTTGCGACCACACAAATATGCATGAAATTTCTTTATTCTATAGATGAGAGATACTGCCTCCTTCTCCACTTGAGAATAATTTTGTTCAGCATTCAACAATGTTCTGGAAGCAAAAGAAATTGAGTCTTCTTGTCCATCTCAGAGGTAATGTGAGAAATCACAACTCGTACCCAATATGCTGAAGTATCTCCTGCCAACACAATGGGTAAGGTTGAAAAAAAGCACAAAAATTTATGAGGACACCAGCTGTTTTTTAGTCTCCTGAAAAACTGCTTCACATTTCAGAGTCCACTTCCACAGGGTTTCCTTTCACAACAAGTGTTAGATAATGCAAAAGAGCGGAAAAATTTGATACCGTAACAACCCTTAAAAATGATATCAACTTAGTAACATTCTTAGGTACTAGGGCTTGCTTAATAGCTTGAAGCTTGTTCCCCAAGGGTTGACAACCTTGCTCATCACTATGACCCCCAAAAATCAACAATAGGACTTAAAATGTGCACCTCTCCTTCCTGAGACTCACACCATAAACTGCTTGGGCCTCTAGGTCTACGTTCTTCAAGTGCTCTTCATAAGTCTTGCCCTCGGTTAAGCAAATCAACAATGTAACACTTAACTCCACCAATCCCTTTGAAGGATCATGTCCATTGTTTTCTGGAACATGGTTGGAGCCAATGCAACACCAAACAGTAACCTGGTCTTACTTATAAAGACCACAATGAGTGTTTATGGTAACAAATTTGCATGACTCATCCTCAAGAAAATATTGCTGATACAGGATAAATCCGAAACTGAAAAATATTTCCCTCCAGCAAGAGTGGCAAATATATCTTCAGAACAAGGCAGAGGGTATTGCTCCACATCCATAGCTGTGATCCTATAGCTAATCCCTGCACAACCTCACACAACTGCTCTTCTTAGGAACTACAAGTGTAGTCCTCTCACTAAACTAAATTTTCTCCAACACTCCCACCTTCTATAGTCTGTCAAGTTCCTCTTCTACTGTATTTCTCAAAGCAAAGGGAACCTGTCTTGCTCGACAAAACTTGGGCTTGGCTGATTCATGCATCATTAACCTAGCCTTGAATGACTTACTTGTACCCAACTCATCTACAATACCTCACTGTGATCTTCTGACAAAACATTAATGTCTCCCATTGGATTGTGAAGGGATGAGATTGAGGCAATCTTCTTCCAATCTAGCTGAATATGACTTAATCAGCTTCTCCCTAACAAACTTGGTCCCTTGCCTTTAATAATGACTTGGCTCTACTTTGTATCCTGTGCTCAAACTCAACATCTTCCATCAGCTTCCCTACTACTGGTCTCCAGTATAAGTCTTCAAAAATAGTGATGATAGCGTTGCAGCTTTGTTGCAGGAAAGTTGGGCCTCAAGACAGACTAGAGACAGCTTATCCAGTATTAACTTCCATCAAGAGTGGTTTGTTGTCTCAGTCTGAACAGTATTTATCCCTGCAGCTACTCCTCCTATTGTGAACATAGAGAGCTCTTGCTGACCGCTATGAGTGGTAGGTGTCTTAGGTCCACAAAATCAACTTTTTTTTCCCGAAGCGTTTGACATCTTCTGTAAAAATGATATCCCTCAGCAATAACTAATAGTTTGGGTTCATAATGAGCCTTAACTGCTCCTAGAAGTTCTTAAAAACCCTGGGGTTGGCTGGGGTTAGCAAACCTTGCAGTATGGCATAACTGCTGGGCCAGGTTACTGTTAGTAACACAGCAACCTTCTTGTCATCCCTCACTTCATTTGCTTCTATATAGAGCTTTACTCGTTCGAGGTAATTGGAGATCTTCTCAGAGGTTAAACTCTCTCAGTTGCCCATACAACTCTACTCAAGCCATAATCCAGTCTCATAACCCCCTGTAATATCCTTGTTATAACACTAGCTATCCGTTAGGTGATTACAATTCTTTCTTGGGATTAAAACGGACTGATTGTTAATGCACACGCAATACACAACATACAGGAAATGACAATGCATTACACAACAGTAATCAAGGGCTAAGAATTAATTAGACTAGGAGATTATATTCTGATTAAGATATTGTAGGCACAACTGGGTTCATGATCCACAATATGTTCATACCTGTAGGATAATTAATATATGTGGGTAATGCATGCAGTGTACATGGGAGTTATACTACTCAAGAGTACATGGAGGCTTAATGGTTAGAACATACTGTCGTCATCGATGATCTGTATCTTAGTTTGGGATCCGTTGATGATGACTCGGGGTATATTGGATGCCAGTTCCATGTTGGCAAAGAAATTCTCCACATCATTTTCAAAAGAATTATCATCCACTATATCAACTGTGATGCAGATGCGAACATTGGTTATGCTATTGAATGCAAAGAAACTATTAGATGGTTCACCATAATCATCACCTACAGAGAGCAGAACAAAGCCACGAATGTTTTCTAGTTAGAAAATCTGAAAACAGGATAATAAGGGTTTATATGGCAACAGCTACCACATGAAGATCTATTCACAATATATTATACAACATGTAATACACTAAATTCTATAATAAAAATGCTTCTTGTCTGTCCATTGATCCTCTATCCATCCATTCGTTATTGTGTTGCGCTTATAGATTACCTTCATCGGGACTAGCAGGAATCTGTTTACATCATGATTATAACCAATACAGGGTCCTGAAGAAAGTAAAGAATGGCCACTCTGTGAGCTACACAATGCTGAACAACAACGATATGGTGTGTAAGAGCTGCAGAAGGGAGATCCAGAAAGAGAAATTAGTGAGAGTGCATGAGAAACTGCAAGAAAAGTTGCATGAGAAACTGCAAGAAAGTTGACTAGGAAAGACAAAGGGAGTGAAGACCAACAGAGAAACTGAGGATCTATCCCAGAACAAATAGCAGAAATTTCAGCAAGCACAAGGGATGAGGAGAGAGCATCCAATACCTGTAGAAGAAAGCAACTGAGGACTGCACTGCCAGATATGTAAAGGGATGAGGAGAGAGCAGCAAAGATTGGTAGGTGGAGAGAAGTGAAGGCTGCACTGTCAGAGGTTGTAAAGGATGAAGAAAGATCAGCAAACACACTGGTAGCATTGAGGGGTCAGCCAAGCAATAACTCGCACCTATGTATTTTTTTATCTACTAATACCTACTTTACCATTTTCTGGCATATTTGATGTTTATTATGTTATTATGCTACTAAATAAATTCACAAACATCATTTATAGAAGGATCTTCTTGAAACAATTGTGATCTATCAGCATTTTATAATCACAAACACGTAATAAATGAAATAAATACCTTCCAACCACAACACACAAACTTTACTTTACAAAACATGAAATTCATTTTAAAGTGCTCCATTTCGTACACAGAATCGTAGTTGCTTATATAACAGTAAGAGATCATTACCTGAGACAGCATTGCCATCCACAAGCTGTATGTTGATAGCAGGGATTGTTACTGTAAGAATTCCACTTACAATCACAGCACAGAGCTCTACTGGACCATCTGACTCTGACTGTGTATATTCAGTCATTTCCCACCCAATAATGACTTCTGCAACACACAGAGGTGAAAGCAAATAGAATTATTATAAAGTTATTGCATGTATAAAAGCTACCTTCCAAACATCATGCCACTATCACCACAAGCTTGGACTGAAGGCAATTGATGCAAGAAAAATATCCAGTAAACATTACCTGCAACCATGAGTTATACTAAAAATTGTTTAACCTTATTTGAGGCATTTTAATACAGTTTAAAAAGTTCCATGGGTGTTATAATTTACATATATTCCTAGGCATTTACCTAACTGTACTAGAGTATGCCAGGAGTGTATGAAATTTATTATTATTGTTTATTTTGTTGTTGTTGTTGTTGTTTTGTTGTTGTAGTTGTTGCTGTTATTATTGTTGTAATTATTATTGCAATAAGTTTGACCTAAATAAAAAAATAGACTATTCATGTCTTTGTCTAAATAAATGAATAATAAAAGTAAATACACAACAATAATAAATAACTGTTAATAATGACAGCAATCCCCCCCCCCCCCCCCCCAACTGATAAGAAGAGATAAAGCATTCCCTCTCGTTATAGCCACAGAGAGACATTGTGGTAGGTAAGCTTGGCTTTCACCTCTCATATCCTTTGCCTGATTCGTTGACCCAGTTCCTTCAGGAAAGTCATGGATTTTGCCACAATAACTCCCAATGTCTCGATTGCCACTGGGATGAATGATCCAGGAATCCGTACCTGGCTTCCTTTCACTCCTCAGCCATAGCAGCCACTGCACCAGCTAATAGCTATATCATGATGGGAAGGGGCCAAAGTGTCTGGGAAGGTAGCATCCCACACTAATGGCCTGCCCTTCATCCATGGAAATATGTTTACACCATCTGGTTTCAGCCTGGAGAGGACTCATGCAGATGTTAAGCACGAAGATGTCATTAATAACTGAGATGGTAGTAGCATCCCCAGCCCCGCAATAATGACAAGCCTGTTGCTTGTCTTAATGCACTCCACATTTCAAGCTTGGGCCAGAGAATGGATGACAGGACTATCTCAGGGTGGCTGTTGGTCTCCGTTTGGGCTTGGCTTGGCTTGGGCAAAGAGTGGTCCCAAGAAGAGACCACCAGCCACCCTGAGATAGTGCTGTCATCCATTCTCTGGCCAAGTTTGTAATGAGGAGTGCATTAAGCCAAGGCACCAGACTCTTTAGCTCTTTAGCTGAAACAGCCAAGAGCTGGGCACAGGACCTTATCATCAGGGCCATTGTCCAGGAGGAAATCTCTGGTACTTGACACTTTGTATGCATCCTTTTAACTTCTGTAAGCACCTGGAAGTAGATCACAGCCTAACCCTACCTGTGAAACAAGGTAGAGATGAAGCAGCCACCACAAACAACTCTCAAGTCCCCATCCACTGTAGTTTTTGAGGTCCCACCAGATATATATACTCAAATATTTCATCACCCTCTGGGTCCTACTGAAGGATATTGACAATTTCTTTTAGACATAGGCACAAGACCAGAAATGCCACCATTATATTAATTCGGTGTGCAGTGCAGCTTTCTCCTTCTGCCTATTTGGCCTCAGGTGCTGCCTCCTCCAACCTGATCCAACATGTTTTGATGCTACAAACTAGGAAGCTTGTTCAAGGTGATCAGCATAACTTATTTGGGGATTTGGTAGTGCTTAGTCATAGTGTCCATAAGCACAATATAAGAGTTTGCATTAGAAGAAGAATTGACACCAGAGGTAGATCTGGCATTATTGAAACGGGAGCACCATCGATTTTCTGGTTACTGCATGGGTGTGATTGTGTCTAGTGGAGTACAACTAATGTGGCCAACCTATCCCTTTCTTCTGACTGTTTGAGCACTCTGGCCTTAGGTGAGATTGAAAGGGCACAACGGCTTTTTCTAGGGCTTTAGATCCTTTATCATTGATAGGGAAGGTAAGAAAATCCATTGTTCTCTTGTTTAAGGAACTTGCCATAGGTTGGCCTTTCCTTCTCAGGTCCAATAACCTCTTCGTTAGTTGTTGAAAACAGAATAGTCTTGCGGCAGGTGTTAAGTAATGCCTCTTGTGTAACAACCTCGGGCCTAGACATCTGGGTTTTTGAAGGCCTTGTGCAGGTGCTCTTTGGATAATTAGATAGACAAAATATCCGCCTTGAGATTCTTGGACTTCTCTAGCTTTGAAATTTGCGACTACTTTGTTTTATAATCTTGTCTTTGCTGTGCATCCTTCTGGAATAGTGTTGACCCAGGTATACCTGTGCTTGGCTAGGATCGAGGACTTGTCTGGGTTGTTCATGCTGTGATAGTGAGTGTTCCAGGCTCTTTTAATTCTTCTAGAACACACAGATGTTCTATCGATGTTTTCCATTTGACCACACCCGAGAAACCCTGTATGTGGTTAATAGAATACCATATGAGTGCAGATGCCATGTAGCTCATCTACAGCAACTTTGAACATGGCTATATACTATGCACCAAATATCTCACATGTTCAGTTCCATGGAGCTTTTGCTAAATGTTTCTGGCTCTAAAAGTGGATTATTGTTAGATTATACTGTCTAATGCATTGCGGTGACTAATCTGTGTCTCTTTCCATTACACACTCTAAATCGGTAAATGGTCTTAAACTCAATGTGCAGGTGCACTTTGATCCCAGCAACTGAGCTGTTAGTAGATTGGAAAATTAGCAATACCCAATAGTAAAAAGATCATCCACAATCACATTGGCCAAAACCTCCAATTAGGCTACTATGAACCTGCCAAAATGAGATATAAACTGTTTCTTTGATGAAGCTTTAAAATAAGATGTAGGGAGCTCTATTGCACTCCCTAGTATAAAATTTCTTAAATTTAAAGGTTTCCAAGGATAAAACATGCAAATAGGAGTCCTCAAGTTGTGAATGCTTACCATCATTGTCTATGATCGTAATGATTGTATACGAAGGAGAAAGAGTAACTTGAGTATCATTGGTGGTGATGTTGGAAAAAAGTTCTTCAGGATTCTCGTACAAATTATCATCAGTAATGGTTATGTTAAAGCAGTCTTGCAGTTTTCCTGGTGCAAAGGTGAGCATGGAAATGTTGGCTTCAAAATCGCTACCACCTGCAGAGACGAAAATAGATAGAAATATTGCTATGATAAGTATTTGCTCCAGAATATGTAATATTTAAAGTCACCTTGAACACTCAACTCATATACTATAACCTTTGGTTGTTAAGCCTCTTGATGTTCAATAAAAAGGTCCACCACCTATTTCATTAACATTACAAACCATAAGTATCTCATTGCAGAGCACTTGTTTTGATAGCACTGAAAATTAATGTTTATGTGCAGGCAATGTATTTCAACAAAATATTTTAGGCAAGAAGTTTACTAGTATAACTATGACTATTATGAGATACAATTGTTTATGGTAGTTCCACAAAAATCTTTTGCTGCTCATTTAATGGCACTTCTAGTCCTTTCAACAGTATTCTAGCGGCTTAGAAAACTTCCATAGCCTGGGAAGTTCTGAACAATCATACTTCTGTCCCATAAAGGATGCCAATATTAAGCCTGTCACAAGTACTGTTCTCATCTTTGATTACAAGGAGCTTATCATCATGAGGATATCCAAATACAAACATATTTTGAGTAACACTGGCAACCACAAAGTTTTGAGAGGACACCCCTTGCTCCTTCTTAGACCTGCTATCTGTAATGAGCCTCTAGAGTCTGGCTTGAGAGATTAGCTCCTCGATTGACTCTTGAAACTAGCTCCTCTGTTCTCCAACTATCTCTGTTAGTTTGTTTTATTTAGCACTAGTTTTTAGTAAATACTTATTCACAGCTAACTTCCCATCATCTTGCAGATTGGGATTAGAAGTGTGGCAATGAACAACTGATTTTCTATTTGCTTGGAAGTAATAAAAAATAATAATAATACGAGTGTTACGATCACTGCCAGTATGTCACATGTAAGAATTCCTAATAGATGTCTGACTCGCATATGAAAATTTAAATCATTATTCCTGATGAATGCTACTGCTAGAACAACTAGAAGGAAGCAGTTGATGAGAATGTTATTGTATATCTCTGCCATGTAAAGAAATAATAAATATATTGTGAGTACTTTAAAAACTTCTTACTACTTTAAACCATTTATTATTCAGCTATTTAAAATCAGTATAATAATTGATGTACATGTCACCTAGTCCTTGAAGAATGCTGTAGCTGAACCTACTAGATGTTGTAACAAGAGATAGTATATGTATTGATTTGTGTACTGGATGTACAGCCAAATGTAATACATTAGTTAGAGCTAATTGATTTACACCACCAGATCTCTTCTATAGGTGTAATCTCATATGTTGGTTCTTCTATCATGTTCAACTTTAGCACACATGTATTATGTCTTAGCTTAGATCAGTTTCCTTCTAGAATCTTCCATGTCATATATATATATATATATAAGCAACCTCTCTGTATTGTATGTTCAATCATTGAATAAATCTGACAAGAATTAAGAAGAGAATGACAATTTTGTTTACCTCTCATATCCAAAATGTGGAATTGTATCAATGAATGCCACAGATAAGTTTTGCATAGGTGAATCGGCTATCAATTGGAAGTAAGGCTGAAAAACATAAACACAAGAATTTCTTTGTAGCGGCAGAACACATGCTTGGTATGATATTCAGGATCAAGTGGGACAAAAGTCTCCAAGAGCTAAAACCAAACTAGCAGAAGGAGAAGGAGGCCATTTAGAATTAAATCCGAGTGCCTCACCAACTGATACTTCAGATTGGATCTTCCTGCAGTCCTCTTGTCACATGACTAAACAACATCTGCAAGTAATGGGTTATTGTGACATTACAGATGATGAAGATGACCTAAAGGCTACTAAGCCAAGACTGAGAAGCTAGCTGAAAATGTCCTCATCATTATGAGAAGGTCAGTAAGTAGTGTAGTTATCCACCACTCTACTCTAATGTAAGAAGCAGCAACAAAAATGTTTATATTCTCAGCAAACACTAAGTTGACATAGAAACAAAGAGTTTCTCAACAATCAAATTATATTTCCTCCTCGATGTAATGTCTCGATGCTTCTAGCCTTGTTCCTGATGAACTAGAGCATCTAGCCGAAAGTAAATTGCAAGATGATAATTGAGGTCATTCTAATTTCATTATGTCAACTGAGAGTTTGTTGAGAGCAACGTTATTTATTTTAAAGATTCTTAGTTATCAACTGAGGCACTGCTTTTTCTGCTTATAAACACTTAACCTAGGCTGATTGTGTTAAAAAAATCCCTTCACCTGTTGACCAGTGTACTGCCACTTTTGCCATTTGAATGGACTTACAGTAGGCAAACATGAAGAACAAAGATGCATAAATAAGATGGTAACAAAAATGTTTTTATGGTTATACAAAGAGAAACAAAGTAAGTGTACCAATGCATAATAAGGTACATAAATAAGAAATAAGATAGGTTTTACGATTATACAAAAAGAACCTATGTAAACCACAACCAGTTAAAGAAACTTTTACCATTTAAAATCATACACCATTCATTACAGTGAGTAACATTGGTGCACAAGACTTTAATGGCCACCCAAACTGAAAATCTCCAATGTGATGGGGAAAAATTGGGAAAATGTTTAGAAAAGGTTTTCGATGTCACTCAAAAGCCTCCATTACTTGTTCTGAAACTTTTAGTATATTTACCTCCACAACACCGAAGATGGCATATGGGAGAAACCATGAGTTTTTGCCACACATGGGTAGTGTCTTGACTCCTTTATTTTGAATGCCAGTCTTTTCTTTTTTTCTGGCTTCATGAATTTTTTGTTTCTATACTGTTTGTCTAAAATAAATCGAGCACACTGTTGCCTGAGTCCAAGTTATGCAAAGTCCAACAGGGATTATAGCTAATTTATAACTCGTTTCTTATCAGCATACACCATGTCTTGCTGTTATTGTTGATTAAACCCATGTAGAGGCAGCTATAACATACTGCAAGGACTTGATAACAGTTGCACTGAACTCCTAAAACCAAAATGTTTTGGTAGAGAATTAGCTACAGCCTCCTGAACTTGGTAACAGATCTCCAGGATGAGGAACAAATACTAAATCGAGCATGGGTCATTAAATTTTGTTCTGCTTATAATACAGCATATGAGCTAGCTTGATTGCCTCATTGATGAACTTACTCACATGATGAAGCTTACTCATGGCATTTTTCTGCAATTGTGAAACAGATGAATGGTTGGAATATTCAGGCACTTTCTATAATGGACCTACTGGACTTGTGTTATTGAAGGTGGGAAAGGAGGTGGAGAGTAATATAATAATAAGATTAAAGTGTTTTTTTCATTCTAAATAGTAAAGAATTCAAGACATGCTGGGAATCTTGTTTGGAGATAATAGGGCCCGAGATCATCATTTAGGCAGCTAAGAATCTACCAAATGGGAGCTGCTTTTTGAATTTTTGGCATTCACATTATTCAAACCAAATCAGGAGTACACTAGCATAAATGGATCGATCTTTGAAGATGGATTTTCAAGTATTTTTACACGTAAAAAAAAAAGGTATGTCAGTTCACCACCTTCATGATTGAAGGATTCATGACTCAAGGCACATTGGTAGAATTAATAACAGCTAAAACAACTGTCTAAGTCACTAGAAGTTGCCAGAATGAGTTTCAGCTGAGGTATAAGTTCTATGTGTTTAAAGGTATCAGCCTTTATGAAATGTGGTTAAAATCAATATAGAAAAGCAAGTGCTGGTGTCCTCTCTGATGTGGCAAACAATGAACATTATCTCCTGTCAAGCTCTGCTTTTCCTCTTGAACTCAATCTTATGAAAGAAAGGTGCAAAGTGTAATTGCATGTTGTGTTTATTGTGTGTGTTTAAAGTAAAGCAATTTTGAATATGGTTCTGACGAGGCATGATCATCAGATGAGCATGATGTCATGTCCCATTCAAGTTTCTCTTTTCAAACTCAATCTTATGACAGAAGAGTAGCTTGCAAAGTGCAATTGCATGTTGAGTTGTGCCTTTTTGTTCCTGTTGGCTTAATTAAAAATATAAAGGGGGAAAATTGATGTCATTTTACACAGAAATGGAAAGCCACTATCATATAGATGTAACCAGATTTCAATAATAATAAGATTACAGTAACCTTCTCAACAACCAACTTGAAATTATACTCTCTCAATGTTTCGACTAGATGGTCTAGTCTTCATCAGGAATAATGAGATCATAATATGTTTGTAAATACAGATGCCACAATGTTGTACTCACTTACTGCTCCTCTGCCTTGGTATACCACAGAAACCACTACTTCTCGCTTTGGGTCTCCGAGTGCACTGGCACATAGCTCCATCATCCCTACACCTTCATCGATTGTAACTCGCTCCACGTCCATTCCAATTGTAATTTCTACAACAATATGTTCATATAGTTTACTTGAAGGAAATGGAAGGGATAGACAATATTCCCCACAACCCTCTCCCATTCCATTTCTCTACTGAACTCACTGAATAAATGTTTAATAAAGCAAGATATCCATGTACATTTGTAATTTGTTTGCACGCATGACTTGTATACATAGACAACACACATGCTCCCCCATTGTTTAGGGATGTCTGGTACCAGCGAAACATTTACTAGGGAATTTCAGGATCTCCAGGATATTTGGAATTATCCTGGTGTGTCCCTAGTGATGGTGATTGAGTATAGATCTAGGAATCTAAAATTAGTATAGATCTAGGAATCTAAAATTAGTACTGTATCTACATAATAGTGTATACTTAACAGTTTAGCACACACTAACCCTTTTGTACACACCTACTCAGCCATCCAGATGTCATTATTAAACATCCTTATGGATGGCTTACCCCCTCATCACTTATGGGAGAACCTAGAGATGTCCGACTGGAGGGAGGGAAATTGGTACACATGCCTTTTTCTGGTCAGGTATCTTACCCAACTGGCACACCAACCCCCTCTTAGGGATTCCATGGTTTAATCATGTAGACTCGCCACTGCTGTATACATCGTTTTTCAGAGTAGGTATGTAGACTGATTTCTTGTTTTGTATTGGGAAGAATATGCACCTTCTGGAAAAAACTGTCCTGCCAGTTCACAGCCCACACAACAACTGAGCACATTGGGTTATTCCCAAATATCAAAAAATCATATCTTAAGCACCTTCCTAAGCAGTAAAGCTCAGATCAATGTCCTTCTGGACACGTCTGCTTTAAAAGGAACTTAGGGTACTTCTTTATTACCAAAATTCTGTGGCTATTAAAGTTACTGCCATATGCTCTACTGAAGTAACGGACTTCTTCTCACTTATACAATGGAGCAGAAGTGCACTGAGAAGCAGGAAGCATTGAGCCAATCAGAATGATAAAATCTAGCATGTGATGTACTGCGTCGTGAACTGCTTAGTTTCTAGTAAAAAAATGATGTAGGTGGATGTGAAAAAGCTCACTAAAACACAGAAAACTGATCTTGCTTATGGCAATAATCTGCATACATGTCAGGGAGAAGAACAATCCCTGGAATCAGGTGGTAGTCAAGATAAAAATGCTGTACAGCTAGCCAGCAGTTTTCTAGCTCATATAGATGGCTAATGGTTTTGCTACTGGTGGGTGTAATTACAGCAGTTTGATAACCAGTGGTTTGATAGTTTTGGTAGCTTCTAGCAAGTAGCATTGTAGCTAGTAATATCACAGCTTGTTTAATTCGCTAGATGGTGTAGCTAGTTAGTTAGCTTCATAGTAAAACTTTTCGTCCACATCATGAGGTGTAGTCCAGCTGAAGATGCTGTCGCCTACCAGAGTCAAGGTCAAAGTCCAAGATTGCTTCTATCGTGAACTATGCAGCATAATATAAGATATAGTTTTCTCATCCAATCGAATTAGCCATAACTTGGACAAATCTGGAAATAATCTTAAATGATGTATGTGCACAACAATCTCCTTGTCACTACTAAGACAATCCTAACCAAAGTTGTCAGAATTTTTCCATACCATTAGCAACATTCTTCCAAGATTGTCCTGCTATTGAACATGTGTATACTACTTCACTACAGGTTGTTGTAATTACAAGGTTGTGACAACTTTGTCACTAGCTTTGCCGATCTTGTTTTTTTATATGGGTAAACTTTAAAATATCTATATTGATATACACACATATATATGCATATAATTATGAAGTGTATATATTCCTTACTATGTATTCCTAAACGTATTTCATGTAGTTGGAAGTTAAGAGTCCTGACACAATTTAACCATGGTTGAGCATGCACTTCCTTCAGGTGTGTGCAGTGCATGTGATTGTGCATTTCAAATGAATGGATCTGTAGTTCTTGCTTTGTTGACAATGAAAATAGTCAGTCACCATTTCAATCATGAACTTGAGATTTGATTGACGGCACCAAAAAGAAACAAAGCAAAAACATTGAACAGTTTGCTTTCATGTATGCCAGCTTTCCTTGGTTGACTTTATGTACAACAAGGTTATTTTCAATACTGTGTACCAAGAAAGATTTTCTGTGTCCAGCAAAGGGAGGACAAGATAGATTTGTGGGGTTGACAATTCTGTCAGCATGCTCGGTCAAACCTACATAAAGAAGTAGTATTCAAAGTTGAAAAGTTGAAGCTTGAAGTGTGCATATCCTCCTCCGATGTCAACAAGATCCATGATCAAAAATATATTGAGAAATTCTAACTGTTCTGCCCAATTCTTGCTTAGACCAGGAATGGCTATTAGAGTTAATGGTGAGATAGGTAGTAATTTGACCCACCTTTTCCTCCTCAAAAATAATGCACTTAAAGTATGGTTCCAAGAGAAGAAATTCTTAAAATTCAAAATGAGCAAATTGCTCTCATGGGGTTGAGTGTTCTGTGAGAGCTTTTATCAACTAGAAAGATAGAGTTATTGCTAGTGAAGCAGGGGAAATTAGTCACAAAGACAAGGTAGTAGTTCGTATAAGGTGGACAGATGATGGTCATTATTCCTGATGAAGGCTATAGCATCTAGTCGAAACATCGAGAGAGTAAAATGAGTTATATAAATACATTATACACTCTGAAAATACTAAATATCAGTTAAAGTGCATGGACTAACTGGTTCTAAAGAATTGTATTAAAAAATTCATTTAAAACAACAACAAAAAACCATCTACATGCTATGCACCAATGTGACCAAATTAACAAAAGCACTTTGTATATTCACAGCAATACCTTTAGTTAGTGGTGTGATTGGCCATACTTATTGTACTAGCTAGGTCGCCCAAGCATTGTAATAACTGACCATAATCATTCATGCAGTCTCTGCAACCTTCCAATCCCACTACAGAATATGACTCATGTTCTCCACTGCAGCAAATCGGTTGGCTGCCATTGAAAACTCCGACAATAAAGTCACCACTACATACAGTTGTTGCATAGCACTGTGCTTGGTTTTGTCCATTTGATGTGATACCTAATAGCATAAAAAGAGCAATAATAATAACTACATACAAAATTAGCAGGTGATGTAGGTTATATTATGACAGAATGTCATTCATATATGCATATGTAGTGAACTATAAACTAGCACCACTGATTTATCTTTATAGAAAGCTCTAAAAGCTAGCTAGGTAACTACCTATAAAATACTTATTATGAACTAGCCAAACATGACTGACGTCTAAAGCCCATCCTCTTGAACACCAGTAAAAAGGGCAATGGAGCTTGCTAGTGAGAACAGAGCTTAAAAATGGTTTACGTCCCTACCAATGAGGAGCTTGGAATGTCTGTACAAGAGTGCCTCTACGGATGGATTGGCTAACATATGGGTTGCCGCCTGCACCCCCATGTGCTGTGTATGTGGGTCACTTTAACAGTAGAGCATGCTCTCTCCTGCCCTAGAGGAGACTTTCCCATGATTCTTCAGAATGAAACAAGTGATATAACACTGAATTTTCTGACTGAATATGTCAAGATATCATGATAGAACCTGACCTACAATCTGTCGCAGGTACAATCATGACCTGAACAGCCTCTATAATCATCAGTGGGAGACTTGATATTGCAGTGAATGACTTCTGGGAAGACTGACCCTATCTGGACATCAGGGTGTCCAATTCATATGCACCCACCAACAGAAACTAAACATTTTCAGCTGCTTTAGGAAACGTGAAGTAGAAAAAGAAAGCTTATTTGAGCAGTGCATATTAGAGTGGAACACTTTACCTTCAGCTCATTAGTGTTTTCTGAGACTAGAGTAATGGCAAAGCAGTCCTCTTAATTTTTCAAAGGACTCCGTTAGCAGACTAGTGGGAACACCCCTAAACCTCGATTCTGAACTTGAATTAGCCATATCACCTCTTCACTCATGTGTAGAGATAATTAATTACTATTTGTGGTTAAAGTTGTAAAATCATGGCACGTTAATTTCTGTAATCATTCACCTGTATCTAAGTCATGCATTCATATTATCTTATATTTGAATAAGAGTGGAAGTTTCGTGTGGTGTGTGTGAGTTCTCAACAGCACAAACACTACAATATGTTGATGTTATCTTGTGGACATACTATCAGTTCAATTCCGCCTTTGATTTGGTTGCAGCGAATGCACAACTATGAATCAAACACTATACGATATCATTATCCTAGCATCTCTATCCAATTCTCAACAACAATTTTTTTTAAAGCTCACCTTGGTGAAGCAGCAATAGGATTATGCCTGGAATCACTTTGTAGTTCGACATGTCTTGTGATCTTCTTTAAAAAAGTTGATTCTGGAACTGTTTTAATATCACCACAGGTTTATATTTGCAACCATTTAAACACACCCAACTTTACCTTTCCCACCCTTGAAGGGAGGTGAATATCACAACTCCCCTCCTGCCAAAGATCGTAGAAAAGCTGCTGTTTCTTTCTTGACAAGTTTTACTTCACTATCTTACTCTTTGAGCTCATACACTTTTAAGTTCAGATGTCAATTGCAAAAAGGTTGGGTGTGGTTGTTCCAATTTGACCACTGTTCGGGCCTGTGATTCCGTCCCTCCAGTGAACTGAAACTGAACATCATTGTTGCTGCATGTATGCATATCTTTACTCATGTATTTGCCCTTCTCTATCCTTTCTTGCATGCATATTCTCCTCGTCTCCGAATAAGGTTATGTATGTTCAGTTCTTTCCAAGTTATGTGATTCTTTCCGTGTGAGTTTGTACCAGCCATAGAAATCTCCATTCAAGTCCCTCGAAAGTCGAAGCCTTACAACCTTCCACCTCGACTTAGCAGGGCGAAACATTGGTCCTTCGAGCCGGATCCTCACAGCTTGACCCTCGCGTCCCGAGGATCGAGACCAGCCAGACTCCAACGACAGGACAACAGATTAGGACGCTCGCTCCACCTCTGCTGTCAACACTCTACGACTCCTTCAGTCAATCCTAGCCCTTCAGCCTGACCGCTTCCTCAGAAGAGGCCATACTGGAACTCCAAACGCTTCGCGCGAAGCGTGGCGCCAGGAAAGGTGGCATTACCCGCATTAAATCCTACTATGACAACGCCAGCAAGATGGAACTCGGCAAAGTCAGTTTGCCCGAATGCCTCAAGAAAAGGGAACAACTTGAGGAGCAAGCTCATCTCTTCGAGGTGATCCAAGAACGTATCACCGATCCATTGATGCCATCTCTGCAAAGGAGTCTGAAGTCAACAAGCAGTTCAGCTCCATCGAAGAACTCGTAAGTGGGATCGACCATCTGTACTTGGCCAGACAAGCCTATAGCGATGCCACCACCTTACTTCGGATGCTGGCAGACATCCGAGCCCTTGACTCAACCCTCAGCCATCCCGCGAAGTCCAAGAGAGACGAAATGGATGTTCTCATCAGGCGATTCCAACTCAATATGGACACAGTGAGTGACATTGTAACCTTAAGGGACAGATTAAATGCAGAATCCCTGGAGCTCTACAACCGGGTATCCAAAGAAGAAGCTACAATGAAAGACAGAGAGGCTGCCACAGCCCACACAGATCCTCCCACCATTGTGAAGGATGCATCCACCTCATCTTTCCCATCTCGCCTGCGCATTGATCTCCCTTCCTTCAACGGAGATATCATGGCGTGGAAGCCATTTTGGCACCTCTATCAAGCTCGCCTCAAGAAGGAGGTGGGGCTGGATGACTTTGAAAGGATCAATTGTCTCCAATCATACCTCAAGGACCCAGCTGCTAACAAATTGTTCACCGCCTCCTCCGTGGGGGGAGAGTATGACTGCAGGGTGAAAGCCCTACAAGAAGCCTACGATCAGGAAAGATTGGTATTTAAGCAGCATGTTCACAATGTATTGTCTTTGCCTCACATCTCAGGTAACCACTCCGACATCGTGGCCCTCCGCCAGAAGATGATATCTGGCATGAAGGATGCCAAGGGACTGACTGCCATGCAAATCCTCACAGCCATTGCCGAGCGCTCGTTCGATCGAGGCCTGCGCTCACGGTGGGACGAGTTCACTGCCGAGCTCGACTCTCCTCCCGACATGGAATGCTTCATGGCATTCTTGGACAAACGAGCCAAGTCCACCTTTAGCCAAGCTCTCCAACTCAAGGAAGACCAGCCCAGGAGCAAAGCAGCTGACATCAAGCCCAAGCCACAGCAGCACAAGGTCAAGGTCATGCAGTCTACCAATGCTCCCAAGGACCCTACATGCCCTCACTGCGATGGAGCCCACAGAATTTATGACTGCGAGTCCTTGACTGCCGAGCAGAGAGCAGAGGTAGTCCGACAGAAGCGGCTGTGTTTCAACTGCCTAGGAAAAGGGCACGGTATTGCACGCTGTCACAGCAAGCACACTTGCCGAGAGTGCTCTGCCAAGCACCACTCACTTTTGCACAAGTGTACTACTACCACCACGCCTTCCGACCTGAACGACTCCGGCCTAGCTCTGTTCGTAAGCAACAACCGATTCCGATCCGCCAAATACACTATTCCCAGGACAATATTGACCACCGTCTCGGTAGACTCTGGTCAGCAAGTCGCTCGAGCTCTTAAGGACCCGGGCGCTTCACTATCGCTGGTCACCAGCTACCCTCAAGGCAAAACGAATCAGATCGCCTACCGACATTGCAGGCATTGGGGGTGGGCTGCAGAGTAGTCACAGAGTGGAACTAACTCTAAGGTCCACTCATTGTCCCAATGATGAATCCCTTGTGATCATCGCGGAGGTTGTCCAGGACGTCACCACAGACTATCCACTCAGGGATCTAACGGACGTCCACAACCTGCCTTGCCTCAAGGGCCTTCCTCTTGCTGATCGAGAGTTTGGCCGCTCGGGGAAGATAGACTTGCTCCTTGGGATAGCAGATTGCAACCTCTGTCTCAGGGATGACTCTGTCTCTTCACCTCATCGATGCATTACTGCCCAGAAGACACTTTTCGGATGGGCACTGGGAGGTGCCATCCCAGGAGACAGTCCCGTACAGACGTGCCTCAAGGCTACTGACAATGGACATCAGACAGACCTCCTACTCCAACAGTTCTGGGAGATGGAGAAGGTCCCGGGTGAAGATTGTGAGCTGACTCCTGACCAGTAACTGGCCGTGGATCACTTCAGCGATATTTACGGCAGAGCTGAAGACAGACGATTCATGGTCAAACTCCCTAGACCTCAGCTACCTCCACCACTTGGAAACTCCAGAGTTGCAGCCACCTGACGATACCTACAGACTGAAAAATCCTTGAAGAAGCAAGGCAGGTGGCAGGACTTCTCCAAAGCAGTGGAGGAGTACGCGGAACTGAGACACGCTGAGCCGGTACCTGCAGTCAACCTGCAGAAGCCATTCAACTCTGTGTTTTACTTGCCCATGCACGGCGTGGTCAAGGAAGCGAGCACGACCACAAAACTACGCATAGTTTTCGACGCCTCTGCCGCAACAACAACAGGATACTCCCTAAATGACACGCTGCTACCCGGTCCATCTCTTCTGACAAGTCTGCCTTCCATCCTAACAAGGTTCAGACTGCCTCACATCGGGATGTCGGCAGATGTGTCAAAAATGTTCCGAGAGAACTGTCTACATCCCGACGAATGTGACTACCATCGCTTCCTACGTCGATCACCCAACGGAGACCTAGAAGACTGGAGGATGCTGAGACTCACCTTCGGGGTTGCAGCTTCTCCTTTCCTGGCATCTCAAGTCCTGTGTCAAGTGGCCCAGGACCACAGCGCTGAGTACCCTCTCGCCTCATATGTTGTTCTTAACCAATTTTATGTAGACGACTGTTTCACAGGTGCAGACACCCCAGAGGCAGCAGCAGAGCTCCGGAGCCAACTGAATGTGCTCCTGAGCAGAGTGTGCATGACGCTCCACAAGTGGAGGACCAACTCCTCTGAGCTTCAAGGCACAATTCCTTCAGAACTACTCGAGAAAGATGACCTTCGTATTGCCACACGTCCAGCCGACTGCTCTAAGGCGTTGGGCGTTCATTGGAACACAGCCCAAGACACACTCCACATCTCCGTGCCCCAGCTGGAGAGTCAATCTACTTTTACCAAGAGGCAGCTCGCCTCAGCAATTGCCAAGGCCTTTGACATACTGGGTTGGTACGCACCTGTAACTATTGCTCTAAAAACTCTATTGCAGAAGCTGTGGCGAATCAAGATCGGTTGGGATGACGACATCCCAGCAGAGCTCAAAGGTGAATGGGAGGCATGGAGAAGCAAACTCCACCTGATCACAGAGCATCCCTTCCCGAGGAGAATCACCACTGGGGAGCTGCCCGTCGTCGGTATGCAGCTCCATGGCTTCTGTGATGCCTCCGAAGCAGCCTTCGGAGGTGTAGTCTACCTCAGAACGTTTTACTCAGACACTTCAGTCATGATAACACTCATTACAGCAAAATCTCGTGTTGCTCCTGTTTCAGGACTTACAATTCCCAGACTGGAGCTGAATGGAGCAGTTCTACTCTCCAAGCTGTTTGTCGTGGTCGCCTCCGACCTAGCCCTTCCCATCGAACAAGTATACGCCTGGTGCGATTCAACAATAGTGCTGGGCTGGCTGAACTCGTCTTCAGTCAAGTTCAAAGTACACGTCGGTCACCGGGTCAAGGCAGTGACTGAACTCGTCCCTGCAAGCCACTGGCATTACGTGGCTACCAAGTTAAACCCAGTTGATCTGGTGTCTCGAGGAGTTACGCCCAAGGAGCTCATAAGCAGGCCGCTGTGGTGGGCAGGCCCTCCATGGATGTCAAAAGATCCTGGCCTATGGCCCAAGCGACGAGATCTAAATCTGTCAAGAGGCTACCCGAGATCAGGTTAAAAATACTTGTGGCTAAGCCAGTCGTCCGAACACACGATCTTCTCAACCGCTATTCCAACTTCGACCGTCTACTGCGTTCTACAGCGTGGATACAACCTTTCTGTTCGAACTGCCGAGGTCCCAAGGAACTGGCTCCCAGGCTCACCAAGATTCCAGCTGCTGAAACTCTGTCAACTTCAGGCCTACGGCAAGGCTATCAAGCTCATACGAGCTGGTAAGGAACTCTCCAAACCATTTCCTCTACTCGCTCTCAGGCCTCTCATCGGTTTCGATGGGCTATTGAGAGTTGGAGGACGACTCGAACCCTCCAAGTAGAGTTATTTCAAGCAACATCCAGTTATCCTGCCAGCCAATTCAACCATCACTGCATTACTCGTGCAACAGGCTCATCACCTATTGAATCATGCAGGACCATCCGCCATGATAGGCATCCTGGCAGACACCTATTATATCACAGGCATTAAGAAGCTTGTGATAGTCATCAGTCGCAGATGTGTGCCGTGCCAACGGGCCTATGCAAAGACGCTCAATCAAATGATGGATCAACTCCCTTCTGCAAGGACCACACCTGCAGCACCCTTTTCCATCGTCGGACTCGACTATGCCGGTCCTTTCCAACTCAAACGAGGCAACCCGAGGAAGCCCACACTAGTAAAAGCCTATGTGTGCGTCTACATATGCTTCACCACCAAGGCTATACACCTTGAATTGGTGTCTGATGACTACGGGCGCTTTCATTGCCTGCTTCTGCAGATTTACTGCCAGACGTGGTTGTCCTGCTCAAATATACTCGGACAACGGTTCTAACTTTGTGGGAGTAGAGAGAGAGCTCAGAGCCATGCAGGAGCTCGTTCGAGATGACCTTACCCGCCAGCGCATTCACCATCTTTCTTCTGAATGAAACATTTAGTGGAATTTTTCCCCGAGCCGAGCTCCCCATTTCGGAGGCATCTGGGAGGCCGGAGTTAAGAGTATGAAACTCATTCTCCAGAAAGTAGTCGGACCACACCACCTTACCTACGAGGAATTAACAACTATTCTTGCTGAGGCCGAAGCAACTCTAAACAGCCGCCCCCTCATCGCTACCTGCACAACGGAAGACGGAGTTCCGCCCCTGACCCCAGGCCACTTTTTAATTGGTCGCCCACTCAAGGCTCCACCAGTCAGAGTTGACAGCTGCAAGAAAATCACAGCACTCAGATGCTGGAATCTACTCAACCGATTATACGACGACCTCTGGACGAGATGGAGGTCGGAGTACCTACACCATCTGCAAGCCAGGAAGAAATGGCACCACCCCATGTCCAACTTGAGGAAAGGAGACTTAGTCCTTCTCAAAGAGGACTTTCCAAATAGACGTTCTTGGCCACTGGGCATCGTGACTAATACCTTTCCAGGGCAGGACGGGCTCACTCGAGTGGCTGAAATCACTGTCGACGGCCACAGCTACAAGCGACCTGTGAACAAGCTGGTCCTCCTGATCACCGAGAAGGAGGAGAATGAAGATCAGGATTCCCACTTCTTACCTGGGGAGGATGTTCGGGCCTGTGATTCCGTCCCTCAAGTGAACTGAAACTGAACATCATTGTTGCTGCATGTATGCATATCTTTACTCATGTATTTGCCCTTCTCTATCCTTCCTTGCATGCATATTCTCCTCATCTCCTAATAAGGTTATGTATAGATTAAGTCACCACTACTCAGTTCTTTCCAATTATCGCTCACCTGCTGTTATTATTATGAAAGTTAATTACAGTGTGCTTCTGTCAATTCTTTCCGTGTGAGTTTGTACCAGCCATAGCAATCTCCACTCAAGTCCCTCGAAAGTCGGAAGCCTTACAACCTTCCACCTCGACTTAGCAGGGCGAAACCACCACAGCTATTATTGCAACCATGTGGAACTGAACAGCTGGCTAAGAAGCCTACATAAAATATGTCACGAACACTGTATAGATTCTTCAAGACAGTTTCAAGACCACCTGCAAAACTCAAGGTAAATAAACTTGAATGATGATTACAATAAAAAATACAATCCCAATAGCCACAATAAAAATTATGAACATTCATACAGTAATACAGTGGACCTTGAATCACGCACTCCCTCAACTTCTGAAGTAGAGAACACAGCCACCTCCTCTATTATACCATTCTTTGAATATGACTCGGAATCTGATCAGAGCATTGGCCTATCCCCAAAGCATCGTCGTATTGAGCAGAAGCCCGAGTTATCAGTAGTTAATATAGATGTAGCTTACTTGGCCAAGAGAAGAAGTTCTTTGACTGAACATGAAAAGTACAACTTCTACTGTAACCACTTCACTCCTGATATCCATTACAAGTTTCCACTTGAAGGTGGTCGTGGCTTTATACATCGGTATTTAAGAAAGTACAGCTGGTTGACTTCCAGTTGGCAACAAAATGGTGGATACTGTCTTCCTTGTGTGCTCTTTGCTAGGAGCATAGACATACGGAAAGGTAAATGAGTGTTTGTTGAGACAGAATTTACCAACTTCAAGAAGATGCATGAAGTGTGTGATCTCCATGCAGCTAGAAAGTACCACAAAGATGCCATTGCTGTCTGTGATGCTTTCGTAGAGAGGATGAGTGGTTAACGAGAGAGTGGGTTAATTCAACTGAGAGAAGGAACAAGGGAAACCATCAGGAACAACAGAAAAAACTCTGCTCTATCATAGAGATAATTGTCTTGTGTGGTCGACAGAACATTGCTCTCCGTGGTCATCGTGATAGTCTAATATGGAAGGTGCACAAGCAGCAAGCACAAACCTTGGCAACTTTTGTGCTTTGCTCAACTTCCGTATCTCGGCTGGAGACAGAATCTTGAGGGATCACCTTCAGAGTGCAGCTAGAAATGCCACATACACATCCCCTGATATTTGATCAGCATACTTGGTGACCACATTAGTATTACAATCTTCATAACAGTCTTTGCTATACTTTGATTGCAGATGAGGTCACTGATTGCTCAGAGAGAATGTTGACTCCTACAGTAGATGATTTGAAACTCTGATCTCTGAAATGTGTAATGAGGTGGAGACTACACCAGCAATGCCCAGGATATGTGGTCGTCAGCAACACAGAGCAAGCATACCAGCATCTAATCCTTTTAGAAGGACTATATATCACAGTTCCATTTTTGGACCATCTTCTCGCTGAGCTTGACAAACGGTTTAGTTCACATCAAAAAATTGCTTTTCAAGGTCTATACTTGGTACCATCAGTGTTGGTAACAGAAGATCTTGCAACTGTCTCCAGTGTGGTGATAAAAGTGGGGGAGCTATATGCTGTAGACCTACCAAATGTGTCTTCTCTCAGTGGTGAGATCCACAACTGGTACATATGTTCCATCCAATCTATGAATCTGCTCAATCTATAGATTGTGCAGCACAATCTATGAATTCATAGATTGGATGCCAATCTATAGATTGTGCTGCACAATCTATGAATGCCAATCTATACACTTCAAAACATGATAGATTATTAACACTTATGGTAGCTTATTAACACCCTTTGCAACAGATTCATAGATAGGATGGCACAATCTACGAATTCATAGATTGGGCTGCACAATCTATAGATTGGGCCGATTCAGCAGAGACATGGAGATTTCATAGATTGGATGGAACATATAATTATAGCTAACAATAGGGTTGTAGAACAGTTTCCTACAGAAGTAGTAGACATAAAACATAATGTTGGATTGGTATTCTTAAGCCTTATAACGCCGAGATATAATAGCAAGTTCTAAATGCAGTTGATAATCGGCCGTTTACGCTATTTGAAAAAGTATACATTATAGATATAAATAGTTGAAGTAATTTTATACTTTTACAGTGAACAGGTTGTTCTTTTGAGAGGGTAGTTTGATGAATGTTATCCAGTCCAGGGAATGGTGTCATTGTCCCACTCTCAAAGCACTTCTTCAAGTGAGTTCTCATTAGTGATTGTTTCCACACACAATCACAGGGAGGAATTCCGTGGCAGATAGCAGTTGCAGTCGCGATTGCAAAGAGGCCACAGTCTGTTGCACCCACTTGTTCTTGGGCCTCCATCAAATGTACTGTGACATCCGACTTGGTCGTAAGGGAGCAAATTTGATTGGTTACGTTCTTACTCAATCTAGTGGTATTCAGGCTATCATATACTGATATCATCTTGAAATACACAACCAATGCCTATTGCTCTCGTTGATTAGCTGAACTCCATTTGATTTCATTTCTTTCCACTGGTTAACCTGCCCATGCAGAGTATTCTGCAGACTATTGACTGTTTCTTCAGAAGTATTTGTGCAGCATTGATATGCCTATCATTTAACCAATTTTCCTCTTCAAGAACTTCTTGTCTCTGATGCTGAGGAATGGATCAGGTAGCCAGAATTTTATGCTGACCTGTTTGACAATATCAAGTGTATTATCTTTGTGAGTCTGATTCTCTATGACTTCCTTTCAGTATTCTCACTATCTTTGTTCCTTTTGCCATTGTTATGGTCTTGCTCTTGGCACATCCGTGAGAACTGTCACTGCCATAACCTCCATAGCATTCCTTGCAGAATTCTTCAAATATCTTTTTTTGCTCTACACTTGCCATGTCACTTAAGCCGGGTTCACAATATGATGTTTGCCCATCGTAATGTATCATCCTATCGTATCGTATCGTTCTATCGTATCGTATTGTTTCTGGTTCACAATATAGCGTTCCATTGGCGAGTTTTGACAAGGTACTCACGTGATTATTATTATTATTATTATTATTATTATTATTATTATGATAGTAGTTGTTGACCGATCGTGAAGACGCATTTCTTCCTCGAGTTCATCTAGTAGTTCTAGCTGCGATAGTTCCTCGAGTTCATCTAGTAGCTCTAGCTGTGACAGTTCTCTTCTTCTTCTAGTAGCGAAGACGATTTGACCATGGTAGCTAAATTGCCTCATCCTAAGGTAACTATCTGATCTTGCTTCCATAACCACTTGAATCCAAGCATTTCCCCTCGGCCTCAACTCCTTGTATATCGCACAAGAGACCTGCCACAACAGGGATATTTCCGCACAGCCTCAATCAACTTCTCCTCGTTCAGTTAAATTCTAGTGAAGGTCAAAGTCTTTCATGTGACCTTCCTCTTGCCAGCATTCTGATTGGTCGGACGCTTGATGCTCGACGCTCGAATAGAACCAGATCCTATTCCATCATATCGTATCGTATCGTCCTATCGTATCGTATCGTCATGATGTTGCTGGTTCACAATACGACGATACGTTACGATAGGACGATACGATACGTAACGATGGCTGAGCATCAAACTGTGAACCAGCCTTTAGTTCTTTATCTGCCAAGTCCATGTGGAACTTTTTCTCAGTATATCACTTTTTTCTACATTACACTCTCAGTTGCAATCATCACTTTCTCTGTTGCAAAGGGTGTTAATATGCTACCATGTTTTGAAGTATATTGATTGGCAGGCAATAGATGGGCATTCATAGATTGTGCAGCACAATCTATAGATTGGATGCCAATCTATAGATTGGCATCCCATCTATGAATTCATAGATTGTGCTGCACAATCTATAGATTGGGCAGATTCATAGATTGGATGGAACACATACACCAAGTGGCAATAGGAAGAGAAAGATCATGGTTCAAATTCACTTCCTTCAACTCTCTCTTCAATATTGATCTGCTTTTACCCTAACATCAAAGCCCTTGTTACTATTCTCTGCACCCTCCCCATAACTTAATGCTCTGATGAGAGATCTTTTAGTGGGCTTAAACGTATCAAAACTGTCCTTAAGTCTAGCATGAGTAATAAGCGTCTCTCAAGCCTGACTCTACTTCACATGCATCAAGACATACCCATTGACATTGAAGAAGTCATTGAGTTCTCCAGATGTCATCCCAGGCGAATTCAACTTTCTGGCTCCTCTAAATATCATTGTGTTGCTTCATTTTTTCTTCGCTGTGGCTAGACAAGGTTTCATTAAGAAAATAGTCCAAGGGGGAGGGGGGCAACTGGAGGAATCTAGATTTTAAGGGTGTGTGTGTCTTGATGCATGTGAAGTTATTAATGCACTTTAATATAGTTGTTAAGGAAAAGAAACATTTTTAGGGAGGGGGGGAAGCTGGTGTTTGATCAAGACTTTTTAACCCCTATTTTCTAAAATCCTGACTACGCCCCTGCCTTGATCGGCCTGTGTGGAACGAGTAGCTATGATTCACTAACCCATGAAATGTTGCTGATAGAAAGAGCCAGCCAGGCTTGGAAGTTGCGAGCAGGTCGCGAATTACCCGCCAAATACGGCTAGCACACCAGTGAATGTCTGGTAAGGTGAAGGCTAGCAGATTTGCGATTTGCGATTTGCGATTTGCAACTTATCTCTCACGACAACCCTATAAAAGAAAGGGCACGAAAAAACGTTCTCAATATCATCATAAATAATTCATCGAAGATGTCCTGGAAATTACACCTGATGAGCCCTCCCTCACCAATGGCTCAATATTTGGTGAATGCATTCCAGTTGCAGGATCAACAAGTTCTAGTGAATGATTAACTGTGCAATGGCTGGTCACTTGTATAGTACTTGCCACCTGATTGTAAGCTGCCCATTGGTATGAATGGAGGTAGTCACAGCCCTAATGTATGCACTGATTATTGTAGCCTATTAGGAGACTTAATGAGAAGGATTACAAGAGAACTGATAAAAATGCTTCTGGGCATGGAAAATGTAAGAACTCTACCTAATTACAATGACCATTCCAATAATCAAACTAGAAATGTACTGTCTAACATTTTGACTAGATGCTCTAGCCAATTATTCCTGATGAAGGCTAGAGCATCTAGTCAGAATATTGAGAGAGTAAATTTCAGATTGATTAGTGAGAAGGCTATTGTAATCTCAATATATCAATTGAGAGTTTGTTTAGAATTATCCATGTGCCCACCATTCTAAATACCAAACTTCATTTGTAGCACGCTTGATGATGCCAATAGTATATACTAAAATTGGTGTGGTAATGAAACAGCATTTGTAAGTGGGCGTGGTCCTATGGAGATTGTGCTTACCTCGATGTGCCTGTTTTTTTATCTTTGATCCCACTATTTTCCTTACATCTTTACATATTAGTACTGCATTTGGCCTTCATCTATGCTAGAACTTTCTTCATTGCACCTTCACTTGCCACTTAATGGCAGGCATTGGGTTGTTTAGCGCCATTCTAACCCCAACTTGTACGATTATGGGCACTCTACTGATTTCATGCGGTTATGGATTAAAATTTCCTGGTGAAAAAATTGTGTGTGTTTTTTGTTGCTAATTGCGCATACATGTTTGATAACAGCACCTCTTCTAATTGAGCTGGAAAAAAATCTCGCAACATCGAATTCTTTTGAAGAAGCTATGGTTTGAGACTACCATAAGGAAATTTGGGGTGCTGCCTTTTAGACGAGCAACTGCAGTGTCTGCGTGAGACTGATAATCAGCCGATGATTTGCTATGTTCAGTATTCAGTCTGTTCTCCCATTTAGATGGCAGCTTGTCCCTTTATTAAAGTAGCAAACCTGGCCATGGCAGGGGTGGATCCGGGAATTTTAGATTGGGGGGGTTGATGAACTACTCATGGCCATAGCCACGGGGGTTTCCATGTTGCCCGGAAATCCTTTCTTTCCTGAATCATGATCAGATCATTAATCATTTTGCAAGAAAGCACCGTCCTGCATTTATCTTTAGTGCAAGTGCTCACTTGCTTATTCCGGGCTATGGTCCTGGCTGCCTGCCTACTAACAACCTAAGGAAGATGCTGGGGTGGATCCAGGAATTTTAGAAAGGTACAGGGGGGGAGGGGGTTTGCAGGGGTGGAGAACTAGCCCATGCACACTGTACTGTGTAATGAATAAGAATATTTATCAGCTTAAAAGAACAGCAACTAAAGATAAACAGGAAACTATTTTCAGTCAATAACTTGAAAGAGCCTTGTCGGGTGACACTGCACAAAAGCATGGCAGATATCATCAACTGACACTCTCACTCCATAGTTCATAGCTATTACAGCAAGATCAGAAAAGCGTTGTTCAGTCAAAGTCGACCTTGTATATGTCTTTATCCTCCTGAGTAAACTAAATGATCGTTCTGCTTCAGCACTGTTGATAGGCAGAGTGCAAGCAATGACTAGTAAGCAATGAATGTTTGGGAAAGTATCAGAATTACAAGAGCTAAGAGCTAGGAGAAGATTGTTTGGGATGGTAGCCTCATCTTTGTCTCGCTTATGCTCCCACAATGATTGCCATCTTCTTAGTTCACTTTTGAGAGACAAGGAACATGGAAGATCTTGTTCCCAGTACAGAAGGTCATCTATATGTTGTGATAGTTGAACACTCGGATTGCAGTTGAGCACTGAAGGCACAAGGCACAAAAGCATATGACTTTGTTTTCCCTCACCTTGATATCTTTCCTCCAACTGGTTAATGAATGAATCCAGCACTGGTATAGCAAGGACTCTCTTGTAATGCTGATTGACTTGGAATGTTGCTTCGATTCCATTGAATGCTTGTCTTTCTTGGAACACTCTCACTCACACCAATTGACTCAGCCAGTTCAAGTACATCACAATACCACAAGCTAAAAACGGTGTAAATAGTCTTTCTGAGGGTTTTCAAGCATTCAATCGCTTCAGTAACTTTGTTATAGGCATCATATATATCTTGATCCTGCTTCTGAAGTTTTGAAGCAAGTATTTTTACTTCATCAAGAACATTCTTGGTGATTATAAAAACAGCAAGGGTTTGAAAAGAAGAGAGAGCAGTTTTCAGACCTTGTGCTTTCACTCTTGTCTCAGTATCCCAATTCCAGCTATCTGATGAGCTTAAATTTGGGTAATCAGTAGGACACAAAATGGCATCTAAGAAAGTGATAAGTGGCTCATACATTTCAAGAAACATTTCAAAGCATGTATGTCTCTCCATCCATCTTGTCTTACACATTCCTGGAAGCTTTCTTGCTTTTGAAGAAGGCTAGAATTCATTGACTGTAAGTTCAAAAAGGTTTTGTCTCTTAGGGATGTGAGCTAAAAAGAGGTGTACTTCATTTATAACTAAAATCAAGTTTCATACTTCCTGAACAAGACATGCTCTGGCAATTGAAAGATTAAGGCAGTGTGAGTAGCAGTGTGTGTACAGAGCTAGTGGGCTGACCTCCTTGACTTTAGATTGAACTCCTGCAATGCCAGGTGACATCACAGATGCTCCATCATGAGCTTGCCCTCTAATTCTTCAGGGATCTAAAGAAACTGAAGGACTAGAAACTGTTTCAAGAATCTTTCTTGAAATGGATGAAGCATTGGCTCGGTCCAAGTAGACAAAGTTAATCAGGCACTCCTTGATATGAGGATCAGTGGGGGAGGACAGATCAACATACCTGAAGCACACAGAAAGAATCTCTTGATTAGAATGAGGATCTGTGGCTTCATCAGAATGATGGTGAAAGGCAATTTTTTTCTCGGAGCTGTTCAGTTATATGCTCTCTAATTTTAGATGCATATATGTGAATAACCTCATTTTGAATGGTCTTGCTGGTATACTTCACATTCCTTTTAGCTGAGAGAAGGTGTTTGTGTAGGAGCTTATCTGTCTTAGCCAAAAGCTGAAGTGTGGCTACAAAATTGCCCCTGTTGAGATCTTCATCTGAGAAATCCACTCTGTAGTCAGAGTGGCCTCTGAATGGTAGTGCTTGCTTTGCCAAAAACTCTACAGCCAAAACTATCTGCTGGAGAACATGCCTTTTCTCTTCAGCTTGTTGGTTGCTCTGTTTCAATAGCCTTGTATCTATCCTTTCATCTGGTTTGTTAAAATTTCTGAGAAAAAGGTCTACCCTCTCAGCTGCACGGCAATGTATTTGAGTCTGATCATGGCATACAAGTACACCATCCTTGCCAAATGCTTTTGAGTATGGTTTCTGGTATGGGACAAAACTACCAAACCAGAACGATTGCCAACTCCAGAAACACTGCCTCTACCCGGCTGCTCTGGAAAAACTATACAATATCTGCAAAGACCACCTGCAAGAACAGTGCTGTATGAAAGCCAAGGTAATTGTACTAACCATCCAAGCTGGAAGGATACACTCCAGGTTTTTCCTACTTTGGTAACCTGATGTGAATGAAGATGATCAGAAGAAGAAGGTTTGGAATGATGAGAAAGATATTGCTTCTTACGATCATCTGGGATATTATTTGCTAATGAACTAAGCTTATCCCAGTTACCTTGAGCGGCTTCAACTATTGTCCCTAACTACACTGAGTGATGTAGTCATCGTATCAATTATTGCTGAGCATAACTGAGAAACAGTAGTTGGCATTGACAAGGAAGAGCTCGATGTAGTGGTTGTGACTGTCATTGATGGTGATTGAACAAATAAATCTATATCAGTTGATGCACTAGAGTTACCATCATCAGCAGTCGTTGACAGGGATATGGGACCCAGACTCGATTCTACATTAATTAGAAGGCTATTATAAATTGAGCATTCAACTCTTAACCCTTATTGTTCATATACTAGCTGTATATTGTAACTTACCTTTTAAAAAAAGTTGTCAGCTGGGTGCAATCCCTGGGTGATGGCCTCTTAGGCTATGATGGGCCTTTTCGTGTGCTTTCTCGGGCGGATAAGTACTTTGAAGTTGAATTTAATGGACTAGTCGACAAGGTATCCATCGATCGCCTTAAGCCAGCTTATCTGCTTGACAGTGACTCCAAGCTAGCCGAGCCACCAAGGCCCACAAGACTCTCGCCAACAGCACCAACCTTTGTGCCTACACCTGAGAGGTTACAAACTTCATCCGTTCCGGCCACTCTTCTACCTGCATCACACCCAACGACTCATACCACATGCTGTGGTCACCCAGTGAATCTCCCTTTATGTTTCCAAAAGACAATCATGGCCAGTCCTGGCTGGCTCTAATCAGAAACATTTCACGCATTCCAGGCGGTCAAAGGGTTTGGGGGATTGGGGGGGGGGGGGGGGGTGTTAGTTCACCTCCCTTGGGTGGGGGAATTAAATGTAATGTCCAGCCCTAAATATAAACCTGTAGTGATATTAAAACAATTCCAGAATCAACTTTTTTAAAGAAGATCACAAGACATGAATTACAAAGTGATTCCAGGCATAATCATACTGCTGCTTCACCAAGGTGAGCTTTAAAAAAAAATAGAGCTAATGAGATTTTGAGAATTGGATAGAGATGCTAGGATAATGTATAGTGTTTGATTCATAGTTGTGCCTTTGCTGCCACCTAGTTAACCATAGGAATTGGACTGATAGCACGTCCATAAGATAACATCCCTGATGCAGTATTGTAGTGTTTGTGCTGTTAGAACTCACACACACCACACGAAGCTTCCACTCTTATTAAAAAGGCTTTAAGATAGCTTGCAGGTGAATGATTACAGGAAATTAATGAGCCACATTGTTACAACTTTAACCACAGATAGTAATTAATTATCTCTACACATAGCTATAGAAGAGGTGATATGATATACAGTGGCATATTCTAGTTCAGAATCGTGGTGTAGGGGTGTTCCCACTAGTCTGCTAATGGAGTCCTTTGAAAAATTAAGAGGACTGCTTTGCCATTCCTCTAGTTGCAGAAAACACTTAATGAGCTGAAAGTTAAGTGTTCCACTTCTAATAAGCACTGCTGTACTTCATGTTTCCTAATGCAGTTGAAAATGTTTAGTTTCTGTTGGTGGGTACATAGAAATAGGATGCCCTGATGTACAGATAGGGTCAGTCTTCCCAGAAGTCATTCAGCTAGTTCATATTAAGTATTTTAAAAGTAGTTAGCTAGCTAACTTTAGAGCTTTCTATAAGGACAAATCAGTGGTGCTAGTTTATATTTTTTTCCTAGATGCTACATATAAATATATGAATGACATTCTGTCATAATATGACCTATGATTTTGTATGTAGTAAATAGCATTGTTCTTGTTATGCTATTAGGTATCACATCAAATGGACAAAACCAAGCACAGTGCTATGCAGCAACCGGATGTAGTGGTGACTTTATTGGTGAAGTTTTCAATGGCAGCCAACTGATTTGCTGCAGTGGAGAACATGAGTCATATTCTGTAGTGGGAGTGGAAGGTTGCAGAGACTGCATGAATGATTATGGTCAGTTATTACAATGCTTGGGCAACCTATATAGCTAGTACAATAAGTATGGCCAATCACACCACTAACTAAAAGTATTGCTGTGAAGTGCTTTTGTTAATTTGGTCATAAGGACACATTGGTGCATAGCATGTATATGGTTTTTTGTTGTTGTTTTAAATGACTTTTTAATACAATTCTGAGAACCAGTTAGTCCATGCACTTTAACTGATATTTTTTGTGTTTTCATAGTGTATAATGTATTCACTATATAAATAACCTTCTTAATAATCAACTTGAATTTTACTCTCTTGACGTTTCGACTAGATTCTCTAGCCTTCATCAGGAATAATGACCATCATCTGTCGACCTTATATGAACTACTAGCTGGTCTTTGTAACTAATTTCCCCTGCTTCACAAGCAATAATTGAGTAGTGCTCTATCTGATAAAAGCTCCCATGGAACACTCAACCTTATGAGAGCATTTTGAAATTTAAGAACTTCTTGTCTTGGACCCATAATGTAGTGATCTGGAACTAACTTGAACTTTGTTCTACTAGATAGTTATGCGCATGACACTAGTTCTTATTATTGCCCGTTATGTCTGTACTCTACGGTGTTTATAAATCACAACAATTTATACAACTATATCTCTGGATGGATAAAGTCCTTCGTCCGCAACGTTTGGAGGCAGACCCAAACCCAAACTCGAGTGACGCCTCAAAGGATTAGTTCCACTGGAGGAGGACATTCCAGAACTTTCTCGCTGTCCTCGACCGAGAGGGTTTGGACAAACTCGGAGTACTCACAAACTTTCTGTCTCCTAAGATCTACCAATACATCAAAGACTGTGGAGATTACCCAACAGCGATTGAGACGCTGCACACTCACTATATAAAGCCCACCAACAAAGTCTATGCCCGACATATCCTTGCTACGAGGCGCCAATAGTCTGCGCAGACCCTGGATGAGTACCTCCAGGTCCTCAAAACGCTTTGCAAAGACTGTAACTACCAGAATGTCTCCTCGGTTAAATATCGTGAGGAGAGCGTTAGGGACGCTTTCATCTCTGGTCTTCTGGACTTATTCGCCAAAGGTTATTGGAAAATAATACTCTGGGCCTCAAGACTATGTTCAATCAAGCCAGATCACTGGAATCAGCAGCGCACAGCTCAGAGTTGTAAACTGCAACTCCCCTATCATTCAATGCTGCCATCTTACCAGCAGACAATGTTCTACCAGACTGTGTCTACCCTTCTACTCTTGCTACAGCATCTTGTTTTCAAGGACAGAAGTGCTTCTTCTGTGGCTACCAAAGGCATCCTCGCTCCAGGTGCCCTGCTCGCGATGTCACATGTTCCAAGTGCCAAAAGAAGGGACACTTTCAGAAAGTTTGCCGAAGTGGTGCCCCACCCCTGTCTGAAGGGAGGACGTCAGCCACAATGTGGTGACCTACACTCGCTACCATCTCCGCTGAGGTGCTCCTGTCACTTGCTAAGTCGACGACCATGGTGAGCGTAGATGGATTTGAAGCCAAGGCCCTCGTTGATAGTGAGAGCTCTGAAAACTTCATTCATCCGGGACTGGTGAAATCGGCAGCTCTTCATGTCTACCCTTCATCGGGAACGATATCGATGGCTACATCCTCAGTGGCAACAAATGTGAGTGGTTATTGTCTTGTTGGCCTCGTATTTGGGGGTAGAACCTACCCCCGGGTATGCCAATCCGTCCTCCCTGAACTGTGCGCTGACCTCATACTAGGCTTAGACTTTCAGACGCAACATGAGAGTTTAAAAAAAAAATATGGTGGTCCTAAGTCTTCGCTATCTATCTGTGGTCTAAGCACTTTGAATATTAGCCCACCACAGTTGTTCTCTAATCTAACAGATGACTGCCACCCGATTGCGACCAAGTCATGCAAGTATAGTCGCGAAGATTCGCTATTCAATACCGCAGAAACACGACGGCTCCTGAAAGAAGCGATTATTGAGCCTAGCAAGTCGCCCTGGAGAGCCCAAGTTGTCGTTGCAAAGGGTAATAACCACAAAAGGAGGATGGTAGTAGACTATTCACAAACTATCAATAGGTTTACATTATTGGATGCTTTCCCTCTTCCACGCATATGTGACCAGGTAAACTCCATTGCTCAGTACCGGGTATTCAGCACTATCGACCTACAAAGTGCGTACCACCAAGCTCTGCTTAGGAAGGAAGAATGGCCATATACCGCATTTGAGGCCAGCAATGGCTTATACCAGTTCACACGGGTCCCATTCGGTGTTACTAATGGCATTGCGTGTTTCCAATGGAAATGACCGAATTTGTGCATAAGGAACACTTAGCTGGTGTTTTCCCTTATTTGGACAACCTTACCATATGCGGAAAAGACCAAGACGAGCATGATACTAATCTAGAGCTCTTCCTCACGGCAGCCAAATGGAGACACATGACCTACAACGATGAAAAGAGTGTCTTCTCAACTAGACACCTCGCCATCCTTGGTTGCATTGTAGAAGAGGGTGAGATCCGCCCGGACCCTTAGCGCTTGAGACCTCTTCGAGAGCTTCCTGTCCCCAACAGTATCAAGTATCTCAATAGATGTATTTAAAGGGCTATTTTCTTACTACTCTCAATGGATTTCTGGGTTTTCAGACAGAATGAGCCCCATAAACAGTTGCAAAACATTTCCATTGTCTGTTGATGCTATTGTGGCTTTTGAAAGTCTAAAGAAAAGTATTGAAGAATCGGTAGTAATGGCCGTGGATGAAGAGTTACCTTTTGAAGTGGAGACGGATGCATCAGAATTGGCTATAGCTGCAACCTTGAACCAAGCTGGACGTCCTGTAGCTTTCTTCTCGAGGACACTACAAGGGCCCGAGATCCGACATCCCTCCATCGAGAAAGAGGCCCAGGCCATCATAGAATCTATCCGCCGTTGGAAACACTACCTAACTGGACGAATTTCTGCTTGAAGACTGACCAGAAGTCTGTGTACTATATGTTTGCCAGCGACATAAGGGAAAAATCAAGAATGATAATATCATGCGTTGGCGGGTAGAGCTGTCCTGCTACAGTTATGATATTATCTATTGCCCCGGAAAAGAGAACATACCACCTGACACTTTCTTATGCAGTACCTGTGCTGCCTCCCTAGATGACTCTTTGTACCTGCTGCATCAGTCGCTTTGCCATCCAGGTATTACGAGGATGTCAGATTTTGTTCGTAGCTGAAACCTACCGTTTTCCATTGAAGAAATAAAGAGAATGACAAATTCTTGTCAGATCTGCTGTGAATGCAAGCCCAGGTTCCATCGACCTGTCAAAAGCCACCTCATCAAGGCAACTCAACCCTTCGAGAGGTTGAACAACGATTTCAAAGGACCTCTCCCCACTAATAACAAGAACTCATATTTCCTAAACGTCATCGATGAGTATTCACGTTTTCCCTTCATTTTCCCTTGTCCTGATATGAATGCCAGTACTGTAATTGAATGCTATTCTCTGTCTTCGGGATGCCGGCTTTCGTGCATTCTGATCGAGGGCCCTCTTTAATTAGTCATGAACTGCGGACCTACCTTGCTGGGAAAGGAGTAGCAACAAGCCACACCACACCCTATAATCATGCAGGCAATGGACAAATAGAGAAGTGCAATGGAACTGTGAGGAGAGCTGTCACGATGGCCTGCAGATCAGAGAATCTCCCCATCAAGTACTGGCAGAAGGTCCTCCCTGATGTCCTCCACTCCATATGCTCACTTCTCTGTACGACTACTAACGAGACTCCCCATGAGCGTCTCTTCCGTTTCTCCTGACGGTCTACGTCCGGAAACTTCATCCCTACCTGGCTGACTTCTCCTGGGCCCGTCTTCCTCAAGCGTCACATCCGAACCAGAAAAATGGACCCACTGGTCGATGAGGTGGAGCTCATTGAGAACCCCCATTATGCTCACATCCGGTATCCAGACGGCAGGGAAACGACCGTGTCTACCAAGCACCTAGCCCTGTGTGGTAAACCGGGGGACAACACTCTCCCTCCGATGCCGGCTATGGATGAGGCGCTCCCTCTGATATCGCTTCCCCGACCCTCACTTGAACCAGAGCTTAACTCTCGACCTATGCCTACCTCGATATCCTCCGAGGCGGAACTAACTCCGGCTCAGGCACCACCCAATTCTCCGATTCAAGAAGCTCCCTTACGTCGTTCTGAACGCATCCATCACCTATCGACCGTCTTGCCTATAAGATCACCTCCTAACAAAGGGGTGAATGTGGTGATCTGGAACTAACTTGAACTTTGTACTACTAGTTATGTGCATGACACTAGTTCTTATTATTGCCCGTTATAATATGTCTGTACTGTATTGTCGATTCCTAGACGTCGTGTTTGAGATCTAGTTGTATAAAATCTTTCTCTCTACGGTGTTTATAAATCACAACACATACTTTAAGTGCTGGTATAACATTATTTTTGAGGAGGAAAAGCTGGGTCAAATTACTACCTATCTCACCATTACCTCTAATAGCCATTCTCCTGGTAAGCAAGAATTAGGCGTAACAGTTAGAATTTCTCAATGTATTTTTGATCGTGGATCTTGTTGACATCGGAGGAGGATATGCACACTTCAAGCTTCAACATTTTGAATACTACTTCTTTATGTAGGTTTAACCGAGCATGCTGACAGAATTGTCATCCCCCCAAATCTATCTTCTCCTCTCTTTGCTGGACACAGAAAATCTTTCTTGGTATACACAGTATTAATAATAAGTACAGAAGACTTGTTGTACATAAAGTCAATCAAGGAAAGCTGGCATACATGAAAGCAAACTTTTCAATGTTTTTGCCTTGTTTCTTTTTTGGTGCCATCAATCAAATCTCAAGTTCATGATTGAAATAGTGACTGCACTCAACAAAGCAAGAACTACAGATCCATCCATTTTAAACTGCACAATTACATGCACTGCACACACCTGAAGGAAGTGCTTGCTCAACCATGGTTAAATTGTGTCAGGACTCTTAACTTCCAACTACATGAAATATGTTTGGGAATGGAATATAGACACTTCATAATTGTATGCATATATATGTGTGTAGATATTTTTAAGTTTACCATATAAAAAAAACAAGATCGGCAAAGCTAGTGACAAAGTTGTCACAACCTTGTAAGGATTACAACAACTTGTAGGGAAGTAGTATACACATGTTATAAATGCACGACGATCTTGGAAGAAGGTTGTTAATGGTGTGGAAAAATTCTGACAACTTTGGTGAGGATTGTCGCAGTAGTGACAATCTTGTAAGGAGATTGCTATGGACATACATCATTTAAGAGTATTTCCAGATTTGTCCAAGTAATGGCCAATTCACAATACGATGATGGATGAGCGAACAATACCTTATATCATGCTGCATAGTTTCATGATAGAAGCTATCTTGAACTTTGACATTGAATGTGGTAGGTGACAGCAGCTTCAGCTACACATCATGATGGTTGTCAACAAAAAATTTAATAGCTATGAAACTATCGCTACGAATTAACTAGCTACACAACCGGGCAAATTATTGCTATTAAACAAGCTGTACTACTTGCTAGCTATATACAATGCTACTTGCCTAGAAGCTACCAAAACTATCAAACCACTGGTTATCAAGCTGCTGTAAATACATCCACCAGTAGCAAAACCACTAGCCATCTATATCAGCTAGAAAACTACAGGCTAGGTTTATAGCATTTTTATCTTGACTGCCACCTGATTCCAGGCATTGTTCTTCTCCCTGACATGTATGCAGATTATTGCCATAAGCAAGATCAGTTTTCGGTGTTTTAGTGAACTTTTTCACATCAACCATCATCACTTTTTTACTAGAAACTAAGCAGTTCACAATGCAGTACATCACATGCTAGATTTTATCATTCTGATTGGCTCAATGGTTCCTGCTAATGTTTAATTTATTCAGTGCACTTCTGCTCAATTGCATAAGTGAGAAGAAGTCTTTTACTTCAGTAGAGCACATGGCAGTAACTTTAATAGCCACAGAATTTTGGTAATAAAGAAGTACCCTGAGTTCCTTTTAAAGCAGATTCCCAGAAGGAAAATCTTGCCAATGATCTGAGCATTACTGCTTAGGAAGGTGCTTAAGATATAATTTTTTGATATTTGGGAATAACCCAGTGTGTTCGGTTGTTGTGTGGGCTGTGAACTGGCAGAACAGTTTTTTCCAGAAGGGTCCATATTCTTCCCAATACAAAACTGGACATCACCTACTCTGAAAAACGATGCATACAGCAGTGGCGAGTCTACATGCTCAATTCTTTCCTGCAAGTGTTTATGCATGTTGATCAGCTCTCAAAAAAACTCACCACTGATAGCTTAGACTGGATCACCCCATCCTCTATCAGATGTTAAAATTTACTGAAAATCCCAACCCAAACCATGGAATCCCTAAGACTGTATGGGGTTGGTGTGCTAGTTGGGTGGGTGGGATACCTGACCAGAAAAAAAAGCATGTGTCCCAATTCCCCCCCCCCCCCCCCCCCCCAGTCAGACATCTCTAGGTTCTCCCATGGGTGATGAGGGGGTTAGCCATCCATAAGGATGTTTAAAAATGACCTCTGGATAGCTAAGTAGGTGTGTACAAAAGGGTTAGTGTGTGCTAAACTGGTAAGTATACACTATTATGTAGATACAGTACTAATTTTAGATTCCTCGATCTATACTCAATCATCATCAATAGGGTTACACCAGGATAGTCCCAAGTATCCTGGAAATCTTGAAATTCCCTAGTAAATGTTTCGCTGGTACCCTAAACAATGGGAGAAATCCCAAGCATGTGTGTTGTTTATGTATACAAGTATTCCATGCAAACAATACATGGAAATCTTGTTTTATTATAATTTATACAATGAGTTCAGTAGAGAAATGGAGTGGTATGGTTGTGGGAAATATTGTCCATCCCTTCCATTTCCTTCAAGTAAAATATGAACATTTTGTTGTAGAAATTACAATTGGAATGGACGTGGAGCGAGTTATAATCGATGAAGGTATAGGGATGTTGGAGCTATGTGCCAGTGCACTTGGAGACCCAAAGCGAGAGATAGTGGTTTCTGTGGTATACCAAGACAGAGGAGCAGTAGGTGAGTGCAACATTGTAGCATCTGTATTTACAAACATATTATGATCTCATTATTCCTGATGAAGACTAGACCATCTAGTCGAAACATTGAGAGAGTACAATTTCAAATTGGTTGTTAAGAAGGTTATTGTAATCTTATTATTATTGAAATCTGGTTACATCATTTTATGACTATATGATAGTGGCTTTCCATTTCTGTGTAAATTGACATTAAAAATTCAATTTTTTCCCCTTTATATTATTAATTAAGCCAACACAAACAAAAAGGCACAACTCAACATGCAATTGTGAAGATCAAGTAAAAACGCAATATTAGGCACTTTTTCGATTCCAAGAAACAAGATCTTAAAGTGTATGGCATGTAACATGGATATTCTAGGTCCAACATCCATAATTATTACAAGATAGCTAATCAAAAGATAGCTAATCACCTCAAAAATGTGTTGCTGCGCAATGATTGATGATGTAATTCCTCAATATACCACCTGTTATAGTAGTATTGTATAGCTAGATGCTGTCAAAAAGGATAGCTAATTATGAATTGCTGCAATGATTGATGATGTAATTAATATAGCACCATAGCGTGGCAGCTGCCTGTTGAGTTGCACTAGAGTCATAGCAGTTCGCTGAGTTCAGTCTAGTTAGCTATGCCTAAAGAAAGGGGAACAACTAGAGCGGATAGGAGGAGAAGTAAGAGGAAATATTATCTTGATGGCAAAGCCAGGTATCCTTACTCCCACACAACTGCTACTCCACTACCAGAGAGGGAAGGAACTAGTGGAGCTTGAGGAGTGTGTAAGAAGTGTTTCCCAATCCTTTCTCGCTATGAAGGTATTTTTTAAAGGCTTAATTCATCAAGGGACAAAATTGAAGTAGCTTCGGCTCATGAGTCCTGATCGAGAAGAGCATAGAGATGTAAAGTTTCAGAATGAATGGCTCCTGAATAACATTTTTGATCCTATGGGGAACTAGGTATTTATTTTGTGCAAAATGTGTATGCAAGACCTTCCAAATATCTGAGAGAAGATTAGCCCGTCAGCGATCTGTTAAACGTACCTTGTCCAGCAATCCTATTTTAAATATGACCAAAGTAGATGTCGAAGGAAAAAGGCTTGGCCATTTTGTTATTATGCCTAGTGGTATTGAGTAATCGAGTGGTGGAGGTCATTAGATGATTTAGTGACTGTTCAAAATCATTACCCTCATCAGCAGAATGGAAATGAGGGGTTCCAACTCCTCAAAAATGGGCATGAGAGAGCAATTGTTGGCTTTCATAGATACCAATATTCAGCCTAATGGAAGACAAGCAGATTCCTTTGGCCTCACTCACTATTTTCTCTCAACCTTTTCAACTATTCAAACCCCTAAAAAGAGCATTAAAAATTATGAGGAGCATTTAAGGCATTCTGTTGTTGGGGAGTTTAATAGAATTCAGAGTGAAACAGGCGAGGAGTGTTGCACTAATGGATCAGTATCAGACTCTATCGTCCTAAAGTTGCTATTTGCCCACACAAGTTGGATTATTGTGACAGGTCAGTCAGTATCACACATTAAATAGGGTCGTGTACTTCAAATTTAGATTTCCAGCTGTTTTTATGTACCTCTTGTGTATAGGTGTGCAATATTGTAGGAGAGTATTCATGCTAACCAAGCAAGAGCTAATCGTATTCAGCATGCAGGATCTACCGTAGCAGAGGAAGTTGAGTCTTTGACAGTAGAAGTCAATAAGCTCCGATCCACCCTTGAACAGCATAAAGATAGTGCTGCCTAGTCTCACAAGGACTATCAGAAAATGATTAAAAGGTGCAGAGATGAATGGATACAGATTGAAGAATTACAGTCAAATCAACCCCTTTCACTTCAGGAGATGCAAGAACTTGAGAATTTGAAGAAGAATTTACTTTGGTACTTGCTATGGATTACCAGATGTTGAAGCTTGTTCTGTGGGGTCTCTCACCTCAACCTGGTAGTACCTACTATTTGCAAAAGTTTAGCCACGATATTTTGGGAATAGTGAACCATGCAACAAACAAATCGACAATTTAGGGTCCTAAAAACACAGATCATTCTTTGTCTTACCTTTATCATTATTTGCAGTCACTTCCTCCTTCGATCAAGCGGGTTCACTATACATGGATAATGACCCAAGTACTAACCAAAACTGCTACCACTATGGCCTTTCGCATGGAAATTCTACAGCAACACAAGTTCAATTTCTTTTGAGTTAGCTTCATGCTAGCAGGGCAAACCAAGTTTTCTGTGGATCAACTTTTCTCACAGGTTGCTAATACTTATCACCGCAGTGATCTATTTAACCCAAGACAGGTGATATTGCTGGTCAGTATTCAGATGTTATTATTGATAATGAAGAGCTGGTTTTTGACTGGAGAGACTTACTCGCTGAGAAGTACACGAAGATGCCAGGAATCAAGAGTCTACATGAGTTTGTTACCGTTCGTCATCTGATGCAGCTATGAAAGCTTGTGAACTTTGCTACACTGGAAACATTAGTGATACATCTTTAAAGCTCTTACCTGGACACATGGTTTCTATTCCTGGCTTGGACAAGTCATACAAGAATCTTGGTGTAATGAAAGCTTTATCTTGTATATACTAAAATGGGTAACTTACTTCAAATGTATAGAAACTTTATATATATCAGATTTGTGGTTGGAAATCATAAAACCATAGAATACTGATATCATGCACACAGACGTTCATAATTTGTGAACCGTTTTACCTTTTGCTATGAAATTTTGAGAGAATACAATTAGAACACTGAACTACAATATGGCATCAAAACGGGGTTATGTGCCTAATATTGCATTTTTACTTGATCATATGCATTCACAATTGCACTTTGCAAGCTACTCCTCTTCCATCATAAGATTGAGTTTGAGAAGAGAAACTGAACATGACATGACATCATGCTCATCAGATGATCATTCCTCATCAGAACCATATTCAAAATTGCATTACTTTAAACACACACAAATGCAACATGCAATTACACTTTGCACCTTTCTGTCATAAGATTGAGTTCAAGAGGAAAAGCAGAGCTTGACAGGAGATAATGTTCATTGTTTGCCACATCAGGGAGTACACCAGCACTTGCTTTCCTATATTGATTTGAACCATATTTCAAAAAGGCTGATACCTTTAAATGCATAGAACTCATATCTCAGCTGAAACTCATTCGGCAACTTTTAGTGACTTAGACAGTTGTTTTAGCTGTTATTAACTCTACCAATGTGCCTTGAATCATGAATCCTTCATGAAGGTGGTGAACTGACATACCTAATTTTTTTACGTGTAAAAAAACTTGAAAAGCCATCATCAAGGATCGATCCATTTATGCTAGTGTACTCCTGATTTGGTTTGATTAAAATTTTAAAATGTGAATGCCAAAAATCCAAAAAAGTACACATAATTTAGCTCACATTTAGCAGATTCTTAGCTGCCTAAATGATGATCTCGGGCCCTACTATATATCTCCAAACAAGATTCGCAGCATACCTTAAATTCTTTACTAAGATATTGTTTTAGAATGAAAAAAACAACTTTAAGCTCATTATTATATATTATATTACTCTCTACCCCCTTCAATAACACAAGTCCAGTAGGTCCATTCATAGAAAGTTTTGTGCCTGAAGTCACCAAATATTCAAATCCATGCCCACTATTCACCTGTTTCTCAATTGCAGAAAATGCCATGGGTAAGCTTCATCATGTGAGTAAGTTCATCAATGAGACAATCAAGCTAGCTCATATGAATCCTCATTATAAGCAGAACAAATGACCCATGCTCAGTTTAGTGTTTAATTTGTGTAATTCCTCATCCTGGAGATCTGTTACCAAGTTCAGGAGGCTGTAGCTATCTCTACCAAAAACATTTTTCTTTTAGGAGTTCAGTGCAACTGTTATCAAGTCCTTATAGCTGCCTCTATATGGGTTTAATCAATAATAACAGCAAGACATGGTGAATGCTGATAAGAAATGAGCTCTAAATTAGCTAGAATCCCAGTTGGACTTTGCATAACTTGGACTCAGACAACAGTGTGCTATCCACTGCTCAATTTATTTTATACAAACAGTATAGAAACAAAAAATTCATGAAGCCAGAAAAAAAGAAAAGACTGGCATTCAAAATAAAGGAGTCAAGACTATACCCATGTGGGGTCACAGATAGTTTCATGGTTTCTCCCATATGCCATCTTCGGTGTTGTGGAGGTAAATATACTAAAAGCTTCAGAACAAGTAATTGAGGCTTTTGAGTGCCATTGAAAACCTTTTCTAAACATTTTCCCCATTTCCCCCCATCACATTGGAGATTTTCAGTCAGGTGGCCATCAAAGTCTTGTGCACCAATATTACTCACTGTAATGAATGGTGATGATTTTAAATGGTAAAAGTTTCTTTAACTGGTTGTAGTTTACATAGGTTCTTTTTGTACAACCTTATGTTTGTTCATGCATTGGTACACTTCCTTTGTTTCTCTGTATAACCATAAAAACATTTTTGTTACTATCTTATTTATGCATCTTTGTTGTTAATGTTTGCCTACAGTTAGTCCATTCAAATGGCAAAAGTTGCAGTACAATGGTCAACAGGTTGAAGGGATTTTTTAAACTCAACCAGCCTATGTTTATAAGAAGAAAAAGCAGTGCCTCAGTTGATAACTAAGAATCTTAACGTTGCTCTCAACAAACTCTCAGTTGACATAATGAAATTAGAATGACCTCAATTATCATCTTGCAATTTACTTTTGACTAGATGCTCTAGTCTTCATCAGGAACAAGGCTAGAAGCATCGAGACATAACATCGAGGAATAAAACCTAATTTTGGTCGTTGGGAAACTATGTCAACTGAGTGTTTGCTGAGAATATAAACATTGTTTATTAGTTTTTGTTGCTGTTTCCTACATTAGAGTAGAGTGGTGGATAACTACAATACTGTCTAACTGCAAAGTCCAACTCCAAACTTCTGGGATTCTAACTCTTGATTGTTCACTGACCCTCTCATAATGATGAGGACAATTTCAGCTAGCTTCTCAGTCTTGGTTTAGTAGCCTTTAGATCATCTTCATCATCTGTAATGTCACAATGACCCATTACTTGCATATGTTGTTTAGTCACATGACAAGAGGATTGCAGGAAGATCCAATCTGAAGTATCAGTTGAATGAGGCACTAGGCTCAATGGCCTCCTTCTCCTTCTGCTAGTTTGGTTTTATCTCTTGGAGACTTTTGTCCCACTTGATCCTGAGGAGCATACCAAGCATGTATTCTGCCACAACAAAGAAATTCTTGAGTTGAGTATTCTTGTGTTCTTTCATAATTGATAGCCGATTCACCTATGCAAAACATATCTGTGGCATTCATTGATAGAATTACACATTTTTTAATAGGGATAGAGTCTTCAGGTTGAACAAGCTACATTCTGAGCATATTAAATGGCAATAGCTGATTTTCAGATATAAAACATAAGGGAGGCCCAGGTAAACAAAATTGTCATTCTCTTCTTAATTCTTGTCATATTTTGCAAGATAATTTTTCAATGATTAAACATCCAATACAGAGAGTTTGCTTATAATATATATGACATGGAAGATTCTAAAAGGAAACTGATCTAAGCTAAGACATAATACATGTGTGCTACAGTTCAACATGATCGAAGAGGCAACATATGAGATCACACCTACAGAAGAGATCTGGTGGTGTAAATCAATTAGCTCTAACTAATGTATTACATTAGACTAGCCGTACATCCACTACACAAATCAATACATATACTATCTCATTGCTATTGTTGACAGCATCTAGTAGGTTCAGCTACAGCATTCTTCAAGGACTTGGTGACATGTAAATCAATTACTACACTGATTTTAAATAGCAGAATGCAAAATGATTTAAAGCAGTAAGGAGTCTTTTAAGTGCTCACAATATATTCTTATTTCTTTACATGGCAGAGATATATAATAACTTTCTCATCAACTGCTTCCTGATGTTTCAGCTAGTTGTTCTAGTATTAGCATTCATCAGGAATAATGGTAATAGTGATATTTAAATCTTCATACAAGAGTCAGACATCTATTAGGAATGCTTACATGTGACATACTGGCAGTGATCATAACACTCGTATGATTTTTTTGATTACTTCCAAGCAAATAGAAAATTACTAAATCACTTCAAATGAATACTATAAACTCTAGTTGTTCATTGCCCCATTTCTAATCCCCACCTGCAAGATGATGAGAACTTTGCTGCGAATAGGCATTTACTAAAAACTAGTGCTAAATAAAACATACTAACAGAGATGGAATAAAGTTTTAGTTGGAGAACAGAGGAGCTAGTTTCAAGAATCAATCGAAAGAGCTAATCTCTCAAGCCAGACTATGGAGGCTCATTACAAAGAGCAGGTCTAAGAAGGAGAAAGGGATGACCTCTCAAGAAAACGTTTTGATTGCCGGTATTACTAGAAATATGTTCGTATTCGGAATTATTTGGATATCCTCACGATGATAATCTCCTTGTAGGCAAAGATGAGAACAGTACTTGTGACAGGCTCAATATTGGTATCCTTTATGGGACAGAAGTACAATCGTTAAGAACTTTCTAGGCTGTGGAGGAGTTTTCTATGCCGCTAGAATATTGGGGAAAGGATTACAAGTGTCATCTAAATGAGCAGCAAAAGATTTTTTGTGAAACAACTATAGACAATTGTAGCTCATAATACTAAATAGTCATTGTTATACTAGTAAACTTCTTGCCTCAAATATTTTGTTGAAATACATTGCCTGCACATAAACGTTAATTTTTAATGACATCAAATCAAGTGCTCCACAATATGGAAGCCTAAATAGATGGTTTGTATGTCAATGAAATAGGTGTTGGACCAATTTTTTGTGTATTAAACATTAAGAGGCTTAACAACCAAAGTTTATAGTATATGACTTGAGTGCTCAAGGTGACATTAAATATTACATATTCTGGAGCAAATACTATCATAGCAATATTTCTATCTATTTTTCCCTCTCCAGGTGGTAGCGATTTTGAAGCCAATATTGCCATGCTCACCTTTGCACCAAGAAAGCTGCAAGACTGCTTTAACATAACCATTACTGATGACAATTTGTACGAAAATCTTGAAGAATATTTTGTCAACATCACCACCAATGACACTGAAGTTACTCTTTCTCCTTCGTATAGAGTCGTTACGATCGTAGACAATGATGGTAAGAGAGACGAAAGTTTAGTATATCATTGTAATACTTTTAAGAGCATTCACAACTTGAGGACTCCTATTTGCATGTTTTATCCTTGGAAACCTTTAAAAAATTTATTAAGAAGTTTTATACTAGGGAGCGCGTTAGTGCACCCTACATCTTATTTTAAAGCTTCATCAAATGAACAGTTTATATCTCAGCTAATACTCATTTTGGCAGATTTATAGTAGCCTAATTGGAAGTTTTGGCCAATGAGATTGTGGACGCTCTTTTTACTATTGGGGATCTTGAATCTACTGAGAGCTCAGTTGCTGGGCTCAAAGTGCACATGCACAAGTATGTTTATTGATTTCAAGACCATTTACCGATTTAGGGTGTGTAATGAAAAGAGACACATATTAGTCACTGCAATGCATGACAATAGAATCTAACAAGCTTTTAGAGCCAGAAACATTTAGCATCTGCACTCATATGGCTATGGTTTGTATTCCATCAACCACAAACCTGTGTATTCTAGAAGAATTAATAGAACCTGGAACACACTCACTAACACAACCCAGACAAGTCCTCGATCCTAGCCAACGTCAACAGTATTGGAGAGCACAGGTATACCTGGTCAACACTATTCCAGAAGGATACACAGCAAAGAACAGATTATAAAACAAAGTAGTCGCAAATTCAAAGTTGGAAAAGTCCAAGAATCTCAAAGCCGATATTTTGCCGAGTATATCTATCTATTGCTCCAATGAGCACCTGCACAAGGCCTTCCAGAACCAGATGTCTAGCCCGAGGTTGTCACACAAGAGGCATCACTTAACACCTGCTGCAAGACTATTCTGTCTTCAACAACTAATGAAGGGTTTATTGGCAAAGGACCTATCTGAGAAGGAAAGGCCAACCCATGGCAAGTTCCTTAAATAAGACATCGAGAGGCACAATGGATTTTCTTACCTTCCCCATCAATGATAAAGGATCTAAACTGCACTGCACTCCAAATTACTGGTCTTGTGCCTGTCTAAAAGAAGTTGCCAATATCCTTCGGTAGGACCCAGAGGGTGATGACCTCAAAAACTACAGTGGATGGAGAATTGAGAGTTGTTTGTGGTGGCTGCTTCATCTATACCTTGTTTCATAGGCAGGGTTAGGCTGTAGTCTACAGCACAACAATCCTCTACTTCCAGGTGCTTACAGTAGTCATGGGATGCATACAAAGTGTCAAGTACCAGAGATTTCCTCCTGGACAATGCCCCTGATGATAAGGCCTGTGCCGGCTCTTGGCTGTTTCAGCTAAAGAATCTGGTACTTGGCTTAATGCACTCCCCTTTACAAGATTGGGCCAGAGAATGGTTGATAGCAATATCTCAGGGTGGCGGTCTCCATTTGGTATCCACTCTTTGCCCAAGCCAAGCCAAGCCCAAACGGAGACCAACAGCCACCCTGAGATAATCCTGTCATCTATTTTCTGGCCCAAGCTTGAAATGTGGAGTGCATTAAGACAAACACCAGACTTGTCATTATTGTAGGGCTGGGTATGCTACTAACATCACTCGGTTATTAATGACATCTTGCACCGTGCCTTAACATCTGCACGTGTCCTCTACAGGCTGGAACAAGATGGTGTTAAAATGGTTCCCATGATGAAGGGCAGGCTATTGGTGTGGGATGCTACCTTCCCAGAAACTTTTGCCCCTTCCCATCATGGTATAACTATTAGCTGGTTGCAGTGGCTGCTATGGCTGAGGAGTGAAAGGAAGCCAGGTATGGACCAGAGTCTCACTCATTCACCCAAGTGGCAATCGAGACATTGGGAGCTATTGTGGCAAAATCCATGACTTTCCTGAAGGAACTGGGTCAATGAATCAGGCAAAGGATGTGAGAGGTGAAAGCCAAGGCTTACATACCACAATGTCTCTCTGTAGCTATACCGAGAGGGAACACACTCTCTGTTCTTGGATCAGTTGGTGGTTGATTCCTGTCATTATTTTGTGTAACAGTTATTTATTATTATATATTTTTTATATTTTTTTAAAATTAACTGTCACAGGGCAAACTCCGTAGTCGGCCTGTGATTGCTGACTGGTATCTCAATCGGTTCTGATCTGCACGCTGTCGCGATATGCTGCCACCAGGTTGTTCACAACAACCACTGACTGTCTCTGGTTAGGCATACACTAAAACTTATCATCGAGAACAGGCATTCACAGAGATACTAATGACTATACACAAAACTCAATAACTCAATAACTGGTAAGGGTTGCCCCTCGTGGTAAGGGTTTCACCTCGTGGTGGCTGAGCTTAATTACTCTGACCACCAAGGTAGGTGGTACCACAATGACAAACCACAACTGATCATGTACAGATAATGTTAATGTTTGATAACACATAAAGGATCTTAGCTGAGGCTGCATCAACCTCAGCTACTGTTCATCTGGTGGGGCAGATAGTCGCCCTGCGACATCCCTCCCTTCTTCTCCCAAGGAAAGGGCATCTGGCTCATCTGCAACTCTGCCCCAGGACTGCCTCGATAGGCCATCAGCGTTCTGATGCCTCACTCCTGGTCTGTGTTGGACTTCGAATAGATATGGTTGGAGGGCCAAAGCCCAACGGGTTAATCGTCCATTCTCATCCTTCATGGAGTTGAGGTATACTAGGCTACGGTGATCAGTGACCACTGTAAATTGTCTTCCACTTAAGTATACCCGAAAGTGTCGGACTGCTTCAACCACGGCCAGGCACTCTTGCTCGGTTACCGAGTACCTTGTCTCCGCGGGCTTCAACCGTCTTGAGAAGTAGGCGATGGGTTTGTCTGTTCCGTCAACGTCCTGGCTGAGTACGGCACCTACTCCGATGCCCGAAGCGTCTGTATGAAGAGTAAATGGTTTTGACTCATCTGGACTGGTGAGCACGGGATGGCTAGTCAGAGCTGTCTTGAGTTGTTCGAATGCTTCCTTCCATTCTTGGGTCCACTCCACACGATCTGGAGCCCGCTTTCTTGTTGCATCATTGAGAGGCACTGCTATGGCACCATAGCCAGGGACGAAACGCCTGTAATAGTTCGTCAGGCCAAGAAACGCTCTCATTTCTTTCTTCCTTGCTGGGAGAGGGTATCCAGCTACCGCCTTCACTTTGGCCTCCAGTGGCCGTATCTGCCCCTCTCCGACAACTTGTCCCAAGAACTCACAACTGCTTCCTGCGATAGTACACTTCTCTGGCTTGAGCTTGAGACCCGTCTCTTCCAGACGTTGAAACACCACTCTCAGGTGTTTGACATGGTCCTGGAATGACTCACTGAAAATGACCAAGTCATCAATATAGGCTGCTGCAAAGGTGGTGAGATCGGCCATAATAGCGTTCATCATCCTTTGAAATACCGAAGGTGCATTTTTCAACCCAAACGGCATTCTTGTATACTCCCACTTGCCCCGAATGGTGATGAAAGCTGTTTTGGGAATTGACTCTGCTTGCACTGGCACCTGATGATACCACTTGAGAAGGTCCAGTGTGGAGATATATGTTGCTTTCCCGAGTCGGTCCAGTAGTTCTTCTATCAGCGGTAAGGGGAAAGGATCTGATATAGTGATACCGTTCAAATTGCGGTAGTCCACACAAAGTCTGTTTGTTCCATCGCGTTTTGCGACCAGCAGTGCTGGTGACGCACAGGGACTTCGAGAGGGCCTCACGATACCCATCTCAAGCAGTTCTCGAACCGCATCATCCATGGCTTTCGACTTGACTGAATCCAACCAATAAGGAGGTCGACTGATCGGGTATGCTGACCCTGTCTCTATGCTTATTTCTGCAGCTCTAGTCAGTCCTGGTTGACCTCGCATCAGTGCTCCAAATTCTGTCATCAGTTGGTCTATCTGCTTCTTCTCTTCAACCGTCACTCTGTCGCTGACCTTGGGTCTGCTTTCCCTTCCTTCTTCTATGGAAGGTCCAAAATCTAGTCCAGATTCTGTGTGTACAAGCATACATCCTGCTGTGGGAGAGACAAATTCTCTCAACAGATTAACGTGTCTTTTCACCCGGCGCCTTGGATGGTCTGGCATGTTCAACTTGTAAGTGGTTTCATCACACTTTTCAATAACAGAGTATGGTCCTTTCCACTCATTTTCCATCTTTGATGTCAAGGAGGGAGACCGTACCAGCACCAATTCTCCAGCCCGGAAACTCCGCTCCTTTGCTCTTCTGTCATAATACGTCTTGTACTTCACCTTGCTCTTCTGTTCATTCTCATTGGCTAGTTCTTTTATCTGACTCAGACGATCCTGAATGGATGTCATGTAATGCACCACACTCGTCGGAGCTGACTGGTCATTGGTCCACTTCTGACGAAGCATCTGTAATGGTCCACGTAGTTGGCGTCCATACAGTAGTTCTGATGGTGTAAACCCGGTAGTTGTACTTGGGGTCCGCCTCAGTTCTCCTAGCAAAAATGGTAGGGCCAAGTCCCACTGACCCTGCCATAGTTTCGAGGTTCTGCGGATCATGTTTTTGATGATTCCGTTGTGTCTCTCCACGAGACTATCTGTAGCTGGATGGTAGGGAGTTGTGGTTATGCTCTGTACACCAAGAAGCCTGTAGAGCTCCTTCAACAACTTGCTCACAAAATTTTGGCCACAGTCCGTCAAAATCTGTTCTGGCACTCCAACTCTGGTAAACATCAGCAGAAGCTGGTCTGCTACTGACTTACTATCAGTGAATCTTAACGGGAATGCTTCTGGCCATCTCGTGGCGTAGTCTACTACCACCAAAATAAAGCGATTTCCTGCTGCTGTTGTCGGTAAGGGTCCAATCATGTCCATTCCTATCCGCTGGAAGGGGACCTCTATGATAGGTAGCGGACGTAGGGGAGCCGGACGAGGCGCTTTCTTGTCTGCTCTCTGGCAATCAGGACATGCCTTACATAATTGCCTCACTTCGCTGTGCAGTCCAGGCCAGCAGAAGTCGTCCAGCACCTTCTGAGTAGTCTTATCCCTGCCCAGATGGCCGGGTCTGCGTGCTAAGGAGAGCACTAAAGACCGGTATGACCGAGGCACGCAGAGTTGCAACATTTCCTCACCCAGCCGATCTCGGGCTCTCTTGTACAGCAACCCTTCTTGGATGACGAACCTGTCAACACCAGCATTGGCCTTCTCCCTCCAACTGGCAAGTGAGTCGTCCAAGACCTGATCTTGACGGAGCTCCTCAGCAGAGACATCCAAGTGATGTCCTGGTCTGCCTGCAATATAGTCAGCCCTAGCCTTTCGTCGGCTAGCTCTGCTGTTCGTTTTCTGCTGAGACTGGGGTGCTCTCGTAGCTAACGTCACTTTTGCTTCAGCCAGACTGTCTGGGTCATCTGTGTCAGGTTCTTCTCCAGCTGCCTGTGCAGGAGGAGTTGAGGAGTCATCAAAATCTTCAGAGACATCACTGTCATCACCCGAGCTGTTGTGCTCATCAGGCAACTCATACTTGGCTCTTCCATCTGAATCAAATGGACAGTCTTCATCTTCACTCTCCTCACTGTCATCTGAGTTGTCTGACTGCTGATCTCTGTGTTTGGATGAGAGTTCTTGGAGTGGCTCTGTCTTTTGGCTTCTCGTGTGTACCATCCCGATGAGGTCATCATAGAGCAACCTCTTGTCCCATAACTCTGGGACGTCGCGTCCCAGTAATGCGTCATAGCACAAGTCATCCGCCACAAGCACTTCCAAATCATGTTCTGCTCTGTCCACTCTGACGCTCGTCCTTGCCAGTGGGAAAGACTGCTGGATACCATTGAAACTTCTGGCTACCTTGTGCTCTCCAGTGTAAGAGTTGAGGTCAACCAGTTCTCTTCTAACCACTGTTTGGGTAGATCCTGTATCAAGCAGTATGTTTTTGCATGACTGTCCTCCAACTGATCCACATACGGTGGCTCTTCTGTCTACGTTAGATTCCACTAATGCCAGCTCTTGTTACTGCGTCAAAGCAGCTACCCAGTTCACCTCTGTCTTTGGCCTGACAACTGCTGGTTTGCTGTGGCATTCAGCAGCGAAATGCCCGTAAGCATTACACTGAAAACAGCGGGGTCTGCCCTGCCGATCAAACTTGGGCTGTAGTTTCCAGCTGGTGCCTGTCTGGTCTTTTTCTGAGCCAGCACGACTAAAACGATTATCCTTGGGGTAGTCTCTAGGTTGGTCACGAGTAGGACGTACATCGCTCCTGTCTCGCCTGTCGGTCCTGGGGCTGGCAGGTCTGTCTCTGCCAGTCTTATCTGCAGAGGGGCGCATCTTTTCCTCCTTTCGATGTAGCTTCCCTGCTGCCCGATCTGGTTCGTGGACAACATCATAATTCCAGCCTCTCACAGACATGAAATCATCTGCCACAGTAACGGATTCTTTCATCGTCTCGGTCTTCCGATCCCGCACATGAGTGAGGAGTTGTCGGGGCATACTTTTCACGATGGCATCTTCTGCAATGAGGTCGGCTGCTTCTTCTACCGTCTTGCACTTGGTCAACCATTGCCTCGCCAAACACTTGCCTCGCTCTCCTGCTGTGGACCATGTCTCTCCCGGTTGCCGTCTAAGCTGATCCAACCTTGAGCGGTAGGTTGCTTGAGTCACCCTGAAGTGACAGTAGAGAGCTTCTTTTACCACATCATAATTCCGTCGACTGTCTTCATCCAAGCTGATGTAGACTCTGTTGGGTTGCGGTTCAAGTAATGGAGCCAGGTACTTTGTCCACTCTTCTTTTTCTGCTCTATATGTGGTCATGTGCGCTTCAAATGAAGCAAAGTACGTTTCCACGTCTTCATCAGCCTTCATTGGCCTGAACCTCTCCACCTTTTCTCTTCTTCCGCTCTCACCCGATCGAGTTGAATGGCTGGAGTCATCTAACACTCCTGCTCCTGTTGCACTGGTCCGCTCCAACAACGCTTCCAATCTTTTATCTCTCTCAGCTTCTCGTTTTTCCTCTCTTTCCCATTCCGCTTCTCTTTCTTCTTTTCGGATCTGAGCTGCTTCTGCTCTTCTTTGTTGATCCCGCTTGTCCATAAGTTCAAACAGCTGGATAATATCTGAAGTTGCTGCTGCTTTGCTCTCACCAAGCTCATCATCATGATCCTCCTCCTCTTGTCTCCGCTGGTGTCGCTTGCTTGTCATCTCTGTATATTTAACGACCCTTTTCCCAATTCACTTGATCACTGAACACTCAAACACTGATGCACTGTTTCTCTGTAACGTTGGACGATCTTCCTGGCCTTCACCGGCTGTCGGCAACGATACAAACGAACAATGTACTACGAGTTAGTTTGTATGTCTAACAAGTCTCTGACTGCTATTCGAGGTTAGCTAGCACTGCTTCTTTAGCTAAACTACAATCCGCTGCTACTGTCTGTTCTGTAGCTAGAAGCGACGGAAACTGCTGTCTGTAAACGAACGATTACTGTTAAGGCTAACAAGATAGCCGACTGGAACTTCTGTGGATGTTCCTTACTAGGGTAGCTATAGCTTCAAGCTATCTCAGATGGCTATCAGGTTCGGGACTGCTGGTACTGAACTTCAACAATCCCACCGCTGCCACCAGTTGTCACAGGGCAAACTCCGTAGTCGGCCTGTGATTGCTGACTGGTATCTCAATCGGTTCTGATCTGCACGCTGTCGCGATATGCTGCCACCAGGTTGTTCACAACAACCACTGACTGTCTCTGGTTAGGCATACACTAAAACTTATCATCGAGAACAGGCATTCACAGAGATACTAATGACTACACAAAACTCAATAACTCAATAACTGGTAAGGGTTGTCCCTCGTGGTAAGGGTTTCACCTAGTGGTGGCTGAGCTTAATTACTCTGACCACCAAGGTAGGTGGTACCACAATGACAAACCACAACTGATCATGTACAGATAATGTTAATGTTTGATAACACATAAAGGATCTTAGCTGAGGCTGCATTAACCTCAGCTACTGTTCATCTGGTGGGGCAGATAGTCGCCCTGCGACATTAACTTTTATTATTTATTTATTTAGACAAAGACAAGAATTGTCTATTTTTTTGTATTTAGGTAAAATGTATTGCAATAATAATTAAATCATGACAACAATAATAATAACAATAATAATAATAACAATAATAATAGTAGTAAATTTCATACACTCCTGGAATACTCTAGTATAGTTAGATAAATATACTTTAATACTCTAGGAATGTATGTAAATTTTAACACCCATGGAAGTTTTTAAACAGTGTATTAAAATGCCTCAAACAGGGTTAAATTATTTTTTGTGAACAGCTGTTTCTTTACTGGATATGTTTCTTGCACCAATTGCCTTCATTCCAAGCTTGTAGTAGTGGCATGATGTTTGGAAGGTAGCTTTAATATATGCAGTAACTTTATAATATTTGTCTTTACTTCACCTCTGTGTGTTGCAGAAGTCATTATTAGGTGGGAAATGACTGAATATGCACAGTCAGAGTCAGATGGTCCAGTAGAGCTCTGTGCTGTGATTGTAAGTGGAGTGTTTACAGTAACAATCTCTGCTATCAGCATACAGCTTGTGGATGGCAATGCTGTCTCAGGTAATGACCCCTTACTGTTATATAAGCAGCTATGATTCTGTGTACAAGATGTAGCATTTTAAAATGAGTTTTATGATTTGTAATATTAATAACTAACTAGCAAGTATCCACAAAAACTCTGCGAGATATATAAAGTTTGTGTGTTGTGGAAGGAAAGTATTTATTTCATTTATTACGTGTTTGTGATTGTAAAATGCCGACAGATCACAATTGTTTCAAGAAGAATATTGTTTGTGAATTTATTTAATAGCATAATAATATAATACACATCAAATATGCCAGAATAGGGCAAAGTATGTATTACTATATTCAAAAATACCTCAGAAATAATATGTTTGGTGCGAGTTATTGCTCAGCTGACCCCTCGATGCTACCAGTGTGTTTGCTGATCTTTCTTCATCCTTTACAACCTCTGACAGTGCAGCCTTCCCTTCTCTCCACCTATCTGTTCTCTCCTCATCCCTTACATATCTGGCAGTGCAGTCCTCAGTTGCTTTCTTCTACGGGTATTGGATGCTCTCTCCTCATCCCTTATGCTTGCTGAGATTTCTGCTCTGTGAAGTATCATTTGTTCTGGGATAGATCCTCAGTTTCTCCGTTGGTCTTCACTCCCTTTGTCTTTCCTAGTCAACTTTTCTTGCAGTTTCTCATGCACTCTCACTTGCTGCATCATTTCTCTTTCTGGATCTCCCTTCTGCAGCTCTTCTGCTTTCTGTTACACACCGTATCGTTGTTGTTCAGCAATGTGTAGCTCACAGTGTAGCCATTCTCTACTTTCTTCAGGACTCTGTATTGGTGTACATGCTTATAATCATGATGTAAACAGATTCCTGCTAGTCCTGATGAAGGTAATCTACACATGCATATAAGCGCAACACAATAACGAAGGGATGGATAGAGGATCGATGGACAGACAAGCATTTTTATTATAGAATTTAGTGCATTACATGTTGTATAATATATTGTGAATAGATCTTCATGTGGTAGCTGTTGCCATATAAACCCCTTATTATCCTGTTCCAGATTTTCTAACTAGAAAACATTCATGGCTTTGTTCTTCTCTCTGTAGGTGATGATTATGGTGACACACCATCTAGTAGTTTTGTTTCATTCAGTAGCACAACAGATGTTCGCATCTGCATCACAGTTGATATAGTGGATGATAATTCTTTTGAAAATGATGTGGAGAATTTATTTGCCAACATGGAACTGGCATTTAATGTACCCCGAGTCATCATCAACGGATCACAAACTAAGATACAGATCATCGATGACGACAGTATGTTCTAACCATTAAGCCTCCATGTACTCTTGAGTAGTATATTTCCCATGTACACTGCATGCATTATCCACATATATTAATTATCCTACAGCATATTGTGGATGAACCTAGTAGACTCAGTTGTGCCTACAATATCTTAATCAGAGTATAATCTCCTAGCCTAATTAGTTCTTAGCCTTTGATTACTCAAGGATTTACAAAATTTCTCTCCGTCTCTTTAATCATCAGTCCAGCTGCAGTCTGTGGGTGCTCATAACTTCAGCTAGCCCTGCAACTGTGGAATTGTGATGTTCCTCTTATGATTATGATATTCATCAGTGTGGTTTAGTTGTGTAATGCATAGTCATTTCCTGTATGTTGTGTATATGCGGGATTGCGTGTGCATAAACAATCAGTCCATTTTAATCTCAAGAAAGAATTGTAATAACCTAAATGATAGCTAGTGTTATAACAATGATATCACAGGGGTGACGAGACAGGATAATGGCTCAAGTAGAGTTGTATGGGCAACTGAGAGAGTTTAACCTCCAAGAAGATCTCCAATTACCTCTAATGAGTAAAGCTCTATATAGAGGCAAATGAAGTGAGGGACGACAAGAAGGTTGCTGTGTTACTATCAATAACCGGGTCCAGCAGTTATGCCATACTGCAAGGTTTGCTAACCCCAGCCAACCCCAGGGTTATGAAGAACTTCTAGGCGTACTTAAGGCTCATGAATCCAAACAGTTAGTTATTGCTGAGGGTAACATTTTCACAGAAGATGTGAATCGCTGTGAAAAACTATAGCTGATTTTGTGGAAGACCTAAGACACCTACCACTCATAGCAGTCAGCAGGAGCTCTCTATGTTCACAATTGGAGGAGTAGCTGCAGGGAGAAATACTATTCAGATTGACTACTCTTGATGGAAGTTAATACTGGATAAGCTGTGTCTATTCTGTCATGGGGCCCAACTTTCCTGGAACAAAGCTGTAACCCCATCATCACAATTTTTGAAGACTTATACTGGAGAAGTCATGCCAGTAGTAGGTGAGCAGATGGTAGATGTTGAGTTTGAGCACAGGATACAAAGTAGAGCCAAGTCATTATTAAAGTCAAGGGACCAAGTTTGTCAAGGAGAAGATGATTAAGTCATATTCAGCTATATAGATTGGAAGAAGATCGCCTCAATCTCATCCTTCCACAATCCTATGGGAGACATTAATGTTTTGTTAGAAGATTACAGTGAGGTATTCGTAGATGAGTTGCATACAAGTCAAGGCTAGGTTAATGATGAATCAGCCAAGAACAAGTTTTGTTGAGCAAGACAGGTTCCCTTTGCTTTGAGAAATACAGTAGAAGATGAACTTGACAGACTAGAGAAGGTGGGAGTGTTGGAGAAAATTTAGTTTAGTAAGAGGACTACACCTGTTGTAGTAGTTCCTAAGAAGAGCAGTTGTGTGAGGTTGTATAGGAATTAGCTATGGATCACACTATGGATGTGGAGCAATACCCTCTGCCTCGTTCTGAAGAAATATTTGCTGGAGGGAAATATTTTTCAGTTTTGGATTTATCTAATACGTATCAGCAATTGTTGCTTGAGGATAAGTCACGCAAATTTGTTACTATAAACACTCATTGTGGTCTTTATAAGTAGACCAGGTTACCCTTTGGTGTTGCATTGGTTCCAGCCGTGTTCCAGAAAACAATGGACATGATCCTTCAAGGGATTGATGGAGTTAAGTGTTGGATTGATGATTTGTTTAACTGAGGGCAAGACTTATGAAGAGCACTTGACGTAGACCTAGAGGCCCAAGCAGTATGGTGTGAGACTCGGGAAGGAGAGGTGCACATTTTTAAGTCCTATTGTAGATTTTTTTGGTGTCATACGATTGATGAGCAAGGTCGTCATCCTTTGGGGAACAAGCTTCAAGCTATTAAACCCAAGTACGTAAGAATGTTACTAAGTTGATATAATTTTTAAGGATTGCTAAATTAGTATGGTATTGAATTTGTCCGTTCTTTATCATTATTTAAATTACTTGTTGCGAAAGGAAACCCAGTGGAAGTGGACTCTGAAATGTAGACCAGGTTAAGCAGTTTTTCGGAAGACAAAAAAAATGGCTGGTATCCTCATATATTTTGGTGTTTTTTATTTCAACCTTACCCATTGTGTTGGCAGGAGATAGTTCAGCATATAGGGTATGAATTGTGATTTCTCACATTACCCCTGATGGACAGGAAGACTCAATTTCTTTTGCTTCCCAAACATTGTTGAGTGCTGAACAAAACTACTCTCAAGTGAAGAAGGAGGCATTGTCGCTCATCTATGGAATAAAGAAATTTCATGCATATTTGTATGGTCACAAGTTTATCCTGGAAACTGACCATAAACCTCTAATAGTCATTTTTGGGTCAAAGAGAGGAGGCAGCATGATTGCAGAGATAGGCTATACAACTACTAGCATGTCGCTGCAAAATCAAATTTTGACCAATGCAAAAATATGCGGTCTTCATGGCAGCCATTGGATGAAAGGCATTTGGAAGGCCACTATTATGAACTAGGATTTTTCAATATATCTCAACTGGAGTGTTTACCTGTTACCTCCACAGAATTGAAAGCTTGCGGATCAAGAGATAAGGTTTTCAGTAAAGGTTTTCTTTACATGAAGGATGATGGCCACAGCAGGTGGTTAATAGTTTGGAAAGCTTACAAGAAATGTAGGGAAGAGATCTCGATAGAAGTTAGTTGTTTGTTTTGTGGATTATGAGCAATCATGCCTGAAAAGTGTCAGTCCAAACTTCTATATACAAGAACTTCATAATGGACACTCTGGCATGTCAAGGATGAAATCGGTCGCCAGAAGCTACATGTGGTGGCCCGGACTACACAAAGATATTAAAGAGTTAGTCAGAAGTCATGTAGCATGTCAGTCAGTGAAGAATGTGCCAGCTGTTGCACGACTGAGACAATGGACACAGCCAGGAAAGCCCTGGGAACAAGTACATATTGATTTTGCGGTACCATTCCAGGGAACCATGCTGTTTGTGTTGGTGGATGCTCATTTGAAATGGCCAGAGGGCTACCAAATGTTGACTACCATACCTATATGTGTTGGGACAGATTTCTTCAGGATTTGCAATACCACAGCAGTTGGTTAGTGATAATGGCCCCCATTTCACATCAGGTGATTTCGAGATCTTTATGAAGAGGAATGGAATTTATCATATCAGGAGTGCACCCTATCACCCCCCATTACCCTGCCACAAATGGATTCACAGAGTGGTTCGTTCAGTCAGTGAAGCAGGCCTTGAAAGCAAGTGTCTCAGATGGTAGAAGTCTTACCTAGAGACTGTGATTTCACATGCTACTACAGGAGTTTCATCATGCTCTCTCTTTCTGTAGAGAAATTTAAAACCAGACTAGATCTGTTGAAACCTGATTATAATACCTATGTAGTCAGTAAAGAGGCAGAACAAAAAATAGCTCATGATCGTCAAGCACAAGACCGTGAATGGTTTTCAGGACAGTCAATGATGGTGAGAAACCTAAGACCAGGACAGAGTGATTCTTGAGTGCTTTGGGCTGTTGTTTTATATGATCTAAACTAGAGAACATCAATTCTGTAAATTTTAATCACCTAAAATAAATGAAGGATTCAGAATGAAAGGATCATCTATCTTCTACTGAGTTTGATGTAGTTCCTGATTGGGAGATCCAATCCAAAGGAGTCAGGATTGATTGTTTCACTGCAGTCACCTCATAGAGAGACTCTACTGCAAGAAACCATTTCAGATTTATTGGATCGTGTTACTGTGGACACTTTGCCGAATGTGCCTGTCCTGTCTGATCCAATTATTATCCCTGTTCGAAATTATCCTGTTCGAGATCAACATCCACCTGATCGATACTCATGAACGACCTCTTATGAAGAGTTATGTTTTGTATTTAGTAATGAGTGTGGTTCTGTGAGATCCCTATTATAATTATGATATTCATCAGTGTGGTTTAGTTGTGACGTGTAATGTCATAGTCATTCCTGTATGTTGTGTATATTCGGCATTGCATGTGCATTAATAATCGGTCTGTTTTAGTACCGATAAAGTATCTATTAATTGATCGATAGTGATATAACAAGGATATCACAGTAACAAAAAAAAAGTGACACAATATACATACATTACAATAACTTTCACATAATCAACTTGAAATTGTATTCTCTTGACATTTAGACTAGATGTGCTAGTCATCAGGAATTCCTGATGAAGGCTAGAGCACTAGTTGAAATGTCAAGAGAGTACAATTTTAAGTTGGTTATTGAGAAGTTTATTGTAATATTATTATGTCAACTGAGAGTCCATTAAGAACATGCATGTACATTGTTTTCTGATATTTAGATTTCTCTTCCTTTACTAAATTTTAGTATCCTTTTTTTTAACTATGCAGCTATTGTGTTTGGGTTTGTTCAAACAAGTTACAAAGTGGATGAAGGAAATGGAACTGTCAGCTTAACTGTTGTAGTTATTTCTGGATCTCTCAGCACTGATGTTCTAGTTACACTTGGCACTGCAGATGACCAGGCTACTGGTAAGAAACTCTGCATTACAGATCTAATACTGCAGGTCTGTTGCAATTATGAAATAAATGGAGAATTCATCCTTCAACAAACTAAATTTTGGTAAGGTTTCTATTAAACAATCACCGGAGGTGCCCAGGAACATACTGTACTCATCATAAATCTACCATCTTCCCTTGATACCAATTGAACAATTTTCCTGTTCTTGACCATGTTATTCAAAAGCATAAGGCACAGATCAAAACTAGACACATGTCAGGAGCAAGAAATAATTATAATTTTCGTGGTTTCCAGAAATCATTTGTCAACAGTTTCCATAAGTATTTTACAATTTCAGTGACGCACTTATTTCCACTTTCACTCTCCTTGTTTCCCTCCCTTACTGTTCTAATATGTTCAGCCAATTCTGGTGAAGACTATGACACCTTGCTTACAAACCTGACATTCTCAAGTTCTGTATCAAGTCAATCAGTAGACATTATCATTAACGATGATGAAATACATGAAAATGACGAACTCTTCAATGTATTTATTTTACCTTCAATGAACTCAAGAATTCAGTTTAATCCAAGACAAGCTGATATTCTAATCATGGACAATGATGGTAAGTGAAGCATAAAGTGATTTCTACTTGCAATGCCATGTAGTAACTATTGTGTAGATTCTAATTGTCATATATATAACACCCACTGGTGGCAGGGTTCACTGCCAGCACCATATAAATATAAAAGGTGTGGGTAAATTTAAAACAGTAGATTCACTTTATTTTAGTCTAACCCAGAAGGCTTACTCTTCAGTGCCAAATTTAGTGTTAAGCTTATTTTAAATTATGGAGGTGAATTCTGCCAGTGTGACTTGAAATCCCCTTTTTACCCCATGAATTAGGGAGATGTGTACAAGTAAAATAGAGAGGGAGGGATTAGACAACTTTTCCTAGATTACATTTTGGACCTTATTATGGACCACTTTTCCTGGACTACTTTGCTTCCTCTCTCACTTATCCTTCATGAAATCAAATAACAAAAAGGTCCAGAGAAAGTGCTCTAGAAAGTGAACAGGGAAAAGCAATCCAAATCTCCCACTCTTCGTACGTCCATAGCTGAGAAAGTCCAAGCACGTGTTGTCTATGTATACAAGTCATGTGTGCAAACAAATTACAAATTTACATGGATATCTTGCCTTATTAAACATTTATTCAATGGGTTCAGTAGAGAAATGGAATGGTAGAGGGTCGTGGGGAATATTGTCTATCCCTTCCATTTCCTTCAAGTAAACTATATGAACATATTGTTGTAGAAATTACAATTGGAATGGACGTGAAGGGAGTTACAATCAATGAAGGTGTAGGGATGATGGAGCTATGTGCCAGTGCACTTGGAGACCCAAAGCGAGAGGTAGTGATTTCTGTAGTATACCAAGACAGAGGAGCAGTAGGTGAGTGCAACATTGTGGCATCTGTATTTACAAACATAATATTATGATCTCATTATTCCTGATGAAGACTAGACCATCTAGTCGAAACATTGAGAGAGTATATTTTCAAGTTGTGTTGAGAAGGTTATTGTTATTATTGAAATCTGGTCACATCATTTTATGACTATTATGATTGAACTATATAAGTGACTTTCCATTTCTGTGTTAATAATTCAATTTCCCCCTTTATATTTTTTTATTAAGCCAACAGGAACAAAAAGGGACAACTATTGCACTTTGCAAGCTACTCTTCTGTCATAAGATTGAGTTTGAGAAGAGAAACTGAACGTGACATGACATCTGCTCGTCAGGTGATCATTCCTCATCAGAACCACATTTAAAATGGCCTTACCTTAAATACACACAGACACAACATTCAATTACACTCTGCACCTTTCTGTCATAAGATCGAGTTCTAGAGGAAAAGTAGAGCTTAGCAGGAGATAATGTTCATTGTTTGCCACATCAGGGAGTACACCAGTACTTGCTTTTCTATATTGATTTGAACCACACTTCAAAAAGGCTGATACCTTTAAACACATAGAACTCATATCTCAGCTGAAACTCATTCTGGCAACTTCTAGTGACCTAGACAGTTGTTTTAGCTGTTATTAACTCTACCAATGTGCCATGAATCATGAATCCTTCACTAAGGTGGTGAACTGGCATACCTAATTTTTTTATGGGTAAAAAAACTTGAAAATCCATCTTCAGGTTCAACCTGTTTATGCTAGTGTACTCCTGATTTGGTTTGAATAAAACGTGAATGGTAAAATTCTAAAAAGTTCATAATTCAGCTCACATTTGGCAGTTTTTTAGCTGCCTAAACGACGCTCTCAGGCACTATTAGCTCCAAACAAGACTCCCAGCATGCTTTGAACTAAGATATTGTTGTAGACATTAAAAAATGGAAAACTTTAAGATTATTATTATATTACTCTCTACCTCCTTTCCCACCTTTAATAACACAAGTCCAGTAGGTCCATTAATAGAAAGTTTTGTGCCTGAAGTCTCCAAGTATTCCAATCCATGCCCACTATTCATCTGTTTCTCAATTGCAGAAAAATACCATGGGTAAGTTTCATCGTGTGAGTAAGTTCATCAATGAGACAATCAAGCTAGCTCAAAAGCAGAACAAATGACCCATGCTCAGTTTAGTGTTTGATTTGTGTATCCTCATCCTGGAGATCTGTTACCAAGTTCAGGAGGCTTGTAGCTGATTCTCTACCAAGGTTTTAGGAGTTCAGTGCAACTGTTATCAAGTCCTTGAAGTATATTATAGCTGTCCCTACATGGATTTAATCAACAATAACAACAAGACATGGTGTATGCTGATAAGAAATGAGTTCTAAATTAGCTAGAATCCCTGTTGGACTTTGCATAACTTGGACTCAGACAACAGTGTGCTATCCACTGCTCAATTTATTTTAGACAAACGGTATAGAAACAAAAAATTCATGAAGCCAGAAAAAAGAAAAGACTGGCATTCAAAATAAAGGAGTCAAGACTATACCCATGTGGAGCCAAAAATAGCTTGCAAAAACTCATGGTTTCTCCCATATGCCATCTTTGGTGTTGTGGAGGTAATGGTGTTGTGGAGGTAAATATACGAGAATGAGTTATAATGTTTGCCTACAGTTAGTCCTTTTTAATGGCAAAAGTTGCAGTAGGATAAATATCAACAGGTGTAGGGATTTTTTATACTCAATCAGCCTAGGTTATGCAGTGTTATAAGCAGAAAAAGCAGTGCCTCAGTTGTTGACTAAGAATCTTTAGAATAGATAACATTGCTCTCAACAAACTCTCAGTTGACATAATGAATTAGAATTATCTCAATTGTCATCTTGCAATTTACTTTCGACTAGATGCTCTAGTTCATCAGGAACAAGGAAGGATAGAAGCATCAAGACATAACATCGAGGAATAAAACCTAATTTGGTCGCTGAGAAACTCTTTGTTTCTATGTCAACTGAGTGTTTGCTGAGAATATAAACATTGTTTATTCATTTTTGTTGCTGTTTCTTACATTAGAGTAGACTGGTGGATAACTACATTACTGTCTAACTGCAAAGTCCAACTCCAACCTTCTAGGATTCTAACTCTTGATTGTTCACTGACCCACTCATAATGATGAGGTCAATTTCAGCTAGCTTCTCAGTTTTGCCTTTAGATCATCTTCATCATCTGTAATTTCACAATAACCCATTACTTGCAGATTTGTTTAGTCACATGATAAGAAGACTGTAGGAAGATCCAATCTGAAGTATCAGTTTAGTGAGCACTAGGATTTAATTCTCTTCTCCTTCTGCTAGTTTGGTTTTATCTCTTGGAGACTTTTGTCCCACTTGATCCTGAGGAGCATACCAAGCATGTGTTCTGCCACTACAAAGAAATTCTTGAGTTTAGTATTCTTGAGCCTTATTTCTAATTGATAGCCGATTCACTTATGCAAAACTTATCTGTGGCATTCATTGATAGAATTACACATTTTTTACTATAGGGATAGAGTCTTCAGGTTGAACAAGCTGCATTCTGAGCATATTAAATGGCAATAGCTGACATGCAACATAAGGGAGGTAAACAAAATTGTCATTCCAAAATTGTCATTCTCTTCTTAATTCTTGTCATATTTTGCAAGGTGATTATTCAATGACTGAACATCCAATAGAGAGAGGTTGCTTATATATATATATATGACATGGAAGATTCTAGAAGGAAACTGATCTAAGCTAAGACATAACGTGTGCTAAAGTTCAACATGATAGCAGAACCAACATATGAGATCACAACTATAGAGGAGATCAGTTTGTGTAAAGTACTACATTTGGCTTCACATACACTATGCGCAAACTCATTGCTATTGTTTAAAATACTTAATAGGTTCGCCTACAGCATTCTTGAAGGACTGGGTCAATTATTACACTGAATAATATTGCCCAAAATGTAGTCAGGAGTCTTTTATGTACTCACAATATAATTTCTTTACATGGCAGAGATATATAATAATATTCTCATCAACTGCTTCCCAATGTTTCAGCTAGATGGTCTAGCATTAGCTCAGGAATAATGATAATAGAGATACATATGCGAGTAAGATATCTTTTAGGAATTCTTACATGTGACATACTGGCAGTGATCGTATCACTCATATGATATTACTTCCAAGCAAATAGAAAATCACTAAATCACTTCAAATGAAACTCTGGTTGTTCATTGCCCCACTTCTAATCCCAACCTGCAAAACGATGGGAATTTGGCATTTACTATAAAAAACTAGTGCTAAATAAAACATATTAACAGAGATGGAATAAAGTTTTTTAGTTGGAAAACAGAGGAGCTAGTTTCAAGAGTCAATCGAAGGAGCTAATCTCTCAAGCCAGACTATGGAGGCTCATTACAAAGAGCAGGTCTAAGAAGTTGCCAGGGATATCCTCTCAAGAAAACTTTGTGATTGCCGGTATTACTCAAAATATGTTCATATTCGGAATTATTTGGATATCCTCATGATGATAAGCTCCTTGTAGCCAAAGATGAGAACAGTACTTGTGACAGGCTCAATATTGGCTTACTTTATGGGACAGAAGTACGATCATTCAGAACTTCCTAGGCTATGGAAGTCTTCTACGCCACTAGAATACTGGGGAAAGGACTAGTAGTGCCATCCAAATGAGTAGCAAAAGATTTTTGTGGAACTACTATAGACAATTGTAAGCTCATAATAGTCAGTAAACTTCTTGCCTAAAATATTTAGTTGAAATACATTGCCCCCACATAAATGTTAATTTTTAATGACATCAAATCAAGTGCTCCATAATAAGATACAATAAGGATGCCTAAAAAGATGGTTTGTAATGTCAATGAAATAGGTGGTTTGACCAATTTATTGAACATCAAGAGGCTTAACAACTAAAGGTTATAGTATATGACTTGAGTGTTCAAGGTGACTTTAAATATTACATGTTCTGGAGCAAATACTTAACATAGCAATAACTCTATCTATTTCCCCCTCTCCAGGTGGTAGCGATTTTGAAGCCAACATTGCCATGCTCACCTTTGCACCAAGAAAGCTGCAAGACTGCTTTAACATAACCATTACTGATGACAATTTGTACGAAACTGCTGAAGAACTTTTTGTCAACATCACCACCAATGACACTGAAGTTACTCTTTCTCCTTTGTATACAGTCATTACGATCCTAGACAATGATGGTAAGAGAGACGAAAGTTTAGTACATATATATCATTGTAATACTTTTAAGAGCATTCTTTAGCATTCACAACCTAAGGACTCCTATTTGCATGTTTTATCCTTGGAAACCTTTCAAAATTTAATAAAGAAGTTTTATAATAGTGAGTGCAAGAGCAAATTCTTATATTGTGCTATGAAAACTGTGATCAGCACAACCAAATCCCCAAAATAACACCTCGAACAAGCTCCCTAGATTGTACCACAAAATATGTTGGATCAGGTCGGAGGAGGCAGCAGCTGAGGCCAAATAGGCAGAAGTAGAAATCTGCACTGCACTATAATGGTGGCATTTCTGGTCTTGTGCCTATGTCTAAAAGAAGTTGTCTATATCCTTTGATAGGACCCAGAGGGTGATGAAATATTTGGATATATATATCTGGTGGAACCTCAAAAACTACAGTGGATGGGGACTTGAGAGTTGTTTGTGGTGGCTGCATCATCTGTACCTTGTTCGCAGGCAGGGTTAGGCTGTGGTCTACAGCACAACAATCCTACTTCCAGGTGCTTACAGAAGTCATGGGATGCATACAAAGTGTCAAGTACCAGAGATTTCCTCCTGGACAATGCCCCTGATGATAAGGCCTGTGCCGGCTCTTGGCTGTTTCAGCTAAAGAATCTGGTGCTTGGCTTGATACACTCCCCATTACAAGCTTGGGCCAGAAAATGGTTGATAGCACTATCTCAGGGTGGCGGTCTCCATTTGGTATCCACTCTTTGCCCAAGCCAAGCCAAGCCCAAACAGAGACCAACAGCCACTCTGAGATAGTCCTGCCATTCATTTTCTGGCCCAAGCTTGAAATGTGGAGTGCATTAAGACAAACACCAGACCTGTCATTATTGCAGGGCTGAGAAGAGCTACTACCATCACTGGGTTATTAATGACATCTTGCACTGTGCCTTAACATCTGCACGTGTCCTCTACAGGCTGAAACAAGATGGTATTAACATGTGTCCATGAATGAAGGGCAGGCCATTGGTGTGGGATGCTACCTTCCCAGACACCTTGGCCCCTTTCTATCATGGTAGAGCTACTAGCCAGTGCAGTGGCTGCTATGGCTGAGGAGTGAAAGGAAGCCAGGTACAGATTCCTGCACCAGAGTCACTCATTCACCCAAGTGGCAATCGAGACCTTGGGAGTTATTGTGGCAAAATCCATGACTTTCCTGAAGGAACTGGGTCAACGAATCAGACAAAGTATGTGAGAGGTGAAAGCCAAGGCTTACATACCACAATGTCTCTCTGTGGCTATACCGAGAAGGAACACTCTCTCTGTTCTCGGATCAGTTGGGGGGTGATTCCTGTCAGTATTTTGTGTATCAGTTATTTATTATTATATTATTTTGTTGTTCTTTTTATATTCATTTATTTAGACAAAAACATGACAAAAACATGAATCAAACATATTGCAATAATAACAAAAATAACAAAAATAATAATAATAACAACAACAACAATAATAATAATAACAATAACAAAAACAACAACACAATAAAAATAATAATATTATTAATAATAATATAATAACAATAATAATAATAAATTTTCATACACTCCTGGCATACTCTAGTACAGTTAGATAAATCCATGCAAATTTTAACACCCATGGAAGTTTCTAAGCAGTGTATTAAAAATGCCTAAAATAAGGTTGAACTATTTTTAGTGAATAACTCATGGTTGCAGGTAATGTTTACAGGATATTTTTCTTGCACCAATTGCCTTCATTCCAAGCTTGTGGTAGTGGCATGATGTTTGAAAGGTAGCGTTTATGTGCAATAACTTTATAATACTCTTTGCTTTCACCTCTGTGTATTGCAGAAGTCGTTATTGAGTGGGAAATGACTGAATATGCACAGTTAGAGTCAGATGGTCCAGTAGAGCTCTGTGCTGTGATTGTAAGTGGAATGTTTGCAGTAACAATCCCTGCTATCAACATACAGCTTGTGGATGGCAATGCTGTCTCAGTGACCCCTTACTGTTATATAAGCAGCTAAGATTCTGTGTACAAAATGGACCACTTTAAAATGAGTTTCATGTTTTGTAATATTAGCAACTAACTATATAGCAAGTACCCACTAAAACTCTGCGAGATATATAAAGTTTATGTGTTGTGGTTGGAAGGTATTTATTTAATTTATTACGTGTTTGTGATTATAAAATGCTGACAGATCACAATTGTTTCAAGAAGACTCTTCTATAAATGATGTTTGTGAATTTATTTAGAAGCATAATAATAGTAGCATAATATAATACAAAAAAACACACATCAAATATGACAAAAAAGGGTAAAGTAGGTATTAGATTCGAAAATACTTCACGAGAATAGTGTTTTTGGTGCGAGTTATTGCTTGGCTGACCCCTCAATGCTACCAGTGTGTTTGCTGATCTTCCTTCATCCTTTACAATCTGTGATAGAGCAGCCTTCCCTTCTCTCCACCTACCAACATTTGCTGCTCTCTCCTCATCCCTTACACTTCTGGCAGTGCAGCCCTCAGTTTTTTTGTTCTGCTGGTATTGGATGCTCTCTCCTCATCCCTTGTACTTGTTGAAATTTCTGCTCTGTGAAGAATCATTTGTTCTGGGATAGATCCTAAGTTACTCTGTGGTCTTCACTCCCTTTGCTTTGCTAGTCCATTTTTCTTGCAGTTTCTTGTGCAGCCTCACTTGCTGCATCCCTTCTCTTTCTGCATCTCTCTTCTGCAGCTCTCCTTCTTTCTGTTAAAAACTGTATCGTTGTTGTTCGGCATTGTGCAACTCGCGGAGTAGCCATTCCCTACTTTCTTCAGGATTCCGTATTGGCATATAATCATGATGTAAACGGATTCCCCATAGTCCTGATGAAGGTAATCTGCACATGTGTACAAGTGCAACACAATAACGAATGTATGGATGGATGGATGGATGGAGGATCGATGGACAGACAAGCATTATTATTTAGAATTTAGTGCATAGCATGTTGTTTAATATAATATTGAGCTGTTGCCATATAAACCCTTATTATTCTGTTTTCAGATTTTCTAACTAGAAAACATTCATGGCTTTGTTCTTCTCTCTGTAGGTGATGATTATGGTGACCCACCATATAGTAGTTTCTTTTTATTCGGTAGCACAACAGATGTTCGCATCTGCATCACAGTTGATATAGTGGATGATAACTCTTTTGAAAATGATGTGGAGAATTTCTTTGCCAACATGGAACTGGCATCCAATGTACCCCGAGTCATCATCAACGGATCCCAAACTAAGATACAGATCATCGATGACGACAGTATGTTCTAACCATCCAGCCTCCATTACAGCATATTGTGGATCATGAACTTAGTAGACTCAATTGTGCCTACAATATCTTAATCAGAGTATAATCTCCTAGCCTAATTAGTTGTTAGCCTTTGATTACTCACAGAATTTAATTATAAACAATTTCCCCCCCTCCTTCTCTTTAATCATAGCACAGTCCAGCTGCAGTCTGTAGGTGCTCATAACTTCAGCTAGCCCTGCAACTGTGGAATTGTGATGTTCCTCTTATGATTATGATATTCATCAGTTGTGTTATTCATAGTCATTCCCTGTATGTTGTGTATATGTGGCATTGCGTGTGGATTAACAATCAGATCATTTTAATCTCAAGAAAGAATTGTAATAACCTAAATGATAGCTAGTGTTATAACAAGGATATCACAGGGGGTTACGAGACTGGATTATGGCTCAAGTAGAGTTGTACGGGCAACTGAGAGAGTTTAACCTCCGAGAAGATCTCAAATTATCTCGAACGAGTAAAGCTCTATATAGAAGCAAATGTAGTGCTGGATGACAAGAAGGTTGCTGTGTTACTAACAGTAACTGGGCTCAGCAGTTATGCCATACTGCAAGGTTTGCTAACCCCAGCCAACCCCAGGGTTTTTAAGAACTTCTAGGAGCACCTAAGGCTCATTATGAACACAAACTATTAGTTATTGCTGAGGGTATCATTTTTACAGAAGACGTGAATCGCTTTGAAAAAACAACAGCTGATTTTGTGGTAGACCTAGACACCTACCACTCATAGAAGTCAGCAGGAGCTCTCTATGTTCACAATAGGAGGAGTAGCTGCAGGGAGAAATACTATTCAGATTGAGACAACAAAATACTCTTGATGGAAGTTAATACTGGATTAGCTGTGTCTATTCTGTCTTGAGGCCCAACTTTACTGGAACAAAGCTGCAACCCCATTACCACTATTTTTGAAGACTTATACTGGAGAAGTCATGCCAGTAGTAGGTGAGCAGATGGAAGATGTTGAGTTTGAGCACCGGATACAAAGTAGAGCCAAGTCATTATCAAAGGCAAGGGACCAAGTTTGTTAGGGAGAAGCTGATTAAGTCATATTCAGCTAGATTGGAAGAAGATTGCCTCAATCTCATCCCTTCACAATCCAATGGGAGGCATTAATGTTTTGTCAGAAGATCACAGTGAGGTATTGTAGATGAGTTGGGTACAAGTAAGTCATTCAAGGCTAGGTTAATGATGCATGAATCAGCCAAGCCCAAGTTTTGTCGAGCAAGACAGGTTCCCTTTGCTTTGAGAAATACAGTAGAAGAGGAACTTGACAGACTAGAGAAGGTGGGAGTGTCGGAGAAAATTTAGTTTAGTGAGAGGACTACACTTGTTGTAGTTCCTAAGAAGAGCAGTTGTGTGAGGTTGTGCAGGGATTAGCTATAGGATCACAGCTATGGATGTGGAGCAATACCCTCTGCCTTGTTCTGAAGATATATTTGCCACTCTTGCTGGAGGGAAATATTTTTCAGTTTTGGATTGATCCAATACGTATCAGCAATTGTTGTTTGAGGATAAGTCACGCACATTTGTTACCATAAACACTCATTGTGGTCTTTATAAGTAGACCAGGTTACCCTTTGGTGTTGCATTTAGCTCCAGCCGTGTTCCAGAAACCAATGGACATGATCCAAGGTGTTGAGGGAGTTAATTGTTAGATTGATGATTTGCTTAACCGAGGGCAAGACTTGTAAAGAGCACTTTAAGAACGTAGACATAGAGGCCCAAGCAGTATGGTGTGAGGCTATATAGGAGAGGTGCACATTTTTAATTCCTATTGTTGATTTTTGGGGTTCATAGGATTGATGAGCAAGGAGCTTCAAGCTATTAAGCAAGCCCCAGTACTTAAGAATGTTACTAAGTTGATATCATTTTTAAGGGTTGCTGAATTATTATGGTATCGAATTTGTCCTCTCTTTTGCATCCTCTAAATTACTTGTTGCAAAAGGAAACCCAGTGGAAGTGGAATCCCAAATGTGCATTTTTTTGGAAAACTACTAATGTCCTCATAAATTTTGGTGTTTTTTAATTCAACCTTACCCATTGTGTTGGCAGGAGATACTTCAGCATATAGGGTATGAGTTGTGATTTCTCACATTACCCCTGGCTCTCTGTGCCCTATGAGTGACTTCCCTCCTCTTCTCTCCCTTACCTCTTGTTCTCTGTGCCCTATGAATGACTTCCACTCCTCTTCTCTTCCTTATCTCTTGTTCTCTGTGCCCTATGAGTGACTTCCTCTCCTCTTCTCTTCCTCATCTCTTGTTCTCTGTGCCCTATGAGTGACTTCCCCTCCTCTTCTCTTCCTCATTTCTTGTTCTCTGTGCCCTATGAGTGACCTCCCCTCCGATGGACAGGAAGACTCAATTTCTTTTGCTTCCCAAACATTGTTGAGTGCTGAACAAAACTATTCTCAAGTGAAGAGGAGGGCATTGTCGCTCATCTATAGAATAAAGAAATTTCATGCATGTTTGTATGGTCAGAAATTTATCCTGGAAACTGACCATAAACCTCTAACAGTCATTTTTGCGTCAAAGAGAGGAGGCAGCATGATTGTAGAGATAGGCTATACAACTACTAGCATGTCGCTACAAAATCAAATTTTGACCAATGCAAAAACATGCCAATATATTGATGGTCTTTCATGGCTGCCATTGGATGAAAGGTATTTAGAAGGCTACTATATATGAACTAGGATATTTCAATATATCTCAGCTGGAGCGTTTACCTGTCACCTCCACAGAATTGAAAACTTGCGCATCAACCAATAAGGTTTTCAGTAAAGTTTTTCTTTACATGAAGATGATGGATGCAGCAGGTGGTTAATAGTTGGAAAGCTAACAAGAAAACGTAGGGATGAGATCTCGATAGAAGTTAGTTGTTTTGGGGATCATGAATCATACCTGAAAAGTGTCAGTACAAACTTCTATATACAAGAGCTTAATAAGCGAAATTCTGGCATGTCAAGGATGAAATCAATCACCAGAAGCCACGTGTGACCAGGCTACACAGAGATATTGAAGAGTTGGCCAGAAGTTGTAGCATGTCAGTCAGTGAAGCATGTGCCAGCTGTTGCACCACTGAGACAACAGACACGGCCAGGAAAGCCCTGTGAACAAGTTCATGTTGATTTTGGGGGACCATTCCAGGGAACCCATGCTGTTTGTGTTGGTGGATGCTCATTTGAAATGGCCAGAGGTCTACCAAATGTTGACCACCATACCAGTAAGACCATATATGTGTTGGGACAGATTTCTTCAGGATATGCATTACCACTAGTGATAATGGCCCCCAGTTCACATCAGGTGATTTCGGGATCTTTATGAAGAGGAATGGAATTCATCATATCACGAGTGCACCCTATCACCCCATCTCTCTGCCACAAATGGATTCGCAGAGTGGTTCGTTCAGTCAGTGAAGCAGGCCTTGAAGGCAAGTGTCTCAGATGGTAGAAGTCTTACTTAGAGACTGTGATTTCACATGCTACACAGGAGTTTCACCATGCTCTCTCTTTCTGTTGAAACCTGATCATAATACCTATGTAGTCAGTAAACAGACAGAGCAAAAGATAGCTCATGATCACAAGCACAAGGCCATGAATGGTTTTCAGGACAGTCAATGATGGGGAGAAACCTAAAACCAGGACCAGAGTGATTCTTGAGCATTTGGGCTGTTGTCTTATATGATCGAAACTAGAGAACATCAATTCTGTAAATGTTAATCACCTAAAAGAAATGAAGGATTCAGAATGGAAGGATCATCTATCTTCTATACTGAGTTTGATGTAGTTCCTGATTGGGAGATCCAATCCAAAGGAGTGAGGATTGATTGTTTCACTACAGTCACCTGAGAGAGAGACTCTATTGCAAAGAAACCATTTCATATTTATCGGATTGTGTTACTGTGGACACTTTGCCGAATGTGCCTGTCCTCCTGTCTGATCCAATTATTATTCCTGTTCGAAATTATCCTGTTCGAGATCAACATCCAATGATCGATACTCATGAACGACCTCTTATAAACAGTTATGTTTTGTATTTAGTGAGGAGTGTGGTTCTGTGAGATCTCTATTATAATTATGGTATTCATCAGTGTGGTTTAGTTGTGAAGTGTAATGTCATAGTCATTCCTGTATGTTGTGTATATTCGGCATTGCGTGTGCATTAATAATCAGTCAGTTTTAGTACACGTACCAATAAAGTATCTATTAATTGATGGATAGTGATTTAACAAGGATATCAGTAACAAAACAAAAAATCTTAAACACAATATACATACATTACAATAACTTTCACATAATCAACTTGAAATTGTATTCTCTTGACGTTTCGACTAGATGTGCTGGTCATCAGGAATAACTGATGAAGGCTAGAGCATCTAGTTGAAATGTCAAGAGAATACGATTTCAAGTTGATTATTGAAAGTTATTGTAATATTATTGTCAACTGAGAGTTCATTGAGAATAAGCATATACATTGTATTCTGATATTTAGGTTTCTCTTCCTTTACAGCTATTGTGTTTGGGTTTGTTCCAACAAGTTACAAAGTTGATGAGGGAAATGGAACTGTCAGCTTGACTGTTGTAGTTATTTCTGGATCTCTCAGCACTGATGTTCTAGTTACACTTGGCACTGCAGATGACCAGGCTACTGGTAAGAAACTCTGCATTGCAGATCTAATACTACAGGTCTGTTGCAATTATGAAATAAATGGAGAATTCATCATTCACATAACTTCAACAAACTAAAATGTGGTAAGGTTTATATTACACAGTCACTGGAGGTGCCCAGGAACATAGTGTACTCATCATAAATCTACCATCTTCCCTTGATGCCAATTGAACAATTTTCCTGTTCTTGACCATGTTATTCAAAAGCATAAGGCACAGATCAAAACTAGACACATGTCAGGAGCAAGAAATAATTATAATTTTCGTGGTTTCCAGAAATCATTTGTCAACAGTTTCCATAAGTATTTACAATTTCAGTGATGGCACTTATTTCCACTTTCACTCTCCTTGTTTCTCTCCCTTACTGTTCTAATATGTTCAGCCAATACTGGGGAAGACTACGACACCTTGCTTACAAACCTGACATTCTCAAGTTCTGTATCAAGTCAATCGGTAGATGTTATCATTAACGATGATGAAATACATGAAAATGATGAACTCTTCAATGTATTTATCTTACCTTCAATGAACTCAAGAATTCAGTTTAGTCCAAGACAAGCTGCTATTCTAATCTTGGACAATGATGGTAAGTGAAGCATAAAGTGATTCCTACTTGCAATGCCATGTAGTAACTATTGAATTGTCATATATATGATACCCACTGGTGGCAGGGTTCACTGCTAGCACCTTATACATATAAAAAGTGTGGGGGTAAATGAAATATTTTATTCTAGTTTCACGCAGAAGGGTTTTACTTATGGGGATGTAATTCTGCCAGTGTGACTTGAACTCCCCATTTTTCCCATTTGGGGAGATGTGTACAAGTAAAATAGAGATGTACTACTTTTCTTGGCTTACTTTTCCAGGATGTTGATTCTTGCACTGTAAGTGCTGCTAGGAATAGGAGTGTATTCTTTATGTGATAGTTACTCACCAGCAACACTGTTATCTCATAGCTTATATTTGCTAGGAACAGCGTATTCTTTATGTGATAGCTATTCAATACTATTCCAGGAAGTAATCTTGCTCAGCTATTGACTTACGAAAGTCAGAGTCTACCTACTAAAATGCCAATTATCGGCACCAGGTACCTATTACCAGCATCACACACAATGCTCAATTATCAGCACTGTGTGATACTTATGTTTTTAGCAAGTCCCAACAGATCCATAATGCATTGTATTTGCTTATAACTTTTACAAAGTGACACCATACTTACACCTGATGTAAACATGATGAATTTCTCACCAAAACAATGCCATTATTATAGCTACTACATCAATAAATGTAAGCATGCTACACGATTGAAAATAAACAAAATCCCTCTCTTTCATCAGTGTCATATACTAGAGTGTCTATACATAATTTATGCAACAAGCAGCAGGCAAACATCACCCATGCATAGCTAATATGCTAGGTTTCTCTATTAGCCAATTATTTTCTTCTTGAGAACTCCTTTCTCTCTAGAAAAATTCTGTTGTGCCTTTATTCGTGTTCTGCTTTGGCCACATTCGATCTTCCCAACTACCTGGATGAATCCCAAGTTCCGTCTCCTCAGTTGCAGTTAAGTAAATCCATGGTTCTGGGTTCATGCCATAAGTAACCTAGCCAAGATGTCTGACTGCATGCTGGACAGATCAACCATCCTTAACTGCTGCAAGAGCAGTTATCATGACTCATCTGACCATTGCTTACTGCTGGATGTGGTCAACAAAACTTACATACCATATACGTATAAAAATAATGGCATGAGCCATTTATTTATTTATCTTCGAACATTTTATGATGATATTCATATATATGTGGTTGTTTGCACAACCAGAATGCATCATAACTCTTTCAACTCATCCAGTTTGACCATGTTTAGGCCATTGTTGACTGGCTAACAAGCCTAGATGCCAGAGCATAATGCAATCAACTTCTTATAATCATATTCATGCCCTATTTGGTTTGTTGCTAAGCAGCCAAAATTCATATTTGGTTCTTCTATGCATACCAAACACCTTGATACTCCATAAGTATTGTTGAATTCGCTAAATTTGACCATCTAAAATTGTGAAAAGTGTTTTTACTTCCCAATTATTATAATGATATTCACAACAATGTGGTTGTTGCTAAGCAACCATAACTTGTTATTATGCCCATAAGCTATCAACTGATATATGGTTGCTTGGTACTTTTCTTCATAACTCCGCCTACATTTAAAAAAAGTAATTTGAAAATCATTCAAAAATAATAATTAAGTTGCCGAGGGTTACAATCCAACTTCAGGCCTCATTTCTGTGGCACTGGGCCAGCTTTTCCCTGCAGCAACATCAGAATACGATTTAGTAAAGGCTCTGACTCATTCTTTGTCTTTTGCTAACCACTTTTCAAAAGCCACTGATAATCTTGCATAATATTGTAGCCATTACTACACTTTACTGGTCAACCACTAAAAGTAATTTCAATTGCAGAAGTCAACCCCATGGCTGAAGTCCACCACACCAACTCGGGTATCTCAATCTGCCGAACAGGTTGTACTGCAGGTTTGATAGTTACCTGTACTGCATTAGCTGGTGCACTGCAGCATTCTTGAGAAGCCAATACAGCCAAAAGCAAAGAAACTCTTGTTGTTTGTTGTAAAATAATTAATTTTGGCAACACATTCACTCTTTAATAAGAACGCACACAATATTCATTGTTGTTTCATTTCCTCAATTTACATTTGGTTAAGATATAATATGGATAATTTTAAGATTTATACTCTACTAATTACAATGAATCTATATATTTTTATATTTGAATATGATCTTGCAAGCATTAATATGGTGTGTCCCACATTTTCCAGATTGAAATGTGCCACAGAAAGTTTATACACTAAAAAAAATGATCCTGACCACCTGCTTATTTTGTTGGAGCATTTATGCAGCAGAGTGCACCTTATATCATTTGGCCCAGTTTTTTTTTAAATGGCAGACTCTAAAATCCCCCCATAATTAAAGTTCATACTTCACATCTGAAGCTTCTTCGAAGCGTACCTATACTAGCTACAAGATGTCTTCCAGAATGCCAATTGAACCTTCACTAAGGTATTAAACTGATAGTGCAAAAAAAAATTATAAACTTGTTTAGTTTAAATTTTCTTTAAGGGTCTATTTTCCTACTCACATAGTTGCGTAAAATAATCCATGCATGATAACTCAAGATGTTCAAGTGTACATCTATGACTGCTCCATTTCTGGATGGTGACGAATAGGCTTGGGAACAGTGCTGTTTTCAATCAAACTAGCTCACATGCTGTCTTACGTCTAGAATTGAGTCAAGACAGTTGGTTTGTGAGGTTCTCACTCCATGGAAACAAAGTCCAAAGGAAATAGTTTTTCCTCTACCAAAACATCTCCTGTGGGTGGTGAAGTTCTCTTGTGCAACTGTCATCCAAGTCCTTGAGAAGGCTGTAGCCGACACCTAATGGATACAGCAACAATAGCAACAATATGGTGTGTGAGAATGTTTGTGTAATGGAGAATGTGGTAAAAATTGGTGGTCAACAGTTCAACAATAACAACAAAGCAAGGAATATATTATTTGGTGTACAATAACAATAACAAGAAGGTTAGAGCACCTTGTCAAAATGTTGATAGAACACAATTTCAAGTTGATTAATGAGATGGTTATTGTAATGTTATTATGTCAACTGAGAGTTCATTGAACCAGTTTGAAAGCTCTGGAATTGAGGTTAGGTATAGTCCTCCAATGCTCAATAAAAGGGGGGAAATTGAAACAGAATTTTTTTTTAGACAATTATATTGAATTGACTTGCCAAAAAAGACAAGAAACAAGATTGTGTCCATGTGGACCACAACAAGTTAGATGACCCTTTACCATTTATATAATGAGCAAACACCGCATGCACCATCAGACTTTGTATATCCTATCACAGTGGGTATGATATCCATATTCAACTCACATATGAAACTCATCTGCTATGCTCCTAGAGGAAAAGGCTACAATCTAGTGTTTACTGGCCCAGACTGGACAACTTTAGAAAATGTGCCACACCTTGGCCAACAAATAACCATTATTTGGAGGCTCCAAAACTGCTGTAATTAGTCAGGCCTAGTTGAAAAAATAAGTAATTGAAATGTGGGGTGCTTTGGGGATGGGATTTAAGGCTGGTGATGGACACAAACCTCACCAAGTATTTTCTTGCCTGCATTTGGATGATGATGGTCACAAATTTGCTAGAGTCTTTTCTTGTCTGCATATGGCTGGTAATAGACACAAACTGTACAGGTTTTTATGAACTGGTACAGAGACAAACTCATGGAGTTTTTTATGTCTGCTTCTACAGGAAATTACTTGGACGATGACTTTGTCCCTCGGCATGTGAACATGGTTTGTGTGGACAGGATCTGCATGACTTATAGAGTGATCCTGGGTTCTGGGTTGTAGACGTCAGTGTGGTTATGTGTTATATCGACCCTCATATATAATAGAGTAGCGGGGTTTTGCATCAGTTTTGTGAAGGAAACATGAGCCACAAATACTATTCTCTGTACAGCTTCTTTTTTTAAAGTATTTTTTCCAATGTTTCAACTACATACTCTGGTCATCCCTCAGACCAAAGTATCTTTGCCAAAGCACAAGGTTGAGAAATATTGGCCCCAAAAAACTTAATTTAGGCTGAAGGAAACGATTAGTGTCAGCGGAAAATCCCTTTCTTGGCATCTTTACTCCACTGCCACCTTCTAGGATGAACTTCTCACTGCTGCTGCAGCTCTGAGGGAAGCAACTTGAAAACTAGCAACACTCAAAACTACATCAAGACCTTATTTAATGGCTCAATATATGCTGGTCTCACACAACTATTGGTTATGATCACATATGACTATCCTAGCCTTACCCATAACTACGTCTTGAAAAATAGTCAACCCTACAAAACCTGGTAGACCAACTCACATTACATACACCTATATACATGTATCTATGGGGTAATGGTAAAATGCAAACATTTTGTGATTTCGTCCATTCACCTTTGGAATGGTCTGATGATCACAAAAACTGACTAGCCTTGGCAAAAAGATTTTATCAAGCAAACTGGCTGTGTATTAGACCTCTCTGGGTGTTGTTCTATTCTGCAAAAGGGATAATGTCAAGGATAATGTCAAGGGGAACAAGGTGATCCAAGTTGCACAAGTGCCTGCTATTCTTATAACAAAAAATTCAGCTGTCTAAAAAACTTCTTATTCCTAAAATGAAAAGTGCCAACTATTCTTGTAACATTAGGTTCAAAATTCAGCTGTCTAAACAAAAAATCCTATTGCTAAACTAAAAAAGTGAGTGCCTACTATTCTTGAAATGGACCAAGGTGGAGGGAGAAGAGTATACTTCTTTTATACCTCAATATCATGTAGTTTTGACTTCATACAAATATACATAATATATATTTATACGATGTAAGTGGCCCTTGCTGTTAATAGTGGTGGAAAGAACTGATGTGAGAATCGATCTGTAAACAAAGCTGTTTGCATGCTCTGTTTTAATAGATGCCTCTAACTGACTTGCATAATGAAGAAAGCAGATAATTCTGCAAAGACACCTTATGTATTATATAAGTTGGTTGAGAACTGTTTCAAATTATTCAATCTCCAAAATTGACTCCTCCAAATCCTTGGCCATTTTATTACACCTTAGCTTCTACAGATAAGCAAGTTTTTTAAATAAATATTTTAAGCAAAAGCAAAATCATTATTATAAGAGTGTGGCTGCATGTCTCGCTAATCAATAACACCCCCAAAAATTGGTCAAAAAACTTAGTAAATAGGTAAGGGGTCTTCCTTTGTTAAGCTAAAAGAGCCAAATTTCAATGTCCATTGTGCTCAATATCTAAAGCAATTCTTATAGTTAACAGAAATATGCCATGCCCCCTAGACTAGGGCTTCAGCTCTTGCTTACTGGATCTCTAGAGATGAGTGTATATGCACATGAAACCATGCCCATCATTATCTGACCCACAGCACAGCAAAGATTACAAGCCTTGAGGTAAATTCCAAGAAATCTTTGACCTTAAATAGCCCCATGCTGTTTGGTTTATAAATGTATAACAATTTTCAATAATCAACTTGAAATTTACTCTCTCGATGTTTCAATTAGACCCTCTAGCCTTCATCATGAATAATGAGAAGCTAAGGCTCACTTGAGTTAGATGTATACCGGTAGCTAGCTATCCACCATGCAATGCAAACCATACCCTTGCAGATGCGTCCAGCCCGTGGAACAGATGTGGCAATAAAAAATAAGACTGCAAACAATTAATAATATATATAGCTTAAAAAAATTAACAAAGAATGGTAAACAATGGTGGTCGTGGTTTCAAGTTCGTGCTCTTGAGAGTGGTTCAATAGATATTGTGGATAGGTCTTACCTGACTTACCTGGCTGCTGGGTGGCCCCTCTCAGGGTTAAATTTAGGGAGGACTGTACCTAAAAAATAAAAATAAACTTTTCCCAGTTCCAGTTCATGTGTATCTACAAAGCATTGGATGCTCAAATGCAAAAGTTATGTGACCGAAGAGGTAAGTTGTATGCCAGCATATAATGGCTACCACGTATACCAGACGTAAATTTACACTGTGTCTATTCATGATGGTTGCGCAATGGCCCTGAATATATTGCTCTAATGGGCAACCAGTTCAAAACTTTGTACATGGGCATGATGTCTTCTCCACTTCTAATATCATAAACTCTTTGACAGCTTATTTCCATACATGTTTTCTTTGCAGTCATAACTTTTCGATTGTTGTATTATTTTCTGAGACAAAGAGGACAAGATTAGCACATTCTCTTGATATCCCTCACCAGGTGTGGCCAGTCTACTTGTCTTCAGAGTGTGTCCAATGTTCTATCTTGTCCAAAATGTCCTGCCATCAGCGAACAGTGTTCCATTCTCAGTAGTTCTGTTCTACATACTTGAGGAACTACAACAACATCGTTACCACCCTTTCTATATGGTTTATGTAGTGACAAACCTTGCTTCCAGAGGAAGTCCACTGTAGCCCCATCAGTATGCCTTCTCGTGTCTTCCAGTGTTGGATCCAGCAGCTGAAAGGAGTGGAGCTGCGGCAGTGAAATCCTCTCCAGGTTGGTCTGCTCTCCTCCATTGGTCTTTTTGGTGCGTAGCGTCTTCTCCACACCAGTTTCGAACATATCATCGGAGAATGGGAATAGTTGACCCATCTCTTGCTTGTTTATCATTCATCGATTGTTCTTCCTTTTCCTTTCTTTTTTTCTGGGCCCTTGTGGTACTCATGCCCACCTCGAGGTTGGTTGCCTCCGTGTTTTCCATCTCCTCCACTGTAGTTTGTTCATCTTCCAGTGCTTCTTTGATAACCTGGGCGTGTCCTGTCCCAGTAACATTTCTACAGTGAGGTGTGAGGACACTCCCACTGCTAATTCACATGTCTTTATCAATCTGTAGATGAATCTTGGCTGCTGGAAACCACACCTTTCATGAACTCACTGTAGTGTAAGATATCTTCCACCCCAGTCTATCATTGGCTATACAACGATCGACTTCCATTCGTACACCCTCTGTCGAGTAAAGCTACCACCGGTTTCCCATTAACTTGGACAGCTCTCCATTTGGGCTAAATATGTGTGCTGTGCCCAAAGTGAGCATTTTCCATTTTCACCCGGCAATCCCTCCGGATATGTCCTTTTTTTCCACAATGGAAGCACTCGATGTCCCTTGTATCTCGAGGTGGGAATCGAGCTTGGGTCCCCTTTTCTGTATCTGTCCTTGGTCGGTAGGGATCGTTAGTCCTTGGTTCTGCTCGAGAGAGAGAGAGAGAGAGAGAGAGAGAGAGAGAGAGAGAGAGAGAGAGAGAGAGAGAGAGAGAGAGAGAGAGAGAGAGAGAGAGATATGAAAGATGCATTTCTTGGGCTCCATCGGGGTTTCTCACCTCCAGGTAGTCTCTCTGGTCTGTTTAGTCCACCACCCTACTTGTGACCAAGAGTGTGGTTTGAGAGGTGACGGACAATGACTTAAATGACTTGGTGGTAATATGGTACTTCTTGAGGAGTACCAACTTGACTGCTGCATAGTTAGCTTGGCTTTCTGCTGCCATTGCTGTCACTGCAGTCAGACCGGCTCCAGACAGCATGCTACACATAGGAAAATGGTCCATTGTTCTTCTGGCCATCGTCCAGCTCTGGCTGTCACCTCAAATGTTTCAGGATGGCACCCATGTCATCGACTCCTTCCCGGAACTTATGTATGGTCAACCTGGCTGTAGGGATAGGCACTTGCTCCTATCACTTGTAGCAGTTTAGCCTCCCACTCAGCTGTCTGTTGCTTAGCCCTCCTTTCTTCCCGTTCAGGTCTGGCAAGCTCTATTCTCTGCCAACCATCCAAGAAATGTTCTATTGGACCTGGGACTGGTTCTGGTTCTGGTTCTGGGATAGCATTTTGGAGGCGACGTGTCTCTCGCTCTCTCCGTTCTTCAGACATTCTTTACCAATTATTGGTTGAAGAAGCAACCAAAACACTTTGAAAACTTGCGACTTGGGGTATTGATTCACAAGTCCTCTAGGTTACTCTGGACTGTTTCCCCTGTTCTGGCTATATACTGGCTACTTTAGCTCTCTCTGTCTGAGAGAATAGCTCCTTCTTCTGGTCCAGGATCTCACTATTGAGATCCCACTACTGCCACCAATGTCGGAAATTGTCTCTCTCTCTCACTCTGATTTGAGACTCACTTGTACCACTTATATGAATATTTCTGAGCCCAACTCTCTGTCTGAGACCTAGTAGGACCACAACTATATACACTCCCACTATCAGGTTGATAGTTAACAGTAATAGTTTTGTACACAAGGAAAACACACTTTGTACAATGCTATTACAGAAAAGATGTACAATACAGAACTAGCTCTGACTCTGGCACTCTCTCCCTTAATCATGTTTTATTATTATATATAATGTATATAGTTCATTTGGTCCTCTTCCATTTCATGGACTGGTATGATTGGTTGGCCTAAGGCTAGGAAGCTCATAGAAGCTTCTCTCCTACTTCACAGACTTGTGGTTTGTTATCATTCTCTTTTCCTCTCAAGGCTCCACTACAGCTTGTGGTCTTTTAAAATATGGTCTTGGTATTTGTTCCCATTTGAGGTGGCCTCTGGTGAGCTAGCTGATGTAATTATGCAGTTACCTCCAGAAGTTGTCAGGCTGCTCCCTGACAGACCTCTTGCAGAATAGAACAACACCCAGAGATGCAAATACACAGCCAGTTTTCTTGTAAAAATCTCTTTACCAAGGTTAGATGCTAATCGGTTTTTGTGATCATCAGACCAATCCAAAGGTAGATGGACGAAATCACAAAATGTTATGCATTTTACCATTACCCCACAGATACAGTGTATGTAATGTAGAGTTGGTCTACCAGCTTTTGTAGGGTTGATTATTTTTCGAGACATAGTTATGGGTAAGGACATAATTATATGATGTTACTGTGATCATAACCAATAGTTGTGACCAGCATATATTAGATAAGGTCTTGGAGTAGTTTTGAGTGTTGCTGGTTTTCAAGTTGCTCCCCTCAGAGCTGCAGCAGCAGTGAGAAGTCCATCAAAAAAGGTGGCAGTGGAGTAAGGATGTCAAAAAAGAGTTTGAATTGGATTTTCCGCTGATATTATCAGATGCTAATAGTGTCCATCATCCTAAAATTAAGTTTTTTGGGCCAATATTTCTCAACCATGTGCTTTGGCAAAGATACTTTAGTCTGAGGGAAGACCAAGTATGTAGGTTGAAACATTGGAAAAAAATACTTTTTTTAAAGCTGTACAGAGAGTATATAGTATTTGTGGCTCATGTTACTTTCACAAAACTGAGCCTGCTACTCTCTCTATTATGGGGTCAATTTAACACATAACCACACTGAGGTCTACCAACCAGAACCTAGGTCACTCCAGAAGTCATGCAGATCCTGTCCACACCGACTATGTCACATGCCGAGGGGCAAAGTTACCGTCCAAGGGATTTCCTGTAGAAGCAGACAAACAAAAACTCCATGAGTTTGTCAGTTACCATAAAAACCTGTTGAGTTTGTGTCTTTCACCAACCAAGACAAACTAAGACAAGAAAAAACTCTAGCAAATTTGTGACCATCACCATCCAAGTGCAGGCAAGAAAATACTTGGTAAGGTTTGTGTCCATCACCAGCTTTAAATTCCATCCCCAAAGCACCCCACATTTCAATTACCTATTTTTCAAAAACCTGACTAAATGCAACCTATTAAAGCAGTTTTGGTGGCTCCAAATAATGGTTCTTTGTTGGCCAAGGTGTGACTTGTTTTCTAAAGTTGTCCTGTCTGGGCCAATAAACACTAGATTGCAGCCTTTTCCTCTAGGAGCGAAGCCAAAGGAAGCAGATGAGACAGAACACTTCATATGCAAGTTGGACATGGATATCATACCCACTCATGTGACAGATATACAAACCAAATTCTGATGGTGCATGCTTGGTGTTTGCAAAGACATTATATAAATGGTAAAGGGTCATCTAACTGGTTGCGGTCCACATGGATACAATCTTGTTTTTGGCAAGTCGATACAATATAGTTGTCTTTATTTTTTTCTGTTTTAATTTCCCCCCTTTTATTGAGCATTGGAGGACTATACCTAACCTCAATTCCAGAGCTTTTAAACTGGTTCAATGAACTCTCAGTTGACATAATAACTTTACAATAACCATCTCATTAATCAACTTGAAATTGTATTCTCTCAACATTTTGACTAGGTGCTCTAGCCTTCTTGTTATTGTTATTGTACACCAAATAATATATTCCTTGCTTTGTTGTTATTGTAGGACTGTTGACCACCAATTTATACCACATTCTCCATTACACAAATATCCACACACACACCATACTGTTCCTATATCCATTAGGTGTCGGCTACAGTCTTCTCAAAGGACTTGGATGACAGTTGCACAGGAGAACTTTACCACCCACAGCAGATGTTTTGGTAGAGGAAAAGCTATTTCTTTTCTTTGTTTCTCTGGAGTGAGAACAACTGTCTTCTCAATTCTATTCTAGATGTAAGACAGCATGTGAGGTAGCTTGATTGTAAACAGCACTGTACCCAAGCCTTTTTGTCACATTACAGAAATGGAGCAGTCATGTATAGATGTACACTCGAACATCTTGAGTCATCATGCAATCAAAATGAATGGATTATTTTATGCAACTTATGTATTAAGATCCCTTAAAGAAAATTTAATCTTTTTTTAAAAGCACGTTGCACTGTCAGTTCAATACTTTGGGTTAAATTGGCATTCTGAAGACATCTTGTATATAACTGGAGTCTGGTTTCCATTTACATTTCTAAGAAATTGCAGACATGAAGTATGAACTTTAATTTGGGGGGGGATTTTAGAGTCTGCCATTAAAAAAAAAAACTGGGCCAAATGATATAAGGTGCACTCTGCGATTTACAGCTGCATAAATGGTCCAACAAAATAAGCAGGTGGTCAGGATCATTTTTTGTAGTGTATAAACTTTCTGTGGCACAGTTCAATCTGGAAAATGTGGGACACATCATATTAATGCTTGCAAGATCAACAAAAGGAATGCCATTGAAATATAAAAATATATAGATGCTAATTAGTAGAGTATAAATCTTAAATTGGAGGAAATGAAACAACAATGAATATTATTGTATGTGTTCTACCATTATAGGATAATTATATTAAAGAGTGAATGTGTCGCCAAAATTATTTTACAACAAGCAATGAGGTGGACAAGAGTTTCTCTGTTTTTGGCTGTATTGGCTTCTCAAGAATGCTGCAGTGCACCAGCTAATGCAGCACAGGTAACTATCAAACCTGCAGTACAACCAGCTCGGCAGATTGAGACACCCGAGTTCGTTTGGTGGACTTCAGCCGTGGGGTTGACTTCTGCAATTGAAATTACTTTTAAGTGGTTTGACCAGTAAAGTGTAGTATGGGGGATATTGCTACAATATTATGCAAGATTATCAGTGGCAGATCCTGGCTTTTGAAAAGTGGTTTGCAAATGATGAAGAAAGGTACCTAGCAACTATATATCAGTTGATAGCTGATAGGCATCATAACAAGTTATGGTTGCTTAGCAACAAACCAAATTATTGTCAATATCATTATAAGAAATGGGAAGTAAAACCTTTTTTCGCATCAATTTTAGCTGGTCTTGTAGAACAATTCAGCGATACTTATGGAGTATCAAGGTGTTTGGTATGCATAGAAGAACCAAATTTTGGCTACTTAGCAACAAACCAAATAGGCACGAATATGATTATAAGAAGTTGATTGATTAAAAAAGCATTAGGCTCTAATAGCAAAAGCAGACCACAGATAAAGGAACAACAGAATTTTTCTGGAGAGAAAGGAGTTCTCTAGAAGAAAATAATTGGCTACTGAAACTAATAGACAAACCTGGGCATATTAGCTATGCATGGGTGATGTTTGCCTGCTGTCACTTGTTGCATAAATTAGGTATTGATTCTCTAGTCTATGGAACTGGTGGAAGAGAGAGATTTTGTTCATTTTCCATCGTGTAGCATGCTTACATTTATTGATGTAGTAGCTATAATAATGGCATTGTTTTGGTGAGAAATTCATCATATTTACATCAGGTGTGAATATGGTGTCATTTTGTCAAAGTTGTAAGCAAGCATCATGGATCTGTTGGGATCTTGCACCAAATACCCAACACCGCTTTGGAAGGCTGATCCAATGTGCATATCATATGGGTGACACCAAGAGTACTTTGCTATGCATTGACTATCACAAGGTGTCATCTTCCAAGTTCTCGCCATGCATGTTCATTTGCACAGATCCTCGCACATATCCTGGTGTGGGGAGCATATCTATGCAGTTAGTTTGGTGCATAGGACAGGCACTAGCTGTGGGTTCAACCCAATGAATCTATCTGTAAGTGCTTTAAGATATTGTTCAAGGATTTTGACTGAATAATACATTATTTGTAGAGTGGACAGTAAATTGAGAGTGTCCATCCTAAGAAACTTCCTTTACAAATAAAATAATCTCACTGCACTTCCTCCGATGTGAATGATGGGAAGCTTCCACTGCACAGGAATTTCCACATGGTCAGGATGCTGTTTCAATCAATTATCTTGGGAATAATGGGTAAGGCTAGTCTGACTTGTGTGTTGTCTGCCCATAGGTGGCCAACCTCTGCATGGCTTAGTATAGCCACTTTATGTTAAGTCTTGTAGTAGCTATAGATTTGAATTGCTTTTCCCTGTTCACTTTCTAGAGCACTTTTTAGCTATAGGTTTGAATTGCTTTTCCCTGTTCACTTTCTAGAGCACTTTCTCTGGACCTTTTGATTTCATGAAGGATAAGTTAGAGAGGAAGCAAAGTAGTCCAGGAAAAGTGGTCCATAATAAGTGGTCCAATAAGTGGTCCAAAAAGTAAGTCAAGAAAAGTAGTCCATCTCTATTTTAATTGTAGACATCTCCCCAATTCATGGGAAAAATGGGGAGTTCAAGTCACACTGGCAGAATTACATCCCCATAAGTAAAAGCCTTCTGCATGAAACTAAAATAAAGTGAATAAAATATTTCTACCATTTGAATTTTACCCACACTTTTTATGTATAAGGTGCTGGCAGTGAACCTTGCCACCAGTGGGTGATATATATATGACAATTAGAATCTACACAATAGTTACTACATGGCATTGCAAGTAGGAATCACTTTAAGCTTCACTTACCATCATTATCCATGATTAGAATATCAGCTTGTCTTGGGCTAAACTGAATTCTTGAGTTCATTGAAGGTAAAATATATACATTGAAGAGTTCATCATTTTCATGTATTTCATCATCGTTAATGATAATGTCTACTGATAGACTTGATACAGAACTTGAGAATGTCAGGTTTGTAAGCAAGATGTCATAGTCTTCACCAAAATTGGCTGAACATATTAGAACAGCAAGGGAGGGAAACAAGGAGAGTGAAAGTCGAATTAAGTGCATCCCTGAAATTGTAAATACTTATGGATGTTGACAAATGATATCTGGATACCACAAAAATTATAATTATTTCTTGCTCCTGACTTGTGTCTAGTTTTGATCTGTGCCTTATGCTTTTGAATAACAGTGAAGAACAGAAAAATTGTTCAATTTGTATCAAGGGAAGATGGTAGATTTATGATGAGTACACTATGTTCATGGCCACATCCAGTAACTATGTAATAGAAACCTTACCACATTTTAGTTTGTTGAAGTTATGTAAAGGATGAATTCTCCATTTATTTCATAATTGCAACAGACCTGCAGTTTATTAGATCTGTAATGCAGAGTTTCTTACCAGTAGCCTGGTCATCTCCAGTGCCAAGTGTAACTAGAACATCAGTGCTGAGAGATCCAGAAATAACTACAACAGTCAAGCTGACAGTTCCATTTCCCTCATCAACTTCGTAACTTGTTGGAACAAACCCAAACACAATAGCTGCATAGTTAAAAAAGGATACTAAAATTTAGTAAAGAAAGAGAAACCTAAATATCAGAATACAATGTACATGCATATTCTCAACGAACTCTCAGTTGACATAACAATAACCTCCTCAATAACCAACTTGAAATTGTATTCTCTTGACATTTCAACTAGACGCTATAGCCTTCATCATGAATTCCTGATGACTAGCACATCTAGTCGAAATGTCAATTTCAAGTTGATTATGTGAAAGTTATTGTAATGTATGTCACTTTTAAGATTATTACTGTGACATCCCTTTTATATCACTATCCAATAATTAATAGATACTTTATTGGTACTAAAACAGACCGATTATTAATGCAGCCGAATATACACAACATACAGGAGAATGACTATGACATTACACTTCACAACTAAACCATACTGTTGAATAATCCCACAGAAGCACACTCCTCACTAAATACTGTTTATAAGAGGTCGTTCATGAGTATCGATCAGGTGGATGTTGATCTCGAACAGGATAATTTCGAACAGGAATAATAATTGGATCAGACAGGACAGGCACATTCGGCAAAGTGTACACAGTAACACAATCCGATAAATCTGAAATGGTTTCTTGCAGTAGAGTCTCTCTATGAGGTGACTGCAGTGAAACAATCAATCCTGCCTCCTTTGGATTGGATCTCCCAATCAGGAACTAAATCAAACTCAGTAGAAGATAGATGATCCTTTCATTCTGAATCCTTCACTTCTTTTAGGTGATTAACATTTACAGAATTGATGTTCTCTAGTCAGCCCAAATTCTGAAGAATCACTCTGGTCCTGGTCTTAGGTTTCTCACCATCATTGACTGTCCTGAAAACCATTCATGGTCTTGTGCTTGACGATCATGAGCTATCTTTTGTTCTGCCTGTTTACTGACTACATAGGTATTATAATCAGGTTTCAACAGATCTAGTCTGGTTCTAAATTTTTCTACAGAAAGAGAGAGCATGATGAAACTCCTGTAGTAGCATGTGAAATCACAGTCTCTAGGTAAGACTTCTACCATCTGAGACACTTGCCTTCAAGGCCTGCTTCACTGACTGAACGAACCACTCTGTGAATCCATTTGTGGCAGGGTAATGGGGGGTGATAGGGTGCACTCCTGATATGATGAATTCAATTCCTCTTCATAAAGATCCAGAAATCACTTGATGTGAACTGGGGGCGATTATCACTAACCAACTGCTGTGGTAATGCATATCCTGAAGAAATCTGTCCCAACACATATATGGTCTTACTGGTATGGGGGTCAACATTTGGTAGACCTCTGGCCATTTCAAATGAGCATCCACCAACACGAACAGCATGGCTCTCTGGAATGGTCCCACAAAATCAACATGACCTCATTCCCAGGGCTTTCCTGGCCGAGTCCGTTGTCTCAGTGGTACAACAGCTGGCACATTCTTCACTGACCTGACATGCTACATGACTTCGGGCTAACTCTTTAATATCTTTGTGTAGCCCGGGCCACCACATGTAGCTTCTGGCAGTCGATTTCATCCTTGACATGCCAGAGTCTCCCTTATGAAGCTATAGAAGTTTGGACTGACACTTTTCAGGTATGATCGCTCATAATCCACAAAACAAACAACTAACTTCTATCGAGATCTCATCCCTACATTTCTTGTAAGCTTTCCAAACTATTAACCACCTGCTGTGGCCATCATCCTTCATGTAGTAAAGAAACTGAAAACCTTATCTCTTGATGCGCAAGTTTTCAATTCTGTGGAGGTGACAGTAAACACTCCAGCTGAGAAATATTGAAAAATCCTAGTGGCGCCTTCCAATGGCAGCCATGAAAGACCATCAATATTGGCATATATTTGCATTGGTCAAAATTTGATTTTGCAGCGACATGCTAGTAGTTGTATAGCCTATCTCTGCAATCATGCTGCGCCTCCTCTCTTTGACCCAAAAATTACTGTTAGAGGTTTATGGTCAGTTTCCAGGATAAACTTGTGACCACACAAATATGCATGAAATTTCTTTACTCCGTAGATGAGCGACAATGCCTCCTTCACTTGAGAATAGTTTTGTTCAGCACTCAACTATGTTCTGGAAGCAAAAGAAATTGAGTCTTCCTGTCCATCAGGGGTAATGTTAGAAATCACAACTCATACTCTATATGCTGAAGTATCTCCTGCCAACACCCACACCAATGGCCTGCCCTTCATCCATGTAACCATGTTTACACCATCTGGTTCCAGCCTGGAGAGTACATGTGCAGTGTTAAGGCACAGTGCAAGATGTCATTAAATAACTGAGTGATGGTAGTAGCATTCCTAGCTCTTCTAAGCCCCGCAATAATGACAAGTCTGTTGCTTGTCTTAATGAACTCCATATTTCAAGCTTGGGCCAGAGAATGAATGACAGGACTATGTCAGGGTGGCTGTTGGTCTCCATTTGGGCTTGGCTTGGCTAGGCTTGGGCAAAGAGTGGACCCCAAATGGAGATCAACAGCCACCCTGAGATAGTGCTGTCTTTTCAGGTATGATAGCTCATAATCCCCAAAACAACTAACTTCTATCGAGATCTCATCCCTACATTTCTTGCAACTATTAACCACCTGCTGTGGCCTTCATCCTTCATTTAAAGAAAAACTTTACTGAAAACCTTATCTGTTCATGTGCAAGTTTTCAATTCTGAGCTGAGATATATTGAAAAATCCTGGTTCTTAATAGTGTCCTTCCAAATGCCTTTCATCCAATGGCAGCCATGAAAGACCATCAACATTATCATGTTTTTGCATTGGTCAAAATTTGATTTCATAACAATATGCTGATGGTTGTATAGCCTATCTCTGCAATCATGCTGCCCCATCACGGGTATGCCTCTCTTAGACCCAAAAGTGACTGTTAGAGGTTTATGTTCAGTTTCTGGAATAAACTTGCGACCACACAAATATGCATGAAATTTCTTTATTCTATAGATGAGCGATACTGCCTCCTTCTCCACTTGAGAATAGTTTTGTTCAGCATTCAACAATGTTCTGGAAGCAAAAGAAATTGAGTCTTCTTGTCCATCAGAGGTAATGTGAGAAATCACAACTCATACCCAATATGCTGAAGTATCTCCTGCCAACACAATGGGTAAGGTTGAATAAAAAGCACCAAAATTTATGAGGATACCAGCTGTTTTTTTAGTCTCCTGAAAAACTGCTTCACATTTCAGAGTCCACTTCCACAGGGTTTCCTTTTGCAACAAGTGTTAGATAATGCAAAAGAGTGGAAAAATTTGATACCATAACACCTTAAAAATGATATCAACTTAGTAACATTCTTAGGTACTAGGGCTTGCTTAATAGCTTGAAGCTTGTTCCCCAAGGGATGACAACCTTGCTCATCACTATGACACCCAAAAATCAAACAATAGGACTTAAAATGTGCACCTCTCCTTCCACCATATACTGCTTGGGCCTCTAGGTCTACGTTCTTCAAGTGCTCTTCATAAGTCTAGCCCTCGGTTAAGCAAATCAACAATGTAACACTTAATCCACCAATCCCTTTGAAGGATCATGTCCATTGTTTTCTGGAACATGGTTGGAGCCAATGCAACACCAAACAGTAACCTGGTCTTACTTATAAAGACCACAATGAGTGTTTATGGTAACAAATTTGCATGACTCATCCTCAAGAAAATATTGCTGATACAGGATAAATCCGAAACTGAAAAATATTTCCCTCCAGCAAGTGGCAAATATATCTTCAGAACAAGGCAGAGGGTATTGCTCCACATCCATAGCTGTGATCCTATAGCTAATCCCTGCACAACCTCACACAACTGCTCTTCTTAGTAACTACAACAAGTGTAGTCCTCTTACTAAACTAAATATTCTCCAACACTCCCACCTTCTATAGTCTGTCAAGTTCCTCTTCTACTGTATTTCTCAAAGCAAAGGGAACCTGTCTTGCTCGACAAAACTTGGGCTTGGCTGATTCATGCATCATTAACCTAGCCTTGAATGACTTACTTGTACCCAACTCATCTACAATACCTCACTGTGATCTTCTGACAAAACATTAATGTCTCCCATTGGATTGTGAAGGGATGAGATTGAGGCAATCTTCTTCCAATCTAGCTGAATATGACTTAATCAGCTTCTCCCTAACAAACTTGGTCCCTTGCCTTTAATAATGACTTGGCTCTACTTTGTATCCTGTGCTCAAACTCAACATCTTCCATCAGCTTCCCTACTACTGGCATGAATTCTCCAGTATAAGTCTTCAAAAATAGTGATGATGTGTTGCAGCTTTGTTGCAGGAAAGTTGGGCCTCAAGACAGACTAGAGACAGCTTATCCAGTACTAACTTCCATCAAGAGTGGTCTGTTGTCTCAATCTGAACAGTATTTATCCCTGCAGCTACTCCTCCTATTGTGAACATAGAGAGCTCTTGCTGACCGCTATGAGTGGTAGGTGTCTTAGGTCCACAAAATCAACTCTTTTTTCCCGAAGCGTTTGACATCTTCTGTAAAAATGATATCCCTCAGCAATAACTAATAGTTTGGGTTCATAATGAGCCTTAAGTGCTCCTAGAAGTTCTTAAAAACCCTGGGGTTAGCAAACCTTGCAGTATGGCATAACTGCTTGGCCAGGTTACTGTTAGTAACACAGCAACCTTCTTGTCATCCCTCACTTCATTTGCTTCTATATAGAGCTTTACTCGTTCGAGGTAATTGGAGATCTTCTCAGAGGTTAAACTCTCTCAGTTGCCCATACAACTCTACTCAAGCCATAATCCAGTCTCATAACACCCTGTAATATCCTTGTTATAACACTAGCTATCGGTTAGGTGATTACAATTCTTTCTTGGGATTAAAACAGACTGATTATTAATGCACACGCAATGCTGCGCATATACACAACATACAGGAAATGACAATGCGCATTACACAACTAAACAAGAGTAATGGAGATTATATTCTGATTAAGATATTGTAGGCACAACTGAGTCTACTAGGTTCATGATCCACAATATGTTCATACCTGTAGGATAATTAATATATGTGGGTAATGCATGCAGTGTACATGGGAATTATACTACTCAAGAGTACATGGAGGCTTAATGGTTAGAACATACTGTCGTCATCGATGATCTGTATCTTAGTTTGGGATCCGTTGATGATGACTCGGGGTCCATTGGATGCCCGTTCCATGTTGGCAAAGAAATTCTCCACATCATTTTCAAAAGAATTATCATCCACTATATCAACTGTGATGCAGATGCGAACATTGGTTATGCTATTGAATGCAAAGAAACTACTAGATGGTGGGTCACCATAATCATCACCTACAGAGAGCAGAACAAAGCCACGAATGTTTACTAGTTAGAAAATCTGAAAACAGGATAATAAGGGTTTATATGGCAACAGCTACCACATGAAGATCTATTCACAATATATTATACAACATGTAATACACTAAATTCTATAATAAAAATGCTTCTTGTCTGTCCATTGATCCTCTATCCGTCCATTCGTTATTGTGTTGCGCTTATAGATTACCTTCATCGGGACTAGCATGAATCTGTTTACATCATGATTAATACAGGGTCCTGAAGAAAGTAAAGAATGGCCACTCTGTGAGCTACACAATGCTGAACAACAACGATATGGTCTGTAAGAACTGCAGAAGGGAGATCCAGAAAGAGAAATTAGTGAGAGTGCATGAGAAACTGCAAGAAAAGTTGCATGAGAAACTGCAAGAAAAGTTGACTAGGAAAGACAAAGGGAGTGAAGACCAACAGAGAAACTGAGGATCTATCCCAGAACAAATGATACTTCACAGAGCAGAAATTTCAGCAAGCACAAGGGATGAGGAGAGAGCATCCAATACCTGTAGAAGAAAGCAACTGAGGACTGCACTGCCAGATATGTAAGGGATGAGGAGAGAGCAGCAAAGATTGGTAGGTGGAGAGAAGTGAAGGTTGCACTGTCAGAGGTTGTAAAGGATGAAGAAAGATCAGCAAACACACTGGTAGCATTGAGGGGTCAGTCAAGCAATAACTCGCACCTATGTATTTTTTAATCTACTAATACCTACTTTACCATTTTCTGGCATATTTGATGTTTATTATGTTATTATGCTACTAAATAAATTCACTAACATCATTTAGAGAAGGATCTTCTTGAAACAATTGTGATCTATCAGCATTTTATAATCACAAACACGTAATAAATGAAATAAATACCTTCCAACCACAACACACAAACTTTACTTTACAAAACATGAAACTCATTTTAAAGTGCTCCATTTCGTACACAGAATCGTAGTTGCTTATATAACAGTAAGAGATCATTACCTGAGACAGCATTGCCATCCACAAGCTGTATGTTGATAGCAGAGATTGTTACTGTAAGAATTCCACTTACAATCGCAGCACAGAGCTCTACTGGACCATCTGACTCTGACTGTGTATATTCAGTCATTTCCCACCCAATAATGACTTCTGCAACACACAGAGGTGAAAGCAAATAGAATTGTTATAAAGTTATTGCATGTATAAAAGCTACCTTCCAAACATCATGCCACTACCACCACAAGCTTGGAATGAAGGCAATTGATGCAAGAAAAATAACCAGTAAACATTACCTGCAACCATGAGTTATACTAAAAATAGTTTAACCTTATTTGAGTTTAATACAGTTTAAAAAGTTCCATGGGTGTTATAATTTACATACATTCCTAGGCATTTATCTAACTGTACTAGAGTATGCCAGAAGTGTATGAAATTTATTATTATTATTGTTTATTTTGTTGTTGTTGTTGTTTTGTTGTTGTAGTTGTTGCTATTATTATTGTTGTAATTATTATTGCAATAAGTTTGACCTAAATTATAAAATAGACTATTCATGTCTTTGTCTAAATAAATGAATAATAAAAGTAAATACACAACAATAATAAATAACTGTTAATAATGACAGCCACCCCCCCCCCCCCCCCAACTGATAAGAAGAGATAAAGCATTCCCTCTCGGTATAGCCACAGAGAGACATTGTGGTAGGTAAGCTTGGCTTTCACCTCTCATATCCTTTGCCTGATTCGTTGACCCAGTTCCTTCAGGAAAGTCATGGATTTTGCCACAATGTCTCGATTGCCACTGGGGTGAATGGTCCAGGAATCCATACCTGGCTTCCTTTCACTCCTCAGCCATAGCAGCCACTGCACCAGCTAATAGCTATATCATGATGGGAAGGGGCCAAAGTGTCTGGGAAGGTAGCATCCCACACTAATGGCCTGCCCTTCATCCATGGAACCATGTTTACACCATCTGGTTTCAGCCTGGAGAGGACTCATGCAGATGTTAAGCACGAAGATGTCATTACTAACTGAGTGATGGTAGTAGCATCCCTAGCTCTTCTCAGCCCCGCAATAATGACAAGTCTGTTGCTTGTCTTAATGCACTCCACATTTCTAGCTTGGGCCAGAGAATGGATGACAGGACTATCTCAGGGTGGCTGTTGGTCTCCGTTTGGGCTTGGCTTGGCTTGGGCAAAGAGTGGATCCCAAGAAGAGACCAACAGCCACCCTGAGATAGTGCTGTCATCCATTCTCTGGCCATGCTTGTAATAAGGAGTGCATTAAGCCAAGGCACCAGACTCTTTAGCTCTTTAGCTGAAACAGCCAAGAGCTGGGCACAGACCTTATCATCAGGGCCATTGTCCAGGAGGAAATCTCTGGGACTTGACACTTTGTATGCATCCTATAACTTCTGTAAGCACCTGGAAGTAGACCACAGCCTAACCCTACCTGTGAAACAAGGTAGAGATGAAGCATCCACCACAAACAACTCTGAAGTCCCCATCCACTGTAGTTTTTGAGGTCCCACCAGATATATATACCCAAATATTTCATCACCCTCTTGGTCCTACTGAAGGATATTGACAATTTCTTTTAGACATAGGCACAAGACCAGAAATGCCACCATTATATTAATTCGGTGTGCAGTGCAGCTTTCTCCTTCTGCCTATTTGGCCTCAGGTGCTGCCTCCTCCAACCTGATCCAACATGTTTTGATTGTTCAAGGTGATCAGCATACCTTATTTGGGGATTTGGTAGTGCTTAGTCATAGTGTCCATAGCACAATATAAGAGTTTGCATTAGAAGAAGAATTGACACCAGAGGTAGATCTGGCATTATTGAAACGGGAGAACCATCGATTTTCTGGTTACTGCATGGGTATGATTGTGTCTAGTGGAGTACAACTAATCTGGCCAACCTATCCCTTTCTTCTGACTGTTTGAGCACTCTGGCCTTAGGTGAGATTGAAAGGGCACAACGGCTTTTTCTAGGGCTTTAGATCCTCATTGATAGGGAAGGTAAGAAAATCCATTGTGCCTCTCGATCTCTTGTTTATGTTGGCCTTTCCTTCTCAGGTCCAATAACCTCTTCATTAGTTGTTGAAAACAGAATAGTCTTGCGGCAGGTGTTAAGTAGTAATGCGTCTTGTGTAACAACCTCGGGCCTAGACATCTGGGTTTTTGAAGGCCTTGTGCAGGTGCTCTTTGGATTATTAGATAGACAAAATATCCGCCTTGAGATTCTTGGACTTCTCTAGCTTTGAAATTTGCGACTACTTTGTTTTATAATCTTGTCTTTGCTGTGCATCCTTCTGGAATAGTGTTGACCAGGTATACCTGTGCTCTCCAATACTGTTGACGTTGGCTAGGATCGAGGGCTTGTCTGGGTTGTGTTAGTGAGTGTTCCAGGTTCTATTAATTCTTCTAGAATACACAGGTTTGTGGTTGATGGAATACAAACCATAGCCATATGAGTGCAGATGCTAAATGTTTCTGGCTCTAAAAGCAGATTATTGTTAGATTCTATTGTCATGCATTGCAGTCACTAATATGTGTCTCTTTACATTACACACCCTAATTCGGTAAATGGTCTTGAAATCAATAAACACACTTGTGCATGTGCACTTTGAGCCCAGCAACTGAGCTCTCAGTAGATTCAAGATCCCCAATAGTAAAAAGATCATCCACAATCTCATTGGGCAAAACTTCCAATTAGGCTACTATGAATCTGCCAAAATGAGTATTAGCTGAGATATAAACTGTTCATTTGATGAAGCTTTAAAATAAGATGTAGGGTGCACTAACGCGCTCCCTAGTATAAAACTTCTTAATAAATTTTTTAAAGGTTTCCAATGATAAAACATGCAAATAGGAGTCCTCAAGTTGTGAATGCTCTTAAAAGTATTACAATGATATACTAAACTTTCGTCTCTCTTACCATCATTGTCTAGGATGATAACGACTGTATACGAAGGAGAAAGAGTAACTTGAGTGTCATTGGTGGTGATGTTGACAAAAAATTCTTCAGGATTTTCGTACAAATTGTCATCAGTAATGGTTACGTTAAAGCAGTCTTGCAGCTTTCTTGGTGCAAAGGTGAACATGGCAATATTGGCTTCGAAATCGCTACCACCTGGAAAGGGAAAAATAGATAGAAATATTGCTATGATAAGTATTTGCTCCAGAATATGTAATATTTAATGTCACCTTGAGCACTCAAGTCATATACTATAAACTTTGGTTGTTAAGCCTCTTAATGTTTAATACACCAAAAATTGGTCCACCACCTATTTCATTGACATACAAACCATCTATTTAGGCTTCCTTATTGTGGAGCACTTGATTTGATGTCATTAAAAATTAACGGTTATGTGCAGGCAATGTATTTCAACAAAATATTTTAGGCAAGAAGTTTACTAGTATAACAATGACTATTTAGTATTATGAGCTACAATTGCCTATAGTTGTTTCACAAAAAATATTTTGCTGCTCATTTAGATGACACTTGTAATCCTTTCCCCAATATTCTAGCGGCATAGAAAATTCCTCCACAGCCTAGAAAGTTCTTAACGATTGTACTTCTGTCCCATAAAGGATACCAATATTGAGCCTGTCACAAGTACTGTTCTCATCTTGGCCTACAAGGAGCTTATCATCGTGAGGATATCCAAATAATTCCGAATACGAACATATTTCTAGTAATACCGGCAATCAAAATGTTTTCTTGAGAGGTCATCCCTTTCTCCTTCTTAGACCTGCTCTTTGTAATGAGCCTCCATAGTCTGGCTTGAGAGATTAGCTCTTTCGATTGATTCTTGAAAATAGCTCCTCTGTTCTCCAACTAAAACTTTATTCCATCTCTGTTAGTATGTTTTATTTAGCACTAGTTTTTAGTAAATGCCTATTCGCAGCAAAGTTCTCATCATCTTGCAGGTGGGGATTAGAAATGGGGCAATGAACAACTAGAGTTTATAGTATTCATTTGAAGTGATTTAGTAATTTTCTATTTGCTTGGAAGTAATCAAAAAAATCATACGAGTGTTATGATCACTGCCAGTATGTCACATGTAAGCATTCCTAATAGATGTCTGACTCTTGTATGAAGATTTAAATATCACTATTACCATTATTCCTGATGAATGCTAATACTAGAACATCTAGCTGAAACATCAGGAAGCAGTTGATGAGAAAGTTATTATATATCTCTGCCATGTAAAGAAATAAGAATATATTGTGAGCACTTAAAAGACTCCTTATTACTGCTTTAAATCATTTTGCATTCTGCTATTTAAAATCAGTGTAGTAATTGATTTTCATGTCACCAAGTCCTTGAAGAATGCTGTAGCTGAACCTACTAGATGCTGTCAACAATAGCAATGAGATAGTATATGTATTGATTTGTGTAGTGGATGTACAGCCAAATGTAATACATTAGTTAGAGCTAATTGATTTACACCACCAGATCTCTTCTGTAGGTGTGATCTCATATGTTGCCTCTTCGATCATGTTGAACTGTAGCACACATGTATTATGTCTTAGCTTAGATCAGTTTCCTTTTAGAATCTTCCATGTCATATATATTATAAGCAAACTCTCTGTATTGGATGTTTAATCATTGAAAAATTATCTTGCAAAATATGACAAGAATTAAGAAGAGAATGACAATTTTGTTTACCTCCCTTATGTTTTATATCTGAAAATCTTGCACGTCAGCTATTGCCATTTAATATGCTCAGAATGCAGCTTGTTTAACCTGAAGACTCTATCCCTATTAAAAAATGTGTAATTCTATCAATGAATGCCACAGATAAGTTTTGCATAGGTGAATCGGCTATCAAATATTGAAAGAATACAAGAATACTAAACTCAAGAATTTCTTTGTAGTGGCAGAACACATGCTTGGTATGCTCCTCAGGATCAAGTGGGACAAAAGTCTCCAAGAGATAAAACCAAACTAGCAGAAGGAGAAGGAGGCCATTGAGCCTAGTGCCTCACTCAACTGATACTTCAGATTGGATCTTCCTGCAATCCTCTTGTCATGTGACTAAACAACATCTGCAAGTAATGGGTCATTGTGACATTACAGATGATGAAGATGATCTAAAGGCTACTAAACCAAGACTGAGAAGTAGCTGAAATTATGCTCATGATTATGAGAGGGTCAGTGAACAATCAAGAGTTAGAATCCCAGAAGTTTGGAGTTGGACTTTGCAGTTAGACAGTAATGTAGTTATCCACCACTCTACTCTAATGTAGGAAACAGCAACAAAAACTAATAAACAATGTTTATATTCTCAGCAAACACTCAGTTGACATAGTTTCCCAACGACCAAAATTAGGTTTTATTCCTCGATGTTATGTCTCGATGCTTCTAGCCTTGTTCCTGATGAAGACTAGAGCATCTAGTCAAAAGTAAATTGCAAGATGATAATTGAGGTCATTCTAATTTCATTATCTCAACTGAGAGTTTGTTGAGAGCAACGTAAAGATTCTTAGTTATCAACTGAGGCACTGCTTTTTCTGCTTATAAACACTGCATAACCTAGGCTGGTTGAGTTAAAAAAATCCCTTCAACCTGTTGACCATTGTACTGCAACTTTTGCCATTTGAATGGACTAACTTTTGAATGGACTAACTGTAGGCAAACATTAAGAACAAAGATGCATAAATAAGATAGTAACAAAAATGTTTTTATGGTTATACAGAGAAACAAAGCAAGTGTACCAATGCATGAACAAACATAAGGTTGTACAAAAAGAACCTATGTAAACTACAACCAGTTAAAGAAACTTTTACCATTTAAAATCATCACCATTCATTACAGTGAGTAATATTGGTGCACAAGACTTTAATGGCCACCTGAGCCCACCAAACTGAAAATCTCCAATGTGATGGGGGATGGACGGAAATGGGGAAAATGTTTAGAAAAGGTTTTCAATGGCACTCAAAAGCCTCAATTACTCGTTCTGAAGCTTTTAGTATATTTACCTCCACAACACCGAAGATGGCATATGGGAGAAACCATGAAACTATTTGTGACCCCACATGGGTATAGTCTTGACTCCTTTATTTTGAATGCCAGTCTTTTCTTTTTTTCTGGCTTCATGAATTTTTTGTTTCTATACTGTTTGTATAAAATAAATTGAGCAGTGGATAGCACACTGTTGTCTGAGTCCAAGTTATGCAAAGTCCAACTGGGATTCTAGCTAATTTAGAGCTCATTTCTTATCAGCATTCACCATGTCTTGCTGTTATTGTTGATTAAACCCATGTAGAGGCAGCTATAAGGACTTGATAACAGTTGCACTGAACTCCTAAAAGAAAAATGTTTTTGGTAGAGATAGCTACAGCCTCCTGAACTTGGTAACAGATCTCCAGGATGAGGAATTACACAAATTAAACACTAAACTGAGCATGGGTCATTTGTTCTGCTTATAATGAGGATTCATATGAGCTAGCTTGATTGTCTCATTGATGAACTTACTCACATGATGAAGCTTACCCATGGCATTTTCTGCAATTGAGAAACAGGTGAATAGTGGGCATGGATTTGAATATTTGGTGACTTAAGGCACAAAACTTTCTATGAATGGACCTACTGGACTTGTGTTATTGAAGGGGGTAGAGAGTAATATAATAATGAGCTTAAAGTTGTTGTTTTCATTCTAAAACAATATCTTAGTAAAGAATTTAAGGTATGCTGCGAATCTTGTTTGGAGATATAATTATAGAAGGGCCCGAGATCATCATTTAGGCAGATAAGAATCTGCTAAATGTGAGCTGAATTATGTGTACTTTTTGGATTTTTGGCATTCACATTTAAAAATTTTAATCAAACCAAATCAGGAGTACACTAGCATAAATGGATCGATCCTTGATGATGGATTTTCAAGTTTTTTTACACGTAAAAAATTAGGTATGTCAGTTCACCACCTTCATGAAGGATTCATGATTCAAGGCACATTGGTAGAGTTAATAACAGCTAAAACAACTGTCTAAGTCACTAGAAGTTGCCGAATGAGTTTCAGCTGAGGTATGAGTTCTATGCATTTAAAGGTATCAGCCTTTTTGAAACATGGTTCAAATCAATATAGGACTGGTGTACTCCCTGATGTGGCAAACAATGAACATTATCTCCTGTCAAGCTCTGCTTTTCCTCTTGAACTCAATCTTATGACAGAAAGGTGCAAAGTGTAATTGCATGTTGCGTTTGTGTGTGTTTAAAGTAATGCAATTTTGAATATGGTTCTGATGAGGAATGATCATCTGATGAGCATGATGTCATGTCACGTTCAGTTTCTCTTCTCAAACTCAATCTTATGACGGAAGAGGAGTAGCTTGCAAAGTGCAATTGTGAATGCATATGATCAAGTAAAAATGCAATATTAGGCACATAACCTAATACATGTTTTGATGCCATATTGTAGTTCAGTGTTCTAATTGTATTCTCTCAAAATTTCATAGCAAAAGGTAAAACGGTTCACAAATTATGAACGTCTGTGTGCATGATATCAGTATTCTATGGTTTTATGATTTCCAACCACAAATCTGATATATATAAAGTTTCTATACATTTGAAGTAAGTTACCCATTTTAGTATATACAAGATAAAGCTTTCATTAGACCAAGATTCTTGTATGACTTGTCCAAGCCAGGAATAGCTACTTCAGAAGCCATGTGTCCAGGTAAGAGCTTTAAAGATGTATCACTAATGTTTCCAGTGTAGCAAAGTTCATGAGCTTTCATAGCTGCATCACATGACGAACGGTAACAAAGTCATGTAGACTCTTGATTCCTGGAATCTTCGTGTACTTCTCAGCAAGTAAGTGTCTCCAGTCAAAAACCAGCTCTCCATTATCAATAATAACATCTGAATACTGACCAGCAATATCACCTGTCTTGGGTTAAATAGATCACTGCGGTGATAAGTATTAGCAACCTGTGAGAAAAGCTGATCCACTGAAAACTAGGTATGCCCTGCTAGCATGAAGCTAACTCAAAAGAAATTGAACGTGTGTTGCTGTAGAATTTCCATGCAAAAAGCCATAATGGTAGCAGTTTTGGTTAGTACTTGGGGCATTATCCATGTAGAGTGAACCCGCTTGATCGAAGGAGGAGGAAGTGACTGCAAATAATGATAAAGGTAAGACAAAGAATGATCTGTGTTTTTAGGACCCTAAATTGTCGATTTGTTTGTTGCATGGTTCACTATTCCCAAAATATCGTGGCTAAACTTTTGCAAATAGTAGGTACTACCAGGTTGAGGTGAGAGACCCCACGGAACAAGCTTCGACATCTGGTAATCCATAGCAAGTACCAAAGTAAACTTCTTCTTCAAATTCTCAAGTTGTTGCATCTCCTGAAGTGAAAGGGGTTGATTTGACTGTAATTCTTCAATCTGTATCCATTCATCTCTGCACCTTTTAATCATTTTCTGATAGTCCTTGTGAGACTAGGCAGCATTATCTTTATGCTGTTCAAGGGTGAATTGGAGCTTATTGACTTCTACCGTCAAAGATTCAACTTCCTCTGCTACGATAGATCCTGCATGCTGAATATGATTAGCTCTTGCTTGGTTAGCATGAATTACTCTCCTACAATATTGCACACCTATACACAAGAGGTACATAAAAACAGCTGGAAATCTAAATTTGAGTACACGACCCTATTTAATGTGTGATACTGACTGACCTGTCACAATAATCCAACTTGTGTGGGCAAATAGCAACTTTAGGACGATAGAGTCTGATACTGATCCATTAGTGCAACACTCCTCGCCTGTTTCACTCTGAATTCTATTAAACTCCGCAACAACAGAATGCTCCTCATAATTTGTAATGCTCTTTTTAGCGGTTTGAATAGTTGAAAAGGTTGAGAGAAAATAGTGAGTGAGGCCAAACGAATCTGCTTGTCTTCCATTAGGCTGAATATTGGTATCTATGAAAGCCAAAAATTGCTCTCTCAGGCCCATTTTTGAGGAGTTGGAACCCCTCATTTCCATTCTGCTGATGAGGGTAATGAATTTGAACAGTCACTGAATTATCTAATGACCTCCACCACTCGATTACTCAATACCACTAGGCATAATAACAAAATGGCCAAGCCTTTTTCCTTCGACATCTACTTTGGTCATATTTACAATAGGGATTGCTGGACAAGGTACGTTTAACAGATCACTGATGGGCTAATCTTCTCTCAGATATTTGGAAGGTCTTGCATACACATTTTGCACAAAATAAATACCTAGTTCCCCATAGGATCAAAAATGTTATTCAGGAGCCATTCATTCTGAAGCTTTACATCTCTATGCTCTTCTCGATCAGGACTCATGAGCCGAAGCTACTTCAATTTTGTCCCTTGATGAATTAAGCTTTTAAAAAATACCTTCATAGCGAGAAAGGATTGGGAAACACTTCTCACACACTCCTCAAGCTACACTAGTTCCTTCCCTCTCTGGAAGTGGAGTAGCAGTTGTGTGGGAGTAAGGATACCTGGCTTTGCCATCAAGATAATTTTTCCACTTACTTCTCCTCCTATCCGCTCTAGTTGTTCCCCTTTCTTTAGGCATAGCTAACTAGACTGAACTCAGCGAACTGCTATGACTCTAGTGCAACTCAACATGCAGCTACCACATGCTATGGTGCTATATTAAGGAATTACATCATCAATCATTGCAGCAATTCATAATTAGCTATCCTTTTTGACAGCATCTAGCTATACAATACTACTATAACAGGTGGTATATTGAGGATTTACATCATCAATCATTGCCGCAACACATTTTTGAGGTGATTAGATGTAATAATTATGGATGTTGGACCTAGAATATCCATGTTACATGCCATAAACTTTAAGATCTTGTTTCTTGGAATCGAAAAATGTGCCATACCTTCACAATTGCATGTTGAGTTGTGCCTTTTTGTTTGTGTTGGCTCAATTAAAAACATAAAGGGGAAATTAAATTTTTAATGTCATTTTACACAGAAATGGAAAGCCACTATATAGTTCAATCATATAGTCATAAAATGATGTGACCAGATTTCAATAATAATAAGACTTTCTCAACAACCAACTTGAAAATATACTCTCTCAATGTTTCGACTAGATGGTCTAGTCTTCATCAGGAATAATGAGATAATAATATTATGTTTGTAAATGCAGATGCCACAATATTGCACTCACCTACTGCTCCTCTGTCCTGGTATACTACAGAAATCACTACCTCTCGCTTTGGGTCTCCAAGTGCACTGGCACATAGCTCCACCATCCCTACACCTTCATCGATTGTAACTCGCTCCACGTCCATTCCAATTGTAAATTCTACAACAATATGTTCATATTTTACTTGAAGGAAATGGAAGGGATAGACAATATTTCCCACAACCATCTACCATTCCATTTCTCTACTGGACTCATTGTATAAATTATAATAAAACAAGATATCCATATTCATTTGTATTGTTTGCACGGAATACTTATATACATAGACAACACACATGCTTGGGATTTCTCCCATTGTTTAGGGTACCAGCAAAACATTTACTAGGGAATTTCAGGATTTCCAGGATACTTGGGACTATCCTGGTGTAACTCTATTGGGTATAGATCGAGGAATCTAAAATTAGTACTGTATCTACATAATAGTGTATACTTACCAGTTTAGCACACACTAACCCTTTTGTACACACCTACTCAGCCATCCTCTTTTTTAAACATTCTTATGGATGGCTTACCCCCTCATCACTCATGGGAGAACCTAGAGATGTCTGACTGGGGGGGGGGGGGGGGGGGGGGGGAATTGGGACACATGCTTTTTTTTATCCCACCCACCCAACTAGCACACCAACCCCATACAGTCTTAGGGATTCCATGGTTTGGGTTGGGATTTTCAGTAAATTTTAACATCTGATAGAGGATGGGGTGCTAACTACCATCCAGTCTAAGCTATCAGTGGTGGGTTTTTTTTAGAGCTGATCAACATGCATAAACACTTGCAGGAAAGAATTGAGCATGTAGACTCGCCACTGCTGTATGCATCGTTTTTCAGAGTAGGTGATGTCCAGTTTTGTATTGGGAATAATATGGACCCTTCTGGAAAAAACTGTCCTGCCAGTTTACAGCCCACACAACAACTGAGCACATTGGGTTATTCCCAAATATCAAAAAATCATATCTTAAGCAACTTCCTAAGCAGTGAAGCTTGGATCAATGGCAAGATTTTCCTTCTGGGAATCTGCTTTAAAAGGAACTCAGGGTACTTCTTTATTACCAAAATTCTGTGGCTATTAAAGTTACTGCCATATGCTCTACTGAAATAACGGACTTCTTCTCACTTATGCAATTGAGCAGAAGTGCACTGAATTAAATTAAAGCATTAGCAGGAACCATTGAGCCAATCATGTGATGTACTGCATCGTGAACTGCTTAGTTTCTAGTAAAAAAGTGATGGTGGATGTGAAAAAGCTCACTAAAACACAGAAAACTTATCTTGCTTATGGCTTATTAGCCACAGAGAGACATTGTGGTAGGTAAGCTTGGCTTTCACCTCTCATATCCTTTGCCTGATTCGTTGACCCAGTTCCTTCAGGAAAGTCATGGATTTTGCCACAATGGGCCTAGACATCGATTTTCTGGTTACTGCATGGGTATGATTGTGTCTAGTGGAGTACAACTAATGTGGCCAACCTATCCCTTTCTTCTGACTGTTTGAGCACTCTGGCCTTAGGTGAGATTGAAAGGGCACAACGGCTTTTTCTAGGGCTTTAGATCCTCATTGATAGGGAAGGTAAGAAAATCCATTGTGCCTCTCGATCTCTTGTTTATGTTGGCCTTTCCTTCTCAGGTCCAATAACCTCTTCATTAGTTGTTGAAAACAGAATAGTCTTGCGGCAGGTGTTAAGTAGTAAGCGTCTTGTGTAACAACCTCGGGCCTAGACATCTGGGTTTTTGAAGGCCTTGTGCAGGTGCTCTTTGGATTATTAGATAGACAAAATATCCGCCTTGAGATTCTTGGACTTCTCTAGCTTTGAAATTTGCGACTACTTTGTTTTATAATCTTGTCTTTGCTGTGCATCCTTCTGGAATAGTGTTGACCAGGTATACCTGTGCTCTCCAATACTGTTGACGTTGGCTAGGATCGAGGGCTTGTCTGGGTTGTGTTAGTGAGTGTTCCAGGTTCTATTAATTCTTCTAGAATACACAGGTTTGTGGTTGATGGAATACAAACCATAGCCATATGAGTGCAGATGCTAAATATTTCTGGCTCTAAAAGCAGATTATTGTTTGATTCTATTGTCATGCATTGCAGTCACTAATATGTGTCTCTTTACATTACACACCCTAATTCGGTAAATGGTCTTGAAATCAATAAACACACTTGTGCATGTGCACTTTGAGCCCAGCAACTGAGCTCTCAGTAGATTCAAGATCCCCAATAGTAAAAAGATCATCCACAATCTCATTGGGCAAAACTTCCAATTAGGCTACTATGAATCTGCCAAAATGAGTATTAGCTGAGATATAAACTGTTCATTTGATGAAGCTTTAAAATAAGATGTGGGGTGCACTAACGCGCTCCCTAGTATAAAACTTCTTAATTAATTTTTTAAAGGTTTCCAATGATAAAACATGCAAATAGGAGTCCTCAAGTTGTGAATGCTCTTAAAAGTATTACAATGATATACTAAACTTTCATCTCTCTTACCATCATTGTCTAGGATCGTAACGACTGTATACGAAGGAGAAAGAGTAACTTGAGTGTCATTGGTGGTGATGTTGACAAAAAATTCTTCAGGATTTTCGTACAAATTGTCATCAGTAATGGTTACGTTAAAGCAGTCTTGCAGCATTCTTGGTGCAAAGGTGAACATGGCAATATTGGCTTCGAAATCGCTACCACCTGGAGAGGGAAAAATAGATAGAAATATTGCTATGATAAGTATTTGCTCCAGAATATGTAATATTTAATGTCACCTTGGGCACTCAAGTCATATACTATAAACTTTGGTTGTTAAGCCTCTTAATGTTTAATACACCAAAAATTGGTCCACCATCTATTTCATTGACATACAAACCATCTATTTAGGCTTCCTTATTGTGGAGCACTTGATTTGATGTCATTAAAAATTAACGGTTATGTGCAGGCAATGTATTTCAACAAAATATTTTAGGCAAGAAGTTTACTAGTATAACAATGACTATTTAGTATTATGAGCTACAATTGTCTATAGTTGTTTCACCAAAAAATCTTTTGCTGCTCATTTAGATGACACTTGTAATCCTTTCCCCAATATTCTAGCGGCATAGAAAATTCCTCCACAGCCTAGAAAGTTCTTAACGATTGTACTTCTGTCCCATAAAGGATACCAATATTGAGCCTGTCACAAGTACTGTTCTCATCTTGGCCTACAAGGAGCTTATCATCGTGAGGATATCCAAATAATTCCGAATACGAACATATTTCTAGTAATACCGGCAATCAAAATGTTTTCTTGAGAGATCATCCCTTTCTCCTTCTTAGACCTGCTCTTTGTAATGAGCCTCCATAGTCTGGCTTGAGAGATTAGCTCTTTCGATTGATTCTTGAAACTAGCTCCTCTATTCTCCAACTAAAACTTTATTCCATCTCTGTTAGTATGTTTTATTTAGCACTAGTTTTTAGTAAATGCCTATTCGCAGCAAAGTTCCCATCATCTTGCAGGTGGGGATTAGAAATGGGGCAATGATTAACTAGAGTTTATAGTATTCATTTGAAGTGATTTAGTAATTTTCTATTTGCTTGGAAGTAATCAAAAAAATCATACGAGTGTTATGATCACTACCAGTATGTCACATGTAAGCATTCCTAATAGATGTCTGACTCTTGTATGAAGATTTAAATATCACTATTACCATTATTCCTGATGAATGCTAATACTAGAACATCTAGCTGAAACATCAGGAAGCAGTTGATGAGAAAGTTATTATATATCTCTGCCATGTAAAGAAATAAGAATATATTGTGAGAACTTAAAAGACTCCTTACTGCTTTAAATCATTTTGCATTCTGCTATTTAAAATCAGTGTAATAATTGATTTACATGTCACCAAGTCCTTGAAGAATGCTGTAGCTGAACCTACTAGATGCTGTCAACAATAGCAATGAGATAGTATGTGTATTGATTTGTGTAGTGGATGTACAGCCAAATGTAATACATTAGTTAGAGCTAATTGATTTACACCACCAGATCTCTTCTGTAGGTGTGATCTCATATGTTGCCTCTTCGATCATGTTGAACTGTAGCACACATGTATTATGTCTTAGCTTAGATCAGTTTCCTTTTAAAATCTTCCATGTCATATATATTATAAGCAAACTCTCTGTATTGGATGTTTAATCATTGAAAAATTATCTTGCAAAATCTGACAAGAATTAAGAAGAGAATGACAATTTTGTTTAACTCCCTTATGTTTTATATCTGAAAATCTTGCATGTCAGCTATTGCCATTTAATATGCTCAGAATGCAGCTTGTTCAACCTGAAGACTCTATCCCTATTAAAAAATGTGTAATTCTATCAATGAATGCCACAGATAAGTTTTGCATAGGTGAATCGGCTATCAATTATGAAGAACACAAGAATACTAAACTCAAGAATTTCTTTGTAGTGGCAGAACACATGCTTGGTATGCTCCTCAGGATTAAGTGGGACAAAAGTCTCCAAGAGATAAAACCAAACTAGCAGAAGGAGAAGGAGGCCATTGAGCCTAGTGCCTCACTCAACTGATACTTCAGATTGGATCTTCCTGCAATCCTCTTGTCATGTGACTAAACAACATCTGCAAGTAATGGGTCATTGTGACATTACAGATGATGAAGATGATCTAAAGGCTACTAAACCAAGACTGAGAAGCTAGCTGAAATTGTCCTCATCATTATGAGAGGGTCAGTGAACAATCAAGAGTTAGAATCCCAGAAGTTTGGAGTTGGACTTTGCAGTTAGACAGTAATGTAGTTATCCACCACTCTACTCTAATGTAGGAAACAGCAACAAAAACTAATAAACATTGTTTATATTCTCAGCAAACACTCAGTTGACATAGTTTCCCAACGACCAAAATTAGGTTTTATTCCTCGATGTTATGTCTTGATGCTTCTAGCCTTGTTCCTGATGAAGACTAAAGTAAATTGCAAGATGATAATTGAGGTCATTCTAATTTCATTATGTCAACTGAGAGTTTGTTGAGAGCAACGTAAAGATTCTTAGTTATCAACTGAGGCACTGCTTTTTCTGCTTATAAACACTGCATAACCTAGGCTGGTTGAGTTTAAAAAATCCCTTCAACCTGTTGACCATTGTACTGCAACTTTTGCCATTTGAATGGACTAACTGTAGGCAAACATTAAGAACAAAGATGCATAAATAAGATAGTAACAAAAATGTTTTTATGGTTATACAGAGAAACAAAGCAAGTGTACCAATGCATGAACAAACACAAGGTTGTACAAAAAGAACCTATGTAAACTACAACCAGTTAAAGAAACTTTTACCATTTAAAATCATCACCATTCATTACAGTGAGTAATATTGGTGCACAAGACTTTAATGGCCACCTGAGCCCACCAAACTGAAAATCTCCAATGTGATGGGGGGAAATGGGGAAAATGTTTAGAAAAGGTTTTCAATGGCACTCAAAAGCCTCAATTACTCGTTCTGAAGCTTTTAGTATATTTACCTCCACAACACCGAAGATGGCATATGGGAGAAACCATGAAACTATTTGTGACCCCACATGGGTATAGTCTTGACTCCTTTATTTTGAATGCCAGTCTTTTCTTTTTTTCTGGCTTCATGAATTTTTTGTTTCTATACTGTTTGTATAAAATAAATTGAGCAGTGGATAGCACACTATTGTCTGAGTCCAAGTTATGCAAAGTCCAACTGGGATTCTAGCTAATTTAGAGCTCATTTCTTATCAGCATTCACCATGTCTTGCTGTTATTGTTGATTAAACCCATGTAGAGGCAGCTATAAGGACTTGATAACAGTTGCACTGAACTCCTAAAAGAAAAATGTTTTTTGGTAGAGATAGCTTAACAGATCTCCAAGATGAGGAATTACACAAATTAAACACTAAACTGAGCATGGGTCATTTGTTCTGCTTATAATGAGGATTCATATGAGCTAGCTTGATTGTCTCATTGATGAACTTACTCACATGATGAAGCTTACCCATGGCATTTTTCTGCAATTGAGAAACAGGTGAATAGTGGGCATGGATTTGAATATTTGGTGACTTCAGGCACAAAACTTTCTATGAATGGACCTACTGGACTTGTGTTATTGAAGGGGGTAGAGAGTAATATAATAATGAGCTTAAAGTTGTTGTTTTCATTCTAAAACAATATCTTAGTAAAGAATTTAAGGTATGCTGCGAATCTTGTTTGGAGATATATAGAAGGGCCCGAGATCATCATTTAGGCAGATAAGAATCTGCTAAATGTGAGCTGAATTATGTGTACTTTTTGGATTTTTGGCATTCACATTTAAAAATTTTAATCAAACCAAATCAGGAGTACACTAGCATAAATGGATCGATCCTTGATGATGGATTTTCAAGTTTTTTTACATGTAAAAAATTAGGTATGTCAGTTCACCACCTTCATGAAGGATTCATGATTCAAGGCACATTGGTAGAGTTAATAACAGCTAAAACAACTGTCTAAGTCACTAGAAGTTGCCGAATGAGTTTCAGCTGAGGTATGAGTTCTATGCATTTAAAGGTATCAGCCTTTTTGAAACATGGTTCAAATCAATATAGGACTGGTGTACTCCCTGATGTGGCAAACAATGAACATTATCTCCTGTCAAGCTCTGCTTTTCCTCTTGAACTCAATCTTATGACAGAAAGGTGCAAAGTGTAATTGCATGTTGTATTTGTGTGTGTTTAAAGTAACGCAATTTTGAATACGGTTCTGATGAGGAATGATCATCTGATGAGCATGATGTCATGTCACGTTCAGTTTCTCTTCTCAAACTCAATCTTATGACGGAAGAGGAGTAGCTTGCAAAGTGCAATTGTGAATGCATATGATCAAGTAAAAATGCAATATTAGGCACATAACCCCATTTTGATGCCATATTGTAGTTCAGTGTTCTAATTGTATTCTCTCAAAATTTCATATATAGCAAAAGGTAAAACGGTTCACAAATTATGAACGTCTGTGTGCATGATATCAGTATTCTATGGTTTTATGATTTCCAACCACAAATCTGATATATATAAAGTTTCTATACATTTGAAGTAAGTTACCCATTTTAGTATATACAAGATAAAGCTTTCATTAGACCAAGATTCTTGTATGACTTGTCCAAGCCAGGAATAGCTACTTCAGAAACCATGTGTCCAGGTAAGAGCTTTAAAGATGTATCACTAATGTTTCCAGTGTAGCAAAGTTCACGAGCTTTCATAGCTGCATCACATGACGAACGGTAACAAAGTCATGTAGACTCTTGATTCCTGGCATCTTCATGTACTTCTCAGCGAGTAAGTGTCTCCAGTCAAAAACCATCTCTCCATTATCAATAATAACATCTGAATATACTGACCAGCAATATCACCTGTCTTGGGTTAAATAGATCACTGCGGTGATAAGTATTAGCAACCTGTGAGAAAAGCTGATCCACAGAAAACTTGGTTTGCCCTGCTAGCATGAAGCTAACTCAAAAGAAATTGAACTTGTGTTGCTGTAGAATTTCCATGCAAAAGGGCATAGTGGTAGCAGTTTTGGTTAGTACTTGGGTCATTATCCATGTAGAGTGAATCCGCTTGATCGAAGGAGGAAGTGACTGCAAATAATCATAAAGGTAAGACAAAGAATGATCTGTGTTTTTAGGACCCTAAATTGTCGATTTGTTTGTTGCATGGTTCACTATTCCCAAAATATCGTGGCTAAACTTTTTCAAATAGTAGGTACTACCAGGTTGAGGTGAGAGACCCCACGGAACAAGCTTCGACATCTGGTAATCCATAGCAAGTACCAAAGTAAACTTCTTCTTCAAATTCTCAAGTGTTGCATCTCCTGAAGTGAAAGGAGTTGATTTGACTGTAATTCTTCAATCTGTATCCATTCATCTCTGCACCTTTTAATCATTTTCTGATAGTCCTTGTGAGACTAGGCAGCATTATCTTTATGCTGTTCAAGGGTGGATCGGAGCTTATTGACTTCTACCGTCAAAGACTCAACTTCCTCTGCTACGGTAGATCCTGCATGCTGAATACGATTAGCTCTTGCTTGGTTAGCATGAATACTCTCCTACAATATTGCACACCTATACACAAGAGGTACATAAAAACAGCTGGAAATCTAAATTTGAAGTACACGACCCTATTTAATGTGTGATACTGACTGACCTGTCACAATAATCCAACTTGTGTGGGCAAATAGCAACTTTAGGACGATAGAGTCTGATACTGATCCATTAGTGCAACACTCCTCGCCTGTTTCACTCTGAATTCTATTAAACTCCGCAACAACAGAATGCTCCTCATAATTTGTAATGCTCTTTTTAGCGGTTTGAATAGTTGAAAAGGTTGAGAGAAAATAGTGAGTGAGGCCAAACGAATCTGCTTGTCTTCCATTAGGCTGAATATTGGTATCTATGAAAGCCAAGAATTGCTCTCTCAGGCCCATTTTTTAGGAGTTGGAACCCCTCATTTCCATTCTGCTGATGAGGGTAACGATTTTGAACAGTCACTAAATCATCTAATGACCTCCACCAACTCGATTATACTCAATACCACTAGGCATAATAACAAAATGGCCAAGCCTTTTTCCTTCGACATCTACTTTGGTCATATTTACAATAGGATTGCTGGACAAGGTACGTTTAACAGATCGCTGATGGGCTAATCTTCTCTCAGATATTTGGAAGGTCTTGCATACACATTTTGCACAAAATAAATACCTAGTTCCCCATAGGATCAAAAATGTTATTGAGGAGCCATTCATTCTGAAGCTTTACATCTCTATGCTCTTCTCGATCAGAACTCATGAGCCGAAGCTACTTCAATTTTGTCCCTTGATGAATTAAGCCTTTAAAAAATACCTTCATAGCGAGAAAGGATTGGGAAACACTTCTCACACACTCCTCAAGCTCCACTAGTTCCTTCCCTCTCTGGTAGTGGAGTAGCAGTTGTGTGGGAGTAAGGATACCTGGCTTTGCCATCAAGATAATATTTCCTCTTACTTCTCCTCCTATCCGCTCTAGTTGTTCCCCTTTCTTTAGGCATAGCTAACTAGACTGAACTCAGCGAACTGCTATGACTCTAGTGCAACTCAACAGGCAGCTGCCACGCTATGGTGCTATATTAATTACATCATCAATCATTGCAGCAATTCATAATTAGCTATCCTTTTTGACAGCATCTAGCTATACAATACTACTATAACAGGTGGTATATTGAGGAATTACATCATCAATCATTGTGCAGCAACACATTTTTGAGGTGATTAGCTATGTTTTGATTAGCTATCTTGTAATAATTATGGATATTGGACCTAGAATATCCATGTTACATGCCATAAACTTTAAGATCTTGTTTCTTGGAATCGAAAAAGTGCCTAATATTGCGTTTTTACTTGATACCTTCAGAATTGCATGTTGACCTTTTTGTTTGTGTTGGCTTAATTAATAATATAAAGGGGGAAAAATTGAATTTTTAATGCCCTTTTACACAGAAATGGAAAGCCACTATCATATACTCATAAAATGATGTAACCAGATTTCAATAATAATAAGATTACAATAACCTTCTCAACAACCAATTTGAAATTGTACTCTCCCAATGTTTCGACTAGATGGTCTAGTCTTCATCAGGAATAATGAGATCATAATATGTTTGTAAATACAGATGCCACAATGTTGCACTCACCTACTGCTCCTCTGTCTTGGTATACCACAGAAACCACTATCTCTCGCTTTGGGTCTCCAAGTGCACTGGCACATAGCTCCAACATCCCTATACCTTCATCGATTATAACTCGCTCCACGTCCATTCCAATTGTAATTTCTACAACAAAATGTTCATATTTTACTTGAAGGAAATGGAAGGGATGGACAATATTTCCCACAACCATACCACTCCATTTCTCTACTGATCTCATTGTATAAATTATAATAAAACAAGATTTCCATGTATTGTTTGCATGGAATACTTGTATACATAAACAATACACATGCTTGGGATTTCTCCCATTGTTTAGGGTACCAGCGAAACATTTACTAGGGAATTTCAAGATTTCCAGGATACTTGGGACTATCCTGGTGTAACCCTATTGATGATGATTGAGTATAGATCGAGGAACCTAAAATTTGTACTGTATCTACATAATAGTGTATACTTACCAGTTTAGCGCACACTAACCCTTTTGTACACACCTACTCAGCTATCCAGAGGTCATTTTTAAACATCGTTATGGATGGCTTACCCCCTCATCACTCATAGGAGAACCTAGAGATGTCTGACTGGGGGGGGGGGGGGGGGAATTGGGACACATGCTTTTTTTTCTGGTCAGGTATCCCACCCACCCAACTAGCACACCAACCCCATACAGTCTTAGGAATTCCATGGTTTGGGTTGGGATTTTCAGTAAATTTTAACATCTGGTAGAGGATGGGGTGCTAACTACCATCCAGTATAAGCTATAAGTGGTGAGTTTTTTTGAGAGCTGATCAACATGCATAAACACTTGCAGGAAAGAATTGAGCATGTAGATTCACCACTGCTGTATGCATCGTTTTTCAGAGTAGGTGATGTCCAGTTTTGTATTGGAAAGAATATGGACCCTTCTGGAAAAAACTGTCCTGCCAGTTCTCAGCCCACACAACAACCGAACACACTGCGTTATTCCCAAATATCAAAAAATCATATCTTAGGCACCTTCCTAAGCAGTACGCTCAGATCAATGGCAAGATTTTCCTTCTGGGAATCTGCTTTAAAAGGAACTCAGGGTACTTCTTTATTACCAAAATTCTGTGGCTATTAAAGTTACTGCCATGTGGTCTACTGAAGTAACAGACTTCTTCTCGCTTATGCAATTGAGCAGAAGTGCACTGAATAAATTAAACATTAGCAGGAACCATTGAGCCAATCAGAATGATAAAATCTAGCATGTGATGTACTGCATTGTGAACTGCTTAGTTTCTAGTAAAAAGTGATGATGGTGGATGTGAAAAAGTTCACTAAAACACCGAAAACTGATCTTGCTTATGGCAATAATCTGCATACATGTCAGGAAGAAGAACAATGCCTGAATCAGGTGGTAGTCAAGATAAAAATGCTATAAACCTAGCCTGTTGTTTTCTAGCTGATATAGATGGCTAGTGGTTTTGCTACTGGTGGATGTATTTACAGCAGCTTGATAACCAGTGGTTTGATAGTTTTGGTAGCTTCTAGGTAAGTAGCATTGTATATAGCTAGCAAGTAGTACAGCTTGTTTAATAGCAATAATTTGCTAGGTTGTGTAGCTAGTTAGTTCGTAGCGATAGTTTCATAGCTATTAAATTTTTTGTTGACAACCATCATGATGTGTAGCTGAAGCTGCTGTCACCTACCAGATTCAATGTCAAAGTTCAAGATTGCTTCTATCGTGAAACTATGCAGCATGATGTAAGGTATTGTTCGCTCATCCATCATCGTATTGTGAATTGGCGCATAACTTGGACAAATCTGGAAATACTCTTAAATGATGTATGTGCATAGCAATCTCCTTACAAGGTTGTCACTACTGCGACAATCCTCACCAAATTTGTCAGAATTTTTCCATACCATTAACAACCTTCTTCCAAGATCGTCGTGCATTTATAACATGTGTATACTACTTCCCTACAGGTTGTTGTAATCCTTACAAGGTTGTGACAACTTTGTCACTAGCTTTGCCGACCTTGTTTTTTTAATATGGTAAACTTAAAAATATCTACACACATATATATGCATACAATTATGCATACAATTATGAAATGTATATATTCCATTCCCAAACATATTTCATGTAGTTGGAAGTTAAGAGTCCTGACACAATTTAACCATGGTTGAGCAAGCACTTCCTTCAGGTGTGTGCAGTGCATGTAATTGTGCAGTTTAAAATGGATGGATCTGTAGTTCTTGCTTTGTTCAGTGCAGTCACTATTTCAATCATGAACTTGAGATTTGATTGACGGCACCAACAAAGAAACAAGGCAAAAACATTGAACAGTTTGCTTTCATGTATGCCAGCTTTCCTTGATTGACTTTATGTACAACAAGTCTTCTGTACTTATTATTAATACTGTGTACCAAGAAAGATTTTCTGTGTCCAGCAAAGAGAGGAGAAGATAGATTTGGGGGGTTGACAATTCTGTCAGCATGCTTGGTCAAACCTATATACATAAAGAAGTAGTATTCAAAAAGTTGAAACTTGAAGTGTGCATATCCTCCTCCGATGTCAACAAGATCCGCGATCAAAAATACATTGAGAAATTCTAACTGTTACGCCCAATTCTTGCTTACCAGGAATGGCTATTAGAGGTAATGGTGAGATAGGTAGTAATTTTACCCAGCTTTTCCTCCTCAAAAATTATGCTATACCAGCACTTAAAGTATGTGTTGTGATTTATAAACACTGGCGTAGAGAGAAAGGTTTTATACAACTAGATCTCAAACACGAGGTCTAGGAATCGACAATACAGTACAGACATATTATAACGGACAATAATAAGAACTAGTGTCATGCACATAACTATCTAGTAGTACAAAGTTCAAGTTAGTTCCAGATCACCACATTCACCCCTTTGTTAGGAGGTAATCTTATAGGCAAGACGGTCGATAGGTGATGGATGCATTCAGAACGATGTAAGGGAGCTTCTTGAATCGGAGAATTGGGTGGTACCTGAGCCGGAGTTAGTTCCGCCCCAGAGGATATCGAGGTAGGCATAGGTCGAGAGTTAAGCTCTGGTTCAAGTGAGGGTCGGGAAAGTGATGTCAGAGGGAGCGCCTCGTCCATAGCCGGCATCGGAGGGAGAGTGTTGTCCCCCGGTTTACCACACAGGGCTAGGTGCTTGGTAGACACGGTCATTTCCCTGCCGTCTGGATACCGGATGTGAGCATAATGGGGGTTCTCAATGAGCTCCACCTCATCGACCAGTGGGTCCATTTTTCTGGTTCGGATGTGACGCTTGAGGAAGACGGGTCCAGGAGAAGTCAGCCAGGTAGGGATGAAGTTTCTGGACGTAGACCGTCAGGAGAAATGGAAGAGACGCTCATGGGGAATCTCATTAGTAGTCGTACAGAGAAGTGAGTATATGGAGTGGAGGACATCAGGGAGGACCTTCTGCCAGTACTTGATGGGGAGATTCTCTGATTTGCAGGCCATCGTGACAGCTCTCCTCACAGTCCCATTGCACTTCTCTATTTGTCCGTTGCCTGCAGGATTATAGTGAGTGGTGAGACTTGTTGCTACTCCTTTCCCAGCAAGGTAGGTCTGCAGTTCATGACTAATTAAAGAGGGCCCTCGATCAGAATGCACGAAAGCCGGCATGCCGAAGACAGAGAATAGCAATGATAAGCATTCGATTACAGTACTGGCATTCATATCAGGACAAGGGAAAACGAAGGGAAAACGTGAATACTCATCGATGACGTTGAAGAAATATGAGTTCTTGTTATTAGTGGGGAGAGGTCCTTTGAAATCGATGTTCAACCTCTCGAAGGGTTGAGTTGCCTTGATGAGGTGGCTTTTGACAGGTCGATGTAACCTGGGCTTGCATTCACAGCAGATCCGACAAGAATTTGTCATTCTCTTTATTTCTTCAATGGAAAACGGTAGGTTTCAGCTAAACAAAATGTGACATCCTCGTAATACCTGGATGGCAAAGCGACTGATGCAGCAGGTACAAAGAGTCATCTAGGGAGGCAGCACCGGGGAAAAAGTGTCAGGTAGTATGTTCTCTTTTCCGGGGCGATAGATAATATCATAATTGTAGCCCGCCAACGCATGATTTTATCATTCTTGATTTTTCCCTTATGTCGCTGGTCAAACATAATTATAGGACACAGACTTCTGGTCAGTCTTCAAGCAGAAATTTCATCCAGTTAGGTAGTGTTTCCAATGGCAGATAGATTCTATGATGGCCTGGGCCTCTTTCTCGACGGAGAGATGACAGATCTCGGGCCCTTATAGTGTCCTCGAGAAGAAAGCTACACGACATCCAGCTTGGTTCAAGGTTGCAGCTATAGCCACTTCTGATGCATCCGTCTCCACTTCAAAAGGTAACTCCTCATCCACGGCCATTACTACCGATTCTTCAATAGACTTTCAAAAGCGGCAATTGCATCAGCAGACAATGGAAAAGTTTTGCAACTGTTTATGGGGCTCATTCTGTCTGAAAACCCAGGAATCCATTGAGAGTAGTAAGAGAATAGCCCTTTACATCTTATTGAGAGACTTGATACTGTTGGGGATAGGAAGCTCTCGAAGAGGTCTCAAGTACTCAGGGTCCGGGTGGATCACACCCTCTTCTACAACGCAACCGAGGATGGCGAGGCGTCTAGTTGAGAAGACACTCTTTTCATCATTGTAGGTCATGTTTCTCCGTTTGGCTGCAGGGAGGAAGAGCTCTAGATTGGTATCATGCTCGACTTGGGCATTCTTTATGTGATAGTGCTGAATACCCGGTACTGAGCAATGGAGTTTACCTGGTCACATATGCATGGAAGAGGGAAAGCATCCAATAGTGTAAACCTATTGATAGTTTGTGAATAGTCCCTCCTTTTGTGGTTATCACCCTTTGCAATGACAACTTGGGCTCTCCATGGCGACTTGCTAGGCTCAATAATGCCTTCTTTCAGGAGCCGTCATGTTTCTGCGGTAATGAATAGCGAATCTTCGCGACTATACTTGCGTGACTTGGTCGCAATCGGGTGGCAGTCATCTGTTAGATTAGAGAACAACTGTGGTGGGCTAATATTCAAAGTGCTTAGACCACAGATAGATAGCGAAGACTTAGGACCACGATATTAAAAAAAAAACTCTCATGTTGCGTCTGGAAGTTTAAGCCTAGTATGAGGTCAGCACACAGTTCGTGGAGGACAGATAGGCATACCCGGGGTTAGGTTCTACCCCCAAATACGAGGCCAACAAGACAATAACCACTCACATTTGTTGCCAGTGAGGATGTAGCCATCGATTTTGTTCCCGACGAAGCGTAGACATGAAGAGCTGCCGATTTCACCAGTCCCGGATGAATGAAGCTTTCAGAGCTCTCACTATCAACGAGGGCCTTGGCTTCTAATCCTTCTACGCTCACCATGGTAGTCGACTTAGCAAGTGACAGGAGCACCTCAGCGGAGATGGTAGCGAGTGTAGGTCACCACATTGCGGCTGACATCCTCCCTTCAGACAGGGGTGGGGCACCACTTTAGTAAACTTTCTGAAAGTGTCTCTTCTTTTGGCACTAGGAACATGTGACATCGCGAGCAGGGCACCTGGAGCGAGGATGCCTTTGGTAGCCACAGAAGAAGCACTTCTGTCCTTGAAAACAAGATGTTGTAGCAAGAGTAGAAGGATTGACAGCCGGGTCACAGTCTGGTAGAACATTGTCTGCTGGTAAGACGGCAGCATTGACTGATAGGGGAGTTGCCTTAAAAAACTCTGAGCTGCGCTCTGCTGATTCCAGTGATCTGGCTTGATCGAACATAGTCTTGAGGCCCAGAGTATTATTTTCCAATAACCTTTGGCGAATAAGTCCAGAAGTTAAGCCAGAGATGAAATCGTCCCTAACGCTCTCCTCACGATATTTAACCGAGGAGACATTCGGGTAGTTACAGTCTTTGCTAAGCGTTTTGAGGACCTGGAGGTACTCATCCAGGGTCTCCGCAGACTGTTGGCGCCTCGTAGCAAGGATATGTCGGGCAAAGACTTTGTTGGTGGGCTTTATATAGAAAGTATGCAGCGTCTCAATCGCCGTTGGGTAATCTCGACAGTATTTGATGTATTGGTAGATCTTAGGAGACATAAAGTTTGTGAGTACTCCGAGTTTGTCCAAACCCTCTCGGTCGAGGACAGCGAGAAAGTTCTGGAATGTCCTCCTCCAGTGGAACCAATCCTTTGAGGCATCACTCGAGTTTGGGTTTGGGTCTGCCTCCAAACATTCCGGACGAAGGACTTTATCCATCCAGAGATATAGTTGTATAATTTATAAACACCGTAGAGAGAAAGATTTTATGCAACTAGATCTCAAACATGAGGTCTAGGAATCGACAATACAGTACAGACATATAACGGGCAATAATAAGAACTAGTGTCATGCGCATAACTATCTAGCAGTACAAAGTTCAAGTTTGTTCCAGATCACTACATTATGGGTCCAAGACAAGAAGTTCTTAAATTTCAAAATGCTCTCATAAGGTTGAGTGTTCCGTGGGAGCTTTTATCAGATAGAGCACTACTCAATTATTGCTGGTGAAGCAGGGGAAATTAGTCACAAAGACCAGCTAGTAGTTCATATAAGGTGGACAGATGATGGTCATTATTCCTGATGAAGGCTAGAGAATCTAGTCGAAACGTCAAGAGAGTAAAATTATTGAGAAGGTTATATATATAGTGAATACATTATAGACTCTGAAAAATATCAGTTAAAATGCATGGACTAACTGGTTCTCAGAATTGTATTAAAAAGTCATTTAAAATAACAACAAAAAACCATGCACCAATGTGTCCTTATGACCAAATTAACAAAAGCACTTCATATATTCACAGCAATACTTTTAGTTAGTGGTGTAATTGGCCATACTTATTGTACTAGCTAGGTCACCCAAGCATTGTAATAACTGACCATAATCATTCATGCAGTCTCTGCAACCTTCCACTCCCACTACAGAATATGACTCATGTTCTCCACTGCAGCAAATCGGTTGGCTGCCATTGAAAACTTCACCAATAAAGTCACCACTACATCCAGTTGTTGCATAGCACTGTGCTTGGTTTTGTCCATTTGATGTGATACCTAATAGCATAACAAGAACAATGCTATTTACTACATACAAAATCATAGGTCATATTATGACAGAATGTCATTCATATATGTAGCTATATGTAGCATCTAGGGAAAAACTATAAACTAGCACCACTGATTTGTCCTTATAGAAAGCTCTAAAAGTTAGCTAGCTAACTACTTTTAAAATACTTAATATGAACTAGCTGAATGACTTCTGGGGAAGACTGACCCTTATCTGTACATCAGGGCATCCTATTTCTATGTATCCACCAACAGAAACTAAACATTTTCAACTGCTTTAGGAAACATGAAGTACAAGCTTATGAGCAGTGCTTATTAGAAGTGGAACACTTAACTTTCAGCTCATTAAGTGTTTTCTGCAACTAGAGGAATGGCAAAGCAGTCTTTCAAAGGACTCCATTAGCAGACTAGTGGGAACACCCCTACACCTCGATTCTGAACTAGAATATGCCACTGATCATATCACCTCTTCACTATGTGATATAGCTATGTGTAGAGATAATTAATTACTATCTGTGGTTAAAGTTGTAACAATGTGGCTCATTAATTTCCAATAATCATTCACCTGCAAGTCAGGTATATAGCTATCTTAAAGCCTTTTTAATAAGAGCGGAAGTTTCGTGTGGTGTGTGTCAGTTCTAACACAGCACAAACACTACAATACTGCATCAGGGATGTTATCTTATTGATGTGCTATCAGTCCAATTCCTATGATTAACTAGGTGGCAGCAAAGGCACAACTATGAATCAAACACTATACAATATCATTATCCTAGCATCTCTATCCAATTCTCAATAACTCATTAGCTCTATTTTTTTTAAAAGCTCACCTTGGTGAAGCAGCAATAGGATTATGCCTGGAATCATTTTGTAGTTCATGTCTTGTGATCTTCTTTAAAAAAAACAACTGATTCTGGAACGGTTTTAATATCTTATATTTAGGCACATTTAATTGCCCCACCCAAGGGAGGTGAACTACCCCCCCCCCCCCCCCCCCCCCGCAAACCCTTTGATCGCCTGGAACGATCACTAACCCGTGAAATGTTTCTGGAGCCAGCCAGGGTTGGAAGTCGAGCAGGTTTGCTAGGTATATACCACTGGCGCAGCTGACAGACATTGAGGGGTACGCGGTAGGGTAGCGTGTGTTAAAAATAAAGCCTCTTGCCGATTTCAGATAGTCGCTTGCTAAATTGCTTATTCCTAGAAGAAGAGTGAGAGAGAGGGAGGGGGGGAGAGGGAGACAGACGAAGACCTGGGGTAAGGTTATTTTTAGTAAAGGTTAGCAGATTTTTCGATCTAGCTACAGTCTTTAGGCGATCCTAACTGGCTCACGAAAACCCTACAAAAGAAAGGGCACGAAATATTCTCTATCATAATCGAAGATGTCCTGTAATTGTAGGACGTCCTGTAATTGTAGGATGTCCTGTAATTGTGTTTGTCCATGTACTAAATGTAGTGGATTTTCAGTTAAATAATATGGCAGTTGGTGGGTGTTCATCAACCATATTACCATGCACTCATACACAACTCACTTTTGTCAAGGTTGTAAAGTCATTATATTATATATATACATATTATTATTAATTACACCTGCTGAGCCCTCCCTCACCAATGGCTCAATATCTGGTGAATGCATTCCAGTTGCAGGATCAACTGTGGTCACTTGCGTATTACCTGCCACCTGATTGTAGGCTGCCCATTGGTGCGATAAGGTAGTCACAGCCCTAATGTGTGCACTGTTGGTAGCAGTGGAGCTGGGACATCTCTATATAGCCTATTAGGAGACTTGATGACAAGAGAACTGATAATAGTGCTTCTGGGCATGTAAAATGAAAGTACTCTACCTAATTACACTAACCATTCCAATAATCAACTGGAAATATACTCTCTAACATTTTGACTAGATGCTCTAGCCTTCAATTATTCCTGATGAAAGCTAGAGCATCTAGTCAAAACATTGAGAGAGTAAATTTCAAGTTGATTAGTAAGAAGGTCATTGTAATTTCAATATGTCAACTGAGAGTTTGTTGAGAATTCTGTATCCACCATTCCAAATAGGTGACCACCATTATAAATACATGCATTTGAAGCACGTCCTTGATGATGCCAATAGTACTAAAATTGGTGTCATTTATACAGTGGGCATGGTCACATGGAGATTGCGCATACTTCGAGGTGCTAGTTTTTATCTTTGATCCCGCTATTTCCCTTACATATTAGTGCTGCATTAGGCCTTCTCAGCTATGCTAGAACTTTCTTCGTTGCACCTTCACTCGCCACTTAGTGCCAGGCATTTGGTTGTTTAGCGCCACACTTCTAATCCCAACCTGTGCGATAATCCTGTACCCTTCCCTGGTCTTAATGGGAGGTTTCACCATTAAACTTGCTGGTAGAATTTCCTCATCATGGCATCTCATGCTGAACATGTGGTGATTCTCCCACCGAGCCTTCCGGTGTAAAATCTTGTTGTAGTTAGCATCACAATAATTTATGGGTATCGCTACCCGTAGGTTTCCCTTAAATAAAGTCTGAATAAATTATCAGTTGACATAATAACATTACAATAACCTTCTAAATGAAATTGTATAATAATAAATTGTATAATAATAATAATAATAATGATAATAATAATGAATAATAATGTAACAATAATAATAATGACAACAATAATAACAATAACAACAATAATAAACAATTATAATAACAACAATAACAACAGCAACAATAACAACCATTAAAAACAATAATAATAACAACAAACAACAACAAGAAGAAGAATGACAACAACGATGATGATAATAATAAGAAGAACTGGGGAGTGAATGCCCGTGCTTACCTCCTTCAGCGTCTCTCAGTGGCAGTCCAGCGGGGGAATGTATGAAAACAACAATAACAACAACAAAAAGAAGAATAACAACAATGTAATGATAATAATAAATAACAACAACCAACAACAATAATAATTGGTGAGCCATGGTGATTTAGACAGAAAACTTGGTATTGCAGCGCATGGTTTATATAAATTTCTAGAGTACGTACCTTTACCCGCTTGAGTTGCCCTTATTTCCACACAGATCTGGAGCAACCAACATCAAGGAAACTTCGAGTTCACCATTTCCACATAATAATGGTCGTCCTTTTCCTTTTTTTATCATTTATTATTTTATTTTTAATTCTTCGAAGCAGAAAGAGTAATCTTGGTTAATCCTCCAACCACATATCATTATAAAATGTTAGAAAAGAAAAAATAATATATATATCCATGCCTTATCCATTTCTGTGAATATGTATCCATGCTTTATCTCATTTCTGTATATATGTATCCATGTTCTATTTATATGCCTTATCTCACATATCAATGCCTTATCCCATTTCCATGTATGTATCCATGCCTTATTCCATTTCTGTATGTATGCATCCATGACTTATTCCATTTCTATAATATATGTATCCATGCCTATCCATGCTATATCCCATTTCTGTATGTGACCTGCCGCCACAAGAAAAGGCCGCATAGGCATTAATGATCTAATTTCACTTTTCATGCTTTCCAAATACCTCATAGCATGTTCTTTCAAAATTTTATGATAAATAAAAAAATTAAAAATATATAAATTATACTGATGTAGAGAAAATGACAGACCACTTGGAGGTGTGCTTTTATTAGAAATTAAATAGAAACAGAATTATAGGTGATACACTGCACTTCATTTTTGTTTGTTTCCTCAAGTAGCTTATGACATGTTATTTTAGTGCCCCTAGACTTAAAATGTCTTTGTATCTTGCAATAACTGCACATTCTCTGTCGTTTTGGAGCGGACATCCATGGCGTGTCCCTGAGTATGTCCAGTAGAACAATACGAGAAGCTAGCTTCTTGGCCAGATTAATCATAGCATCTTGTAGAATGTGGATTGTTGGCTCTTCACATTGTAGCAATTTGTTAAACTTGGTATAGAAGCACTGTGAAACAGAAGAACTGGTTCGAGAACTGGATTACAAAGCATGAAGTCGATGAAAACGTTCATCAGCAAAGTGCTCTGACTCAAAGTATGACTTAAGGCTGGTAGACAATAATCATCTAAACTTTTCATTCCATGCACACACCTTGTATCATGTACCTCCCTGTTATAGCGATCCCTTACCATGTTATCGACCCCTTACCATGTTAGCGACCCCTTACCATGCGCATGCCCCTTGTCATACACTTTAGTTAGAGCACGCATCTCTGAACATCATATCGATTTATTATCCAGTTTGATCCATGAATGAGAAGGTGCATTGCACTTAACTATGCGCGCTCTAACTCTCTAGTATATCCAGCTAGACAGTGTGCCTCACCAGCAGGAGTGCTGACTAGAGGTTAGGACGCTTTGGAGACCGATTTTCACTTCTCCAATTAACGCCCGCCCACCTTATGGCAGCGAACTGCCCCAAAGCCGGCTGCCCCTTCACCATAGCGGAGGGGACAGAACCAGGAATGGCAGTAGCCCTCATGACAGGCCACATCTCGATGGACCACAGTCAGGCAGCCTCCTTCAAGCCCACCCAAATCCCCAGACCAGGGCTATCAGCCGGAGAAACCTCGAAGGGGTGGCAGTACTTCCTGAACCGGTGGAAAGAGTACTCGCAGGCAGCCAGCCTGGCTGCCCCACATATCACCATCCAGCTGCTGGCATGCCTAGACCCCAAGCTCCGCCGGGACGTCACCATGAACGCCACCGGCCCCACGCCCCTCAGGGAATACACAGAGCCAGACCTCCTGGCAGCCATCAGAGCTATGGCAGTGCAGGAGGAGAACAAGAGGGCAGCCAGAGTGATGCTCTCTAGGATGACTCAAGACAGGGGCGAAACCGTCAGGTCGTTCGTGGCCCGCCTGCGAGGCCAGGCCGAGGTGTGTCGATTCGACCGAAAATGCACGGGCTGTGCGATAGTCAACAGCCAGAGCGAGGACAGAGTGGCGGACCAACTGTGCGTCGGCCTCGCCGACCCCGACATCCAGGCGGACCTGTTGAGGGAGCCAGACAAAGACCAGACAGTCGAGGAGCTGGTACAGTTTATAATGGTGAGGGTCATAGGCAAGCAATCATTTACCATAATGACTACCCCACCCCAAGCTAGCAACAGTGCCATCAATGGTGAGGCAGACCAGGGGGATGCCCTGCATAGTGGGTATAAGCTCCAGCGGCAGCACCCACCACCCAAAGCCACGCACCCCAAACCCAACCGGTCAGCCACGCCCATATGGCCCACAACCACGCCCACCCCACATCCGAACAGCAAGACAGCATGCTGCTTCTGCGGCCGCCAAGGCCATGGCACCAGAGCAAGGACGGCCATCAGGAGGACCCAATGCCCTGCATTTGGCAAAACTTGCCAATCCTGCGGCCGCCCCAACCACACATCACAGATGTGTTGGCAGACAGCAGAGCAAGAGAGTGCCATCCTGGAAATGGTCAGCGACATGACGGAAGGCACCCTTCCACACCAAACCTGGGACCAGGCATCCCAAACCTGGGCACAGCGTCGCTCACCACCCCAACCAACCCTCAACGTCATCGTCTCCACCCATCGAGCAGACTTACAGACCCACGGGCAAACCCTCAGGAGAGAGCGGCGAAACCTCACCACAAGTGCCCTCGCCGACACCGGCTGCCAGAGTTGCTTGGCAGGCCCCACCCTCATGCGTGGCCTCAACCTCAGTGTACAAGACCTCATCCCAAGCTCCCTCACCATGAACTCTGCCAGTGGTAACCCCATGCCCATCACGGGAGCCGCACTCACCAGGATCAGAGCCAGAGACACAGACAAGGAAACGAGGCAAATGGTGTACTTTAGTCCCGTAGCCACCAAGCTTTACCTCAGCATGTCAGCATGCAGCGACCTGGGACTAATTAATCTGGGATTCCCGCTGCGTTCACCAGCCCCGATCACCAGCCAACCACTGGCACTGATTAGGGACACCGGAACCACCGGGACAAGCCCACCACTAACTCGGCAGGCCAAACCACCAGCACCTCAGACACAACCTGCGGCTCGCCCATGCTCCTGCCCCACCAGATCCCCACCACCAGATAGGCCCACGACACTGCCATTCCCAGCCACAGAGGGAAACAGACAGAAGCTGGAGAAGTATCTCCTTAACCTCTACGCATCCAGCGCATTCAACACGTGCGAACACCAGCCTCTGCCTATGATGTCCGGCCCCCCTCTCTCGCTGAAGATCGACCCCAACGCTGTCCCCAAACCGTGCCACACCCCCATCGCCATACCTATTCACTGGCAGGAGGAGGTGAAGGCAGGGCTGGATAGGGATGTCCGGCTCGGCGTGCTGGAAAAGGTCCCCCTGGGCACGCCCGTCACTTGGTGCCACCGAATGGTGATCTGCACCAAGAAGAACGGGGCGCTCAGGAGGACCATAAACTTCCAACCCCTCAACCAGCACGCCACCCGGGAGACCCACCACTGCCCTTCACCCTTCCACCAGGCCAGGGCCATCCCACGAATGACGAAGAAAACAATCTTCGACGCGTGGAACGGCTACCACTCCGTGGCCCTAGCTGAGGGAGACAAACATTACACCACGTTTATCACACCCTGGGGGAGGTACCGCTACCTGACGGCCCCACAAGGCTACATCGCCTCGGGAGACGCCTACACGGCACGGTACGACGCCCTCATTACCAATGTAACCAACAAGACCAAGTGCATCGATGATGCCCTGCTATGGGCGGATGACATAGAGGGATCCTTCTATCAGGCAGTGCGGTGGCTGCACATTTGTGCCACGAACGGCATCACCCTGAACCCAACGAAGTTCCGCTTTGCAGAAGACGAAGTGGAGTTCGCGGGGTTCACAGTCACCCCCACAGAGGTCCGCCCCACTGACAAATTCACGGCGGCCATCAAGGAATTCTCCACCCCAACAAACATCACTGACATCAGAGCATGGTTTGGCCTCGTAAACCAAATTTCCTACACCTTCGCCATGACGGCAACCATACTCCCCTTCAGGGATCTCCTGAAGCCCTCCACCCCCTTCCAATGGTCAGATCAGCTGACCGAAGCCCTCGCCGCGTCCAAACAACACATATGCGAGAGCATCCGAGCGGGAGTAGAGATCTTCGACAAGGGGCGCCCCACCTGCCTGGCGACAGACTGGAGCAAGGATGGGATTGGCTTCTGGCTCACACAGAAACACTGCCAGTGCCCGTCCCGTGATCCTTTCTGTTGCCGGGACGGCTGGCGCGTCACCTTGGTGGGGTCGAGATTCACTCATGCAGCAGAGTCTCGATACGCCCCTGTGGAAGGGGAGGCCCTAGCCATAGCCGACGCGCTTGACAAAGCCAGGCACTTTGTACTCGGGTGCCGGGACCTGACAGTAGCGGTGGACCACAAACCACTGCTAAAGCTATTCGGGGACAGGTGCCTGGAGGACATCCCGAATCCCCGCCTGAGGAATCTCAAAGAGAAGACCCTCAGGTACCGCTTCAGGATGGTATACATCCCGGGCGCCAGAAACCTGACCAGTGACGCCCTGTCACGTCACCCATCTGGGACAAGGACACCCGCCAGACTCCACCTGCCAGATGAGCTGCCAGCCCCCGGCCCGAACTGCTCCACCCTTGCCCTCGCAGACGACGACGGCCTCTCCTCAGCAATGTGCGCAGCGATCTCAGCCACCCCCATCAACTGGGAACAGCTTCAGACAGCCACCACGGCAGACCAGTCCCTCCAGGACCTTATGCTGGTCATAGAAGCAGGACCCCCCAACAAACGTGACTTGCTCCCAGTGGGGATACAGGCGTATTTTCCTGTGATAACCGACCTCACAATAGTCGACGACGTGGTATGTCTGGGCGACCGTCTCATCATCCCCTCCTCCCTACGGCAAGCATGCCTTGCCACCCTGCACACTGCACACCAAGGGACAAGCGGGATGACAGCCAGGGCGAAAGCATCCATATACTGGCCAGGCCTGGCAGCAGATATCGCCGCCACAAGGAGCAGATGCCACATCTGCAACGGGAATGCCCCCTCTCAACCCCACATGCCACCAATAACCCCTGAGGAGGCGGACCACCCGTTCGAGCACCTACACGCAGACTTCTTCCACCACGAAGGATCGGTCTATCTCGTACTGGTGGATCGCTTCTCGGGATGGCCCATCGTATCGCAGGCGAGCAGCGGAGCCACAGGCCTCATACAGGTACTCAGGGAGACCTTTGCAACCTTTGGCATCCCAGCCACGCTCACAACAGATGGAAGACCCGAATTCACCGCCCACGCAACAAAAGATCTGCTGGCTAGCTGGGGGGTCCACCACAGGACATCCTCGGCATACCACCCCCACGCGAACAACCGCGCCGAAACAGGGGTCAAAACCGTCAAGCGACTTATCACCGGGAACACAGACCCAGGGGGCGCCCTGAAGTCAGCCTTCTTCAAGGCACTCCTGACCTACAGGAACTGCCCCTGCCCTGACACGAGGACGTCACCGGCCATGTGCCTCTTTGGCCGCCCAACCAGAGACCTGCTACCTACCCTCCCAACACGACTTCAACAGCCGACCCAGGAAGGTGCTACCCAACAGATAAGGCTAACAGCACTAGAGAAGCGCCAATCCCTGGGCAAGAAACGCTGGACGGAGCACACCAAAAACCTCTCCCCCCTCATACGCGGAGACAGAGTACTGGTGCAAAACCAGACCGGCCACCACCCAACCAAATGGGACAGCACAGGCGTGGTGGTAGAGGTCATGCAGTATCATCAGTATCAAGTCCGGATGGACAGCAACGGCAGACTTACCACTCGCAACCGCCAATACCTCAGGAGGAACACCTTCCCCATCCCACCACCGGACCACCCCCTACCATCACCAGGCACCCCGGCACCGCCACCTAGCCACCCATCACCAGGCACCCTGGCACCGCCACCTAGCCACTCATCACCAGGCACCCAGGCACCACCACCCAGCCAACCTCTACCAATCACCCCGGCTACATCAACCAGCCAACCATTACCTGGCTCTCTGGAACCAACAACCCAGAGGCAGCCAACTACCACGCCGGCCACCACCCGAACATACACAGCTGTCGCCGGCACCCAGAACCACCGAGACAACCTACCACCACTGGCCCCCAAAACGTTGGCCAAGATCCCACCACCACCACCCAAACCCACCAACCCAGACCAGACCATACGGAGAAGTACGAGGACCATAAAGCCCCCGCAAAGATACGGACAGGCTCCCTAACTCTTTCAGTCCCCCTGACGAAGGACTTGGGGGGAGATAGACAATAATCATCTAAACTATTCATTCCATGCACACACCTTGTATCATGTACCTCCCTGTTATAGCGATCCCTTACCATGTTAGCGACCTCTTACCATGCGCATGCCCCTTGTCATACACTTTAGTTAGAGCACGCATCTCTGAACATCATATCGATTTATTATCCAGTTTGATCCATGAATGAGAAGGTGCATTGCACTTAACTAGCTGGGGTACTTTTTTAAAACTCGATCACATCTTTTTAGTGATAGCCAGCGTGTTGAAACATGTTTGAGGACTTGCTGATATTCCTGATCACAAAATTCACAGTATTTGGCAAGCTTCCCCTTGCATTTCGAACTCTAGCTCTTATCGAACCAATAGAAGAACAAATTGATTACAGCATCTTCAATGTTGATTCCAGCAATCTTCGTAAAAGTATCATTGTCCCTCACTGGCAACAAGGTGAGCAAGATGGCATGGGCATCCAGAAATAAAGACACTGGGATTCTTCTCTTTGCATCTTGAAGCAATGAAGTTTGAGTGCCAATCATAGCATTGGTATTATCAATGGCTTGCTAAGAAAAGAGTTCAGTGGCATCTGTTCTTGATGCCCTTTCACGTTGCTTTTATGAGAATCTCTCTCCAATGAAACCTTGACATCCCTCAAACCCTGTTGGCTACAGAGAATGTTTTTACTGCATGAAACATTGAAGTGCAACGAGGAACAGCTCGAACAGGATAATTTTGGGCCCACAGGGAATTATAAGAACATGAATACTTGCCTGAGTGACTTCTTGGCGCCTGAGTGACTTCTTGGTGTCTGTGCCATTTTCAGAGTAGCTTGCACTCCCTGATGCGGGTCGCTTGGCCATTTTATTTTGATTTGAAATTCGATCTTTTTAACCATGATCTTTAAAAAATCAATTCTTCAGAAAGTCGGGTGAATTGAATAGTCAATCGGGAGATCTGGAGATTAGTGTTGAAATCTGGTGACACCCGGCAGCATCAGGTGAGTTTGCAGCTCTGTAGCTAACAGAATACAACCAGTATCATCTCATACAGGAAAACATTTCTTTGTTCTGATATTTAAGTCAACTGAGCATGCTAAGTTAAAATAAATTTAAAATTCGAATGTGTCCATGCTTATCCCATTTCTGACTTATTCCATTCTGTATATATGTATCCATGCCTTATCTCATTCAGTGGCGGATCCGGAAAAAATAAAAGGGGGGAGGCACAGAAGCTTGAGAATTTAATAGCTGATGTATTGTGTCGGATGCTATATAGCTATAAACAGTTTGCTATCTTTAATTATGACCAGGATCCATTGCACAGAGCATTGATGATTTTGAACAAAATAAATTTCACAACTTCTCAGGGTGGAGAGGTGAACCAAGATTTAGGTGGAGTTAAGTGAACTCGAGGCTCTTCATTGTGACCAATAATATACAGTTGGAACTTACAACTCAAATAAGAACAACTTGTCATAGTTTTGCTGTATCTATAATATCTCTTTCCCTCATGAAGATACATAATTCCAACTTATATTGATCACTTCATGGCCTTACTCATGTGACTATTAATATTAATATTCTTATGGTGTTTTTGTATAAATCAGGGACTACCTTATATTATTGTTTCTGGTCTCTCTTTGTTTTGTGAAAATACATGTGATTTACATCTTTCATTCCACTGTCTGGGTTCTATCTACTGAGGGGGGGGGGGGGGGGGGACAAAAGTTGCAGCTTGCTCCCCCGCCTCCCCCCCCCCCCCCCCGTGTTCAATATTGGGATGTAATGTACGCTAAAATGAGTGTGCTTTTTTTTTTACAGTGACATCACTATAATTATGTGTGTTATGATTTAATGTTGCTATTGCTGAGCCTGTTAAGGCCATCACATATATAATACAGCACAGTGTGAAACTATTTAGTAACTAACCTAATAACAATCTATATTTAAAAAAAGAAGTCAACAGTACTTAATTAATACAATTATCCATAATATTAAGTTACGAGTGTCCCGCTGCTCAGGAAGGGGGGGACAGGAGTGGACCAAAGATCATTCCTCAGCTGACCATATAACAATTCCTTTCTCCTCTGCCACCACTTCCCTACCCAATACATAACACACTCACCCACCTCCTCCATCACTGCACCACTTACTCCCTCCACATCTTTCCCCAAAAGCAATGCCACCTTTCCATCCTTACTCACTCTTCTTAATTCATCCAGCCACTGTCTTGCCCCTGCAATTCTGCGTACCTCATCTATCAGAACCAGCCGATCCCTCTCAAATTCCCCGCATGTCACCAAGAAATGTTCCACATCCTCCCCTGCACCACTATCACACATTATACACCTCTCATCCCTAACTATCCCACATCTCTTCTTATCCTCTAACAACCCAGCTGATGCAGTCCTCAGTCTAAATTGCAGCCGCACACCTTCCTGACCATGCATGGACTCTCACATACCTCTCCACCCCTGCACCATTCTTTGCCGATTTATAATAATTCAGTGTACTTTTCCCGTCTACTTCCTCCTCCCAGTCCTTCTCATTTCTCACCTTCACTTTCCCCTTCTACTTGCGCACTGACCCAACCTCGTTGTTTATCTTGTACTTTCTCCTCAAGATCTCATATTCTTCCCACCAGCCAATTCCTCCATCCTCTCGTAGTTTATTTACAACAACTTTAACCAATCTGCTCTGTTCCAACACCTCTAATCTCTTGCCAAACAAAACCTTCATCTCTTCCCTCCTCTCCTCTAGCTTCCTCCACCCCATATCTCCCCATATTGCCACTCCTGCTACTGTATCACTTGCCCCCAACAGTCTCCTACCCACTCTCATCTGTGCTGACTCCAACTTCTTGCGAGCATTCCGTCCTCCTGTCCACCACACTTCGGCTGCATGCTCCATACTGGGTCTCGCTAGAAGCTCCCACACCATTCTTCCTCTGTCTACTTCCACCTGCCCATTCACTCTACTCATCCACATTACCTTTCCAACCCACTCTTCTGCCTTCTTTGCCATCTTCTCTAACTGAACATTACCCCTTAGCTTCCTATCAAACCATATTCCTAAGTACTTGAATTCTTTGACCTCTTCCAATATCTCCTCACCAATCCTCCAATGCACTTCTGATTCCTTCTTCCCTACTACCATGACCTTGCTCTTCTTGCTATTAAATTTCATCTTCCACCTTAACACATACGCCTGTACCACATCCAACATAGCTTGCAGTTCCACCCCTGAGTCAGCCAGAAGAACAACATCATCTGCATACATGAGTGCCCCACACCAGCAGCCTTCCACTTTGACTCCTAGCTCAGCTCTCTCCAATTCCTCTGCCATTCCCATCAGATATATATTGAAAAGAAGTGGAGACAAAGGACATCCCTGCCTAAGTCCATTCTCCACAGTGAACCACCTTGACCTCCTTCCATTCAATACCACCGTCGTCTCCACCCCACTATACAATCCTACACATGTCCTCACAAGCTTCTCTTCTACTCCATACTGCCTCAACTTCTGCCACAGTCCCTCCCTCCACACACTGTCATATGCCTTACTTATATCCAGGAAAGCCAGATATGAAGCTTTTTTCTCGCTCTTCCTCACTTCACAAACTCCTCTTAACACCAACCACTGGTCTGAACATCTCCTCTGTCTCCTAAATCCTCCTTGTGCTTCCGTCAAAATCTTATCCTCAGCGAACACTCCCAACCTCCTTGCCAACACTCTCGCAAACACCTTCACCACATTACAACACAATGAAATTCCCCTATAATTCCCTACTTCATCCTCGTCACCATCTTTGTGGAGAGGTACTAGTAAACTCCTCTTCCAGTCCACTGGGCAGCACTCAATCCTCATCACCATATTCATCACCTGCACCATCACTTCCACCAACCTTCTACCTCCATACATCAGCATCTCATTCAACATTCCATCAGGGCCTGGTGCCTTTCCTCTCTTCAAACACTTTAATACCTCTACTACTTCTTCCCAGCTTACTTCTTCACACATACCCAGCTCATGCCCACCCACTTCTCCCATCTCTACTTCTTGTACTGTGGCATCCTCTTTTTTCCTCCCCAGCTCTTCCCAGTGTTTTGCCATCACCTCCAACACCTCGACTTCCTCCTCTACCATCCTTCCCTCTTCATCTCTCACTCCTTTTATCCTTCTCTCCTTCCTCTTTGCTCTTAAATCATTCCAAAACAGCTTACAACTAGTCCCACCCTGCTCTCTAATCTTCTTTATAGTTCTCTTCCTCAATTCCTTCTTCTCTATCCTAATAGTCTTTTTCACTTCCTTTCTTGCTTCTCTATAGTCATCCCATAGTTGTCTTAATGTAGCCTCTCTCTCCCCTCTCTTCCTGGCTTCCCTTAGCCTCTTACATTTCTCGTTCCTGACACCAATCAACCACTCCACATCCCCTGACCACCATCCCTCTGACCTGTCTGTAATCTTCTTCCTTCCAATTCCTTTCTCCGCTGCAGCCAAAACTTTCTCCTTCCACCTACCCCACACCTCTTCAACTATGTTTCCTCCCAACTCTTGCTCAAGCTCTCTCACCTCCTCTTCCCACCCCATGAACATTTCCTCCACTGCCTCCTGATACTCCATCCAGTCTAGCCTATTGTCAACTCTCCATTTATGTCGCTCTCTTCTCACTTGTACCTCTCTCCTACCCCACGTAATTTCTCCCCAAATAATGTTATGGTCCGACCCCACATCCAGCTTGCCTGAGTCCTGTTATTAAAAATATATATATATTTTACAGAATTGAAAAGTGTATTAACAGCACAATATTATGACAATGTCATGTGTTCTAATGATTCACAAGGGATTAAGAAGTTTTCATCTCCTTGGATATAGAGAAGCATACAGGTCAATCACTTTGTCTGAGTCCAGCTTAATGTCTTCGTCAACATATAGCATAAGCATCAAACGTTCTTGGCCAATATATACAAGTTTCCAGATGTCCATGGTGTTTGGGAGAGTATTTAAAGAACAGACCAACACTTGTAACAGTATTTATCATGACTTGCACTTCTTTTATGGTTGATGTTTTAGAAAGAGCCAGGTTAAGCTGATGGCTATATAGTGCAGTGGTAATAAATTGCCAGAGGGACCTTCTTCAATATATGTGCAGAACATCCCTTAAGCCGGCCAGCCATATTGCCTGCTCCATCATACATCTGAGCTCTAATCAGGTTAGGTTGTAAACCAACCTTCTGCAGCAATTGAATAATCTTTTCTCAACACTAATGGATTCACAGTTTTCAAATTCAAGTAATCTCTCAACTGGCTGTCGATCTTTCACATATCGAACAATAATGCCCAGCTGCTCCCAGTTGGATACATCTGTGACTTCATCTGCTTGAATTCCAAAGAAATTTGCAAAATAAGTATGTGCTTGAATGTCCGTTACATTTTCTGTTTGAATAACATCTCCAATGCAAGCAAGCGATTCATTCTGACTTGTTTTTTTAAATATATGTGTGGATCTGCTAGAGCATATTTTGAGATGAGTACCTAATTCAGTATCACCTGAATCAATTCTGAATTTAACAAGTGCTTTAAAGTTTCCTTCATTAAGGATACCAGTAGATGTATATAGCATCATCTCTGTGTCCTCTTAATTAAGGGGTTCAACTACCCCCCCCCACAAAAAAAACTTCTCTCTGCTTCAGAATTTTTATTTGAAATCTTGAAGATGTGTACCTATACAACCTATACACAGACCTACCTTCTGGTGCTGTGCCAACTACCCAGCTACAACTAATCCGGACTTAGTGAACATTTAAGATTTCACGAGGACCATCATATTTGGAGACTAGTTTACTTTGGGATTTCACAACTTACCACAGGGGAAATTACAAAGTATGAAACACAATATAACATTGAGTTTTTTTTTAAATAGTGTGATCATGGATTTTAAAAACTATTGCAATTTCTTGGTACCATTTTCATTGTTTTTTTGGTATATATTTTTGTATATATATACCTGTTGACATCATACTTGCTTAAAATTAAAAACAGAGAATGTTATCTTGTAGCTCTCATTGAGAGGAAACAGAATCTATATAATTTTTTCTGGTTACTCCAAATATGAAGCAGGGAGAACAAAAAAAAAACTTTTTCGGGACAGGCATTTTCGGGACAGGCATTTTAAGGACTAGTATATATAGTATTTCAATGGTTCATACCATTAAAAAACACCAAAAGTGGTATACATATAAATACCAGAAAAATCAAGAATAGGGAGGGGAAGTTTGGTCTGTCCTATATAGGCCGCTTCCTAGGGGGATGACCAGAATCACTGGTTTGCTTCCCTTGTCGGTCTCCGCGGCCATTGAAACTCACTATTACGTGAAGCATCTTCTTCGCAAATCGGGAGTACTTGAGTTAGTATAAGTCCAAATCTTCTCCAATTTGGAAGGCAGCATCTTGCATGTACTGTCATCATATCTGTTATCATATTTTGGGGGGGAAGGGAAAAAAAGAAGAAAAAAATTGGGGGGGGGGAGTGGACCCAATTTCGACTGAGACAAGCCATCCTCTTCTTTGGAAATTCAACAAGCCAACTGCGGTTACAGTGCCTAGCATATGAACGTTTGCGATCATATTTCTTTCCAGGAAACTTGAAGGCTTCCGATGGCATTCGGTCATTCATGAGTTCATATTTCATTTCATCCGTAGGTATCGATCTTATATAATTATATATATGATGCTTGTCACAGGAGGTAGTGCTGACACTCCTAGTACCTACAATGGAATTCATGCAAGCAAGTCCATCAAACCAGAGGCTGGGCCACTATCATGTATACTATATATGTTATATATAAAGCTGAAGTCCCCAGAAAACACAAATAAGAATCTATAAGCTTTTCAACCCCCTTCCTCTCAAGTTCAAATGATGACTAGGGAAATGGCTCGTCCTCAACCCTGATGGCAAAGATCCTTACTGAGGCTGCATTCCCACTCTGCACAGCCACAGAAATCCGTTGAAGAAGATGTTGATGGGAGTTCTCTTCGTAATTCACTGACCTCAGGCGGCATCCCAACTCCCTGAAGAATGCCTTTGCTTGAGCCAAAGGATACACACGTCTCTACCGCCACAGGTACAAACTTGTATACCAAGTCCAGGTGGGTGTACTTCTCACCCTTCAAAATCTCCGCCTGGGCTGCCACTGCACCAACCTCAGTGACTGCAGCCAAAAGGTTGGATGGGGCAAAGGTGTAACTGCAGGTTTTATCCCATACCAAGGGTTCTATAAACTATATGAATAAGCATGAATATGTTTGATTTAACATCTTTCTCTAAAATTAGTTAAAATAGCAAGCTATTAATAGTTCAATTAATAAAGAGCTATATATACCTTGTTCCAGTTCCATTTGAGAATGAACCACTGTGCTGGCTGTGCAGTCACTGTCTTCCTCTTCAGATGTATCCCTATTTTTTTGTGACAAAACGAAGCAGAGAAGACTGCCCATCTCTTGACCGCTTCATTGTAATCTTTGTTGTAAGGCAAGGGAATCTCTCCAGACTGCTTCATTGAAATCTTTGTTGTAAGTTAAAGGTTATTCAAATTGGACTTACTGGGCGTTATATAGTGGGTTTTTTTGCAAGTTTTGAATCAATGGCTGGAATCCAGGAGCTGGCTGTTTAAGTTGACAGAGTAACTAAGGTAAGTTAGTGAAAGGGGCCCTTTGCGCCCCATTGCTGGATCCGACATTGTCATTTCTGTATGTTATCCATGCCATATCCTATTATTCTGTATATATGTATCCATGCCTTATCTCATTTCTATCCATACTTTATCTCATTTCTGTATATATCCATTTACTTATCTTTGCTGGTTCCAATGTTTACAACTTGCTCAATACTCACCTTTTCGTTACAAAACCAATGACAAAAACTTTCAATGAACTCTCAGTTGACGTAACGAAAGTACAATGCCTTTCCCAATAATCAACTTTAAATTTACTGACTTGATGTTTCAACTATATATATAGATGCTCTAGCCTTCATCAGGAAGAGAGATAGCAAACCCTCTACACTGCCAAGTACCATCACGACTAACAACAACAACAAAAGTTTTCTCAGTGGCAAAACTACTTCCTGCACATTAGCCAGCAAAAATCCTTCTTTCAGGCATTCTTCTGCCAAGGTATGGGAATGGACTTCGTAGTTTTCACAATAGAAATAAGGCATAAACGGTGGTGCTTGGAAAAAATCCTTATTGCACAATATAGGGCACTCAATGCAACACATCTCAACTTCATGGCACTCCGAACACCAAAATTCCAAACACTCGCCCACATCAATTATGTCACATTCTTCACTATAAAAACAACTACTGCTCCTGATGGCACCCTCTCATTGCCACTGATGGCACTGGTGTAGCTCTCGATGCTACTGATGGCACTGGTGTAGCTCTCGCTGCTACTGATGGCACTGGTACAGCGCTCACTGCTACTCATGGCACTGGTGTAGCCTCACTGCTACTGATGGCACTGGTGTAGCTCTCACTGCTACTGATGGCACTGGTACAGCTCTCACTGCTACTGATGGCTAGCTCTCACTGCTACTCATGGCACTGGTGTAGCTCTCACTGCTACTGATGGCACTGGTGTAGCTCTCACTGCTACTGATGGCACTGGTATAGCTGTCAGTGCTACTGATGGCATTGGTATAGCTCTCACTGCGGGTACTGATGTCAGTACTGCTCTCAGTGTGCTTGCTACCTACATACATACAAAGTTCTTTCAACTCATCAGCAATCTAATTTTGGAGGCCACATGGCTTTTAGTAATGCTATTAGAGAGAGATATCTGTGAAGAAGTTTGTAGCTACAATGAGCAGTCGAAATCATGTTCATCAGTAATAGAATGGTAGACATGGGTGACTCTCATAACTTAGCACAAAAGTACGGTTGATTGGGCTGTTTTAGATATGGCATATGATCTCTGTGAGTTGTTGGTGTATTTATGACTATTGTGTGTGTGTGGGGGGGGGGGGGGGGGGGGGAAGAGAGAGAAAGAAGATTTCCCCCCTTCATTTTTTTGAGAGGAACCTTAATTGAATGAAGATTCCCAGTTGAAGCCGCAACAGAGGTTTTCATCATCTTCCATTTCCCCAGATATATACATGCTTCAGTGAGTTATAATTATGTGCAATGGCACCTTGGTCTATCTATTCTTATAATAGGTAGAGCGAGACACTAGATTACCAGTTTTGTGATGTTTCACATCCGAATGTCTATGCAACATATTCATACACACAGTGGACCACTTCTTTCAAACTGACCTACTGAAGATTGCTACATTACAGAGGGCGAAATTTCTGGGACTGGAGATTGCTACTTGTCAGATGGTAGAAGTCTTACATGCACACGCATACACTCTACACCTAATGTAAATCATCTGTCCAACATGGAGGTGAAGTTCATGGCATCTTGTGTTTGCAGGAAGTGCTCTTTCCCCCCCTTCCTTCCAGACACTGCTCAAACATACTCTCTTGAGCAGTCACACTCAACAAGTGCTTCATGCCATGAAATGTTGAGCAACTGCTTTGTACAAGCCCGATGCTGATGATATGTCAATGCTTTGGGTTGTAGAGGCGAGTTCAAACCCTCTACTAGACCCGGCCATGCTAATCCGTACTTGGATGTCACCTTTTCCTGCAATATGTTTTTTGGATCAAAGTCTTTTAACATTTTATATATACAATACGAAATGAAGCTCCAATTGCAGAATCCCCCCCACCCCCCAGATAATGCTACAGTGTGTGCATACGAAAATATAGAGCCAGAATCCAAGAACTTAACTTATCTGAGAGCAAATATGCCATTTATAAAGCATAATTCTGGCATCTTTATTTTTAATAGGTGCTTCTGAGTGTCAATAGTAATAAAGCTAAGTAGATTTTCCTGACCAGTAATCTAGTGTTAAGTGGTGATTAAGTGGTGATTGAAACTGCCAAAATATGCCTCGGGGGTATCAAATGCAGTGTTTTATAATATGCAAAAATGTCAACTACACGGAACGTGTCATGTAGACCCCACCCCAGTATGAACTCCAGTATGAACCCCAGTGTCAGGACTGTGTGCTGGTTAAGGCAGTAGGGGTGTTGGTGATTGTAGCAGTAACAGTCTCTAATGGCTCATGGTTGGAGAAAGACTGATTCACTTCATCGTCGTCACTGTCGTATTCATAGCTTGCTCGAGGAGATAGTCGACAGCCACGGCTTATCCAGCTCTGGAGCTTATGGGAGGAGGCCAGGAGAAGGCCGAGGTAAGGGGGCGATGGGCTCATTGGACGTGTTAAGTACTCAGGATGGAACTGGACACCGACGTAATATTGGTGTCCTATGAGAAAGAGGAGAAATAAGAATTGGTTTTAAACACATACATGCTATATACCAAACACAAAGTGAACAGGTTTGTTATCTAACTGCAGACAAAACAATTACTTAGCAATCCTGCACAATAATGAAGCTCAACTTAGGAGGTTGTGGATGCATCGTAATTAAGGGGGGAATAATGTCAAAATGCTAACTTTCCCTTTTTTTTTTAAACAACTATTTTAAATGGTGTCTCTGCTCATATAGAAATCATATTCCAAGTTTCAGAACATTTGAAGATTCTATAATGCAGTTACGACAGCTTTTGCACTCACTATTTTCATTAGAAACCCAGCAAGTGTGAAGAAGAATCGCGTCGCATTAGATTAGAAGAATTTCCACATATTTCCACAAATTTCTCCCTCATTTCTCACCCAAACTCCATAATTTACATATCACCAGAATGCTTATTGTGTGCTCTTTAACCTAAATTATTTTATTTTCACTGTTATGAGAATGTGTTGGGTATAGACTGCATGTGGTTTTTATGGGATTTTCTCCCCCTCTCCTGTGGTGCATTATCATACTTATTCAAATAGTTTAGTTTTAAAACTACTACATGTACTCTTACCCATAAACCACCTAGCAGCCACCTAGCATTATTAATGGGTTTTTAATTTGTGGACTGGCTGACACTTTGGCATAAAAAATATATATGACAAAAGTTAAATACATCATTAAATAGCTTATCTTCTAAGCTATATTTTGGTACAAAAATTATGTTGATAGAGAGTGTTGATAGAGAGTATATAGTGGGTGGAAGATATGATTGGTATTGTCGAGTTGTATTTTTTTGACATTATTCCCCGCCTTAAATGCATCGTAATTAAATAATAATACCAGAGTAATAATAATTAGATTGAATACAAAACATGCAGTGTTTATATTGTTTTCCATACTAAAAAAAGGGGGGAAAAAGGGAAAAAAGAAGAAAAAAGTTTTGCTCTTCATCTTACATGGAAACAATCTCGCCTCCCTCCAATGAAGAAAGTCGAATATCTTCATATATAGCAGCCACTGAAATGTTCTCATTAGGAATGCCTAGCTTTTAAGGAGGGACAGCTGGACTTTTTAATTATTATCGACGCCTTCAATTTTCTACCCGCGCGCTGACCAGGTAATCAATTTTTAACGCCTACTCAAAACGGTCCTTGTGTGCTCTATAGCTTCCTCTAGCCACTCGTAGCATTTTTAATTTTTTTGCACTTCGCAACCCAGAGTGGTTTCTCTGGAGGTTGGAGCGATTCAGGTTTTTGAGGTCCCTCCGCTTTAGGGTCTAGTAACTTGCCTATAGTTATACCTATGAAACATATTTTAGTATCAAAAGAGAGCACACAGAGAGACCTATCTTTTTAGCTATATATCAAGTCCATACCATGAAGTTTGCAGAATCTACTGAGCTCTAAAGTTGTGAACCACAGGTGAAAAAAATAAAAATTAAAAAGTCGGAGTAGACCATTTTGTGCGGTTTTTTCCTTCTTTTTTTCTTCTTCCATCATTCTATACCTTCACTATTAAATTAGCTGCATTTCAAGTTTCAACAATTTATTGTCAACCATTCTTGAGTTATGATACTTTTTATCCTCCCATTTCATTGCAACTCTGCGCGATGAACAAGAAGAAGCCTGAATAAAGCAGTAAGTTGGATTGTTCATAATATAATAAGCGTTCATGGCCAAGACTTGAAACTTGGCTAAAATATCGCTCAGTCATTTCCGCGCTATCTGCGCAAAGTGGGGTACAAACGTCTGCTCCTGCGCATGCCCCGTTCTTTCTCAGTTTCCAACTTTGATCGAACCTCTGTGTGATCTAGTGTGATTCTAAAGCTACTATCATGCACTTTTCAAACTGATTTATTATGAAATGTAATTTCATGTAGTGACATCACATGATACCGTGTAACTCATTCAAATTTTGTCTGTAGTAAATAATTTTTATATATTATGAAAGCTCTTGCATTACTTCTTATTGACAAATTATCAATCCAGTCATTTTCTGATGAGATATTCAGTCTGACAGCATATGACCGGAAGGGAGGGGGGGGGGGGGGGGGAATGAAATTGGGGATGTTGGGGTGAATTAAAAAAACTTTAAAAAAACTATCAATTCAAAAGAGGTATCTGTGATCACTCTAATATCACCATAAATAGCAAGTGTTGAAGACCTGTGGTTTGGGTACAGGAGTGCATCTAAACATTTTAAAGGACCTTTGTGGTTTCCCCACGTTTCAGTCCTAGTTTATTGCAACACCATTATTCTAATGTCATTGGAAAGCACCTAGAATGAGCTACATTTTGAGACCATAATCTTTGGAAATGGATTAAGCATTCAATAGTTATGACACGTTTTTTAAAAACCCCACAAAATGGTCTACTCCCCCCCTTAATTAAGTCGACAAAAATAATCTCTTCCGGAGGCACTCCAAATATAAGATTCTGCCACGTTTTTGTTTGTATATTTGCTGTTGATAGACGCACTGTATAGGAGAGTTGTGCATGTTTAAGTGCATCCATGAACAAGACTGTAGCAGCACCTTCGCATACTGGTCATGTAGGTGCTGAAGCTTTCTCCACCATGAGCCACACTCAAGGAGTGTTCTCTGTATACTATTTCTACAGGATATAGCCTATGACATCACCAGATAGCCACACCCAGAACAGGAAGCAAGATGTCGGGAAGTGAAAAAGCAAGAAAATAATTTCCAAACAAGACAAGACAAGGAGCAATTTTTTGGTGACACACAAACAAACATACACAAGAATAAATAACTACGCATATAATTATAAGGGGAGGAGGTAAGGGAGGCTTTAGAAGGTGCAGTCTAGGCTTACAAATAATAGTAGTAATAAATAATATCAAAATAATCGTGACTGAACAATGCAAGTACTCGAGACACTGGACATGTGATGCAGTTGCTTCCTACCCTTCGAGTCTACACTACTTTTATCTGTCTGCATGTAACATTGGTACTTAGATGGCTACAGACTTTAGTTGGTGAAGATCTAGGTCACAATGCTAATGTTTATATTCTGTTGCTCGTGCCCACCCACCCACCACCCACATCTATCTGCAGGTGTAGCTTTTGTGAAGGATGTCCAGTACCGACTCAAGATCTTCCAGTACATCCAAGCATAATTGGAACTACATTGTATATATATGTGACAGAATCTGAGAAAAGGGCCCTAATCCCTAAAATTACATTTCCCCCATTATTGGTATGGGGTTAAAGTTCCAAAAAAGCTAAGCAGAATGGAACTTGAACCATACCTTGATCTGGAGCCGTTTTAATGTTATAGACCTTTTCATTCCATTTCCTCCCCCACACCCGAAATGAGAAAAAACGTTTCCAAAGTCATACGCAATTTTTGGGGGAATTCCCACGTGAAACTCCGTGTCACGCACCAGTGACATCATAATTTAATTAATTTCTCTCCGCATGGCTAAGACACAGATACGCACAGGCTCTCAGTTCTGTCAGTCACACGTAACTAACTGAGGCAGCCCTTTGGCATTCTGGCTTGACTTACAGCTAAAGAACAAGAGAAGGAACCACTGGAGTGTTTTACAGAAGGTATGTTAGCCTAAAAATTATCTTTTAAAAGGTGTTAAAAAGTTTTGCTAGCTAAACTACTAGTTTTCTTGTTTCCTTCTTTACATAGCTTTAGCTATGGTTATTTTCTTTGGCGCTAGGTTGGGACTAAGCCATGAATGTAGAGTATTACTCAGTGTATCTGTTTTGCTGCAAATCTATTGTTGTGCATGTGAGGGTGTGGTCCATTTCTCTGTGCACATAGCTAGCTCTATTATGATAGCACTGGAGCTGAACTCTATCGTGATTATGCTGGAGCTGAATCAGACCTAAAGCTGGTTTTTAGAGCTGCATGCACCTATTGCTAACTATAAAGCTGTATTGTTTTTTTTGTTTTGTTTTAAGCAGTAGCTATACACTAGCCCAGGTATAAGAATGGAGAGTGGATGATAGGTTTTGAAATGTTTTACAAATCATGTGTACTCGACAATCTTATTGGGGTAAACATTGCATGCACTATTATAAGAACAGTATGAAGTGATAAAAAGTAATACCTACACACACTACTACAAGTTTATTGCTTGGTTCGGCATGACCTGTTGTTATGTCCTGTCTTTTTGCAGTTGCTGCATACCCTGCGTCTTTTGGTATGTGGTACAGATAATGCCTCGTCCTCAACTTCAGGTGTAGCACCACGACTGCTTGGCCTAGGAACCAAAGGTTCTGGACAAGTAATGTCTTTTGACTCATCGGGGCAGAATTGTCTGATCTGGTCAAACAAATACCATTCTCGTTCTGTTGAAAGGCCTTTTGGAACCACAACATTAGGCATGTCATAACCTGGTTGAGGACATTGAAGAAGGCAATCGATTAAGAGCTCCAGCCACAAGGCCTTCATGATTGATATCCTCTTCTCTGTCACTCTCCACGATCGAATCCTCTTGAAGCTCATCCTGTTCTATGTTCAATTCTCCTGTATAATGGAAGTGCACACACATACATGCACTCTATTGTTTTGCATCTAGTCCTATTATACTGTTATTGTTATACTTATTTGAACCTGTAAATAGGTTACTGTCATTACCTTCTTCATTGTCACTGTCATTTTCTTCATCACTCAAGCTATCTCCTCCAGGAGCACAAAAATAGTCCTCTAAGACCTCCAAGAGAGATTGCTGATCTTCACAACCAAGGTGCAAAAGAGCTCTAGCAGCTTCAAGGAGCCGCGTTTACTTTGGGTTGGCATGGTAACCACGGGGGAATTCCCCTGCGCTAGTATACTATTCCGTGGCGGTATATAGACACAATATTAACGAGCTTTTAGTAAGCTTTTTCTAACTGCGCGCTTGCCTTGAAAGAAGCGTCCCCAGGCCTTGAAAGTTTGTAGGAAGTTAGAAGAAAGACCCAAGATGCCACTGACGCTAAAAAGTAAAATTTCATGATTAATTACCTAGTAGCTATTTTTACTCCTAGCACAAAACGAGCTTTTGCCAGATAAGGGCCCTTTTCTCAGAGCCTGTCACATATATATATATAGCACGGGATGTCACTATCCCGAGAACACCCACAGTCCTAGGCTTAGTCCTGATGCATGTTGTCATTCTTGCGCTTTATATGGTATCAACTAATAAAAATATTAAAAAACAAAAATATATAAAAGGGGAGCAATTTACCAATTCAGTCCACAGATTAGGGGACCCTTTACCTTTTAAAATAACGAACAGCAAATCGAGTGTCAGTTCACTCCTATAAACTGGGGATAGTTCCCAGTATCCTGGGAAAGGTTCTCGCAATACCGGACATTAATGACTAATTATAAGCACACAGGTGCACAACAACAACCATAACAACAACCATAACAACAACAACAAAAAAAAAATACAAAAAAACAAACACTACAAAAAACACTTATAAATATAATCATGACCCCCCCCCCCCCCCCCACCAAAGTATCGTAAACACGCACCAGACAGCTCACAGATCTCCATGCGCGTGTTGTCAGTGCTGTGGCCCACAAACTTGAGCCCAGCAGTCTCTAGCTCAGCCACATACTGGGGGTTGATCTCGTAGCGATGCCTGTGCCTCTCCTCCACCGCATCAACCAGGCCTCTGTCCTCTACACTAGTGCTGCTGTACAGGCTTCCTGCAAACAGAAACAAAATGTTTAAGCAATACTTTGAGGTGTCCGTATTGTCTCAGCTTTACCCAAGACATCCCAGGATTCTGTGACCTGTAATACTAGGACTCTACCCCAGAAATATCCCTAGTACTAGTCTGGTGCTGATTTTGGGATCCATGCACTAACATAGTCAGGGATATCCCGGAATAGCCTCGTAACTCTGAGATGTCTGGGAAATATTGTGGCAATGCTGGAGTATGTGATCACACAAACCCACAATCAGGGTTTTTATTGGCAGGGAGGAATAAAACCCAAGGAGGCATGCCATTTCTATTAAGATGGTTGGTTTCCGTACTGGCTGTGATCTTATCAGGAACTTTTAATCCGGGGGAGGAAGGGAAACAGAGTTGAAGTAGGCCAAACTAATGACACTTGAGAGCTCCAAGGGGTGGCTAGGATCACCAGTGGAAGACAATTAAAGAAGCTATCCCACAGGTGGCTAGTATACTACAGGAAGTGCTGTATAATCCTGAAGGAGCTATCCTACAGGTATCTAGTATCCTACAGAAAGTGCTATCCCACAGGTGGCTAGTATAATTAGATGAAGTGCTACATAACAGACTGCCCTGCCAGACATGCCAAATGTCTCTCATTTTGCGCCAATTTATAAATAGCAGGTAGTAGCAGTTCCAGCCAGTAAGTTATTGATTGTATAGCTTTGGTCAGCTGTGGACCATAGAAGCCCATGCTGATGACCCCCCCCCCCCCCCCCCCCCCCCCACACACACACACAACCTGGCTAGTAGCTAGCTGGTAGAGGACAGCCTCCCCCACTGCAATCAGTGTGACTTTTGCCCTTGTAGCTGCTAGAATGTGGTTCTGCCTTCTTCAAAATGTTAGATGCGCACAAACAAACCACTAGACGAGTCACATAAATACCTGCTGAATTTCTAAACTCCCCAGATAAGTTTATTGAACCACAGTCAATTCCACCACTCCATCTGGAAAGCAAGCATGAACTACCACGACTGATGGAAGACCAAATTTAATCGGTGTCACGCAGAAGATATATCCATGACTGGTGAAACAGTCAGATACTAAAAAGAAAATTCCTGACACACTGAACGCAGGAATGGTTTTGGCATGTGGAGGCAAGGATTACTACATGCACCTCCTCCACTGCTGTGAGACTTGCACCTCAAACATGAACCAGTGCATTTATTAGTCACGCAATTAATACATTTGATTTCCTAAGTTGCAGGAAAATACCACAAACATCTTCCCCCCCCCCCCTCCCCCCAACATCCATGTGGCGCGCATTTTGGTCACCAAAAATTGGCAGGTCTGCATAAAATAGTAATCCCAATAGAGTTATCCCATAGGTGCAGTATACTACTGGAGGTGCTGTATTCTGTATTAAGTAGTAATCCCAATGGAGCTACCCCATAGGTGTAGTATACTACAGGAAGTGCTGTATAAAGTAGTAATTCAAATGGAACTATCCCATAGGTCTAGTATACTACAGAAAGTGCTGTTTAAAGTAGTAATCCCAATGGAGCTATCTCATAAGTGTAGTATACTACAGGAAGTGCTGTATAAAGTAATCATAATGGAGCTATCCCACAGGTGTCTAGTATATTACAGGAAGTGTTGAATAAAGTAGTATTCCGAATGGAGCTATCCCACTGGTGTCTAGTATACTACAGGAAGTGCTGAATAAAGTAGTATTCTGAATGGAGCTATCCCACTGGTGTCTAGTATACTACAGGAAGTGCTGTAATTCCAAAGGAGCTATGTGGGAACAACATTAACTCCCAACTTCCTGTTACCCTCACACGCAAGCTCTTTTGTAACTCTCACATCAACGTGTCATTAATCTCGTCTAGAAACTCACGGAGTATGGAGTCTTTGGTTTTGAAGATTGTCTTCCTCTTGCCCAGCCTCATCGTACCCCCCATTTGTCCAGGATTATGCTCGGGCATCTCGATCACCACAGGATGGCTAGTCTCGGGCATGAACTCGGAGGACTGGGCATCCTCCCAGCCCAACACATTCCTAGCAAACTCAAACCACTGCCAGCTGCATACCCAGACACACCCCTGGAAGAGAGTAACCATAACAACAATAAATAAATTAGTAGTAGCAAAATAAATAAATAAATAAATAATAATAATAATAATAATAATAATACTACTACTACTACTACTACTACTAATAATAATAATAATAATTTGATGATGATGATGATGATGACGACGACAACGATGATAAAGCCTAGACACACCCCTGGAAGAGAGTAATAATAACGATAATAAATAAATTAGTAGTAGCAATAATAATAAATAATTAAGGAATGGAACTGGGTGTGGCAGGAGTAGCTATCAGGCTATACCTAGATAAGGAATATTGTTAACCCTGGCATAGTTGGCAGCCAGAATCTTCCCTTCCGTGCCCCGCGAGCCAAACCCCCCGGGCACAATGATCCCGTCTCCCTCGCAGACCACTGTCCATGCCTTATGGTAGTCACTGGTATCCTCCTCTTTCTTCTTCAGCTCCAGCTGGTCCGCCTCCACGCAGGTCAAGTCCAACCCCAGCCGACAAGCCAAGGCGGCGTGCTTCAGGGCCTTGACAACTGATGTGTAGGAGTCGGAGAGCTTGGTGTACTTGCCCACCAGCACAATCTTCACCTTCTGGGAGCTGCTGTTGTAGCTGTCAAATCTGCGTGTGCAAATGTGTATGAGTGGTCAGTAGCAGTGAGGACGAGTGTCCATTACTATCACAACCTCTCCTCCTTTGAGGAGGGGGGGGGGGGGAATCGAGGGGTTGATTGAATAATAAAGAGATTAACACCCCCCCCCCCCCCCCCCCCCCCCCACACACACAAAGACAACTTTGTATTTGGGGTTTGTTGTTGTTTGTATTTAAATTTTGATTAAAAGGCAGGCAGAGCACAAAATTTTCGATCTGATAGACAGGGCTAAAACTTGGAAATTTTGCCTTTTCCAGCCTCAGTTAAGTTACCCCAGTTAAGTTACCCCATACACCAAATATGAATCAATTTGAAGGGGGGGGGGGGGATAAAGTTTAATTTTTTTTTTTCATTTTTGGAGGGTGATTCGACATGGAATGACCCTGGAATTTTTCTCACAGTAGATGTATATACTTAGCTCTTCACAGGAAAAATTATACTCTCAATGAACTCTCAGTTGACATAATAATCACCTTCTCAATGATCAACTTCAATCATTAAGAAGTTGATTATTGAGATGACTATAATAATTAGTAATCATCTGACCACACTTTTTTTAAACACTTTGTAAAAAAAGAGAAGGTATAGCCGGCTTAACTTTAACTCTATTCAGAGCATTTTAAGTTCTAATAGAAAATCGATAGATATCCTGAGACAGTGAGACAATCTTTGTAGTTGAGGTGGGTCAGTGTTGCTAAGGTCATCCATGTTTACAACAGAAACACACATCAACTCGAACTCTTTGACATGTAGAACATAATCATCATGACCCTCTCAATAATTATCTTAAACTTGCTCGTCGATGATCCAGCTATATGCTCTAGCCTTCGTCAGGAATAATGAGATGCTAAGACTCGCGTGAGGTAATATATAGCAGAAGTGGATGTCACAAGTATGCCTTACCCAAACCCTCTCTACATCTTCCATCCATGGCTGCTGGAACTGCCACATCATCAGAATCATCAAGACAGAGGATCTGGTTTCTTTCTAAAAGCATGTTTGTGGTGTTATGCCACGCTCCTCGCTGCATCTATTACTGGATAACAAGACGCAATTTTCTTCCCATCTTGGTAACTTGGCTACCAACTTCCAACAATGATTTTAATTTTTTATTATTTTTTTATTTTTTTATTAATTAATTATTTTTAACTCGGCAAAACATATTTAGCTGGGATTTTTGGAGACGGAGATACCCCCCCCCAAAAAACCCGAGCAAAACTCTGGAGCTCTTCAGGGATTTATATGTCTTGCTGATTGAAGGGAACTCCTTAGCCAACTGTCGTGACAATTGCAATAATCTAGATGGTTTGATTGAAGGGAACTCCTTAGCCAACTGTCGTGACAATTGCAATAATCTAGATGATTGATGTAACATGCACTAGCGAATGTGCGGTTCTAATTGGCCCACTCACCTCAGGTGATGGTTGGCAATGCCAAGAATCTTTTCCTCTATTGACCAGACCCATATTTGGCACAGCTTTTAGGTAAAGAATCTGAACACGAGACACTTCATATGCTGTTTATTGGTGCTTTGCTGCTGGGGGGTGGGCAGGTGGGGGAATGTTTGAAATTACTATCTTCGTCAGGGTTCTGTCCAAATACCAAAATGGACAGAAAATGGACCAAAAATGAACCTCCAAATGGATCTAATAACACCTGTATCCAAGGATACCAGGGACATCCCAGGATAGTACCATGAGGGTGTGATTATTCGCTGGAGATATTTGTCTAGTCAGCATATCTACTACCAAAGTGGACCTGTCCAACTCACCGGTCTGCCAAATTCTTCCACGTGCGCAGGTAGGACTTGGAGGGCATCTGCACAGGCAACTCCAGCCTCTTGATGAGGAACTTCAGCACGTCTTGACTCTCCAGTAGCAGAGGAACCCGATATATCGAACTAAGGTCATGAACGGCTACCACCTAATCAAACAACAACAACAACAACAATTATAATACATACACACTCACTGAAGAATGGCATTAGTTGTGAAGGTATCTATCCTAGTGGCCCCTCCCCCCTCTGAAGAATGGCATTAGTTATGAAGGTATCTATCCTAGTGGCCCCTCCCCCCACACCCCTGAAGAATGGCATTAGTTATGAAGGTATCTATCCTAGTGGGGCCTCCTTTATCTGGACCTCCACCCACCCTCGAGTATTTACAACCACTTACAGTCAGAGTTTGCGCTGGCTGGGGATATTGTTTTGAGGACATTGGGAAATGTGTTAACTGCTACATGTTCTTTTGCAACTCCGTAGAAAATTTGAAGGGTAAAAATGTTGCTTTTGAGCGTGGGGTGGGGGAAAGATGTCCTCTTAGGTGGGAAGCATACCTGGTCTCAACCCTCCCAAGATAAACCCCCACCCCCCCAAGATAAAACTCTGACAGCATATACAAGTGGAATGCAACACAGTAGCACAGCTTTTAATTTACTAAGTTATCAATTTCTGAGTTACAGGCATTCCTCCCCAACCCAAGCTGCCCCACTGCTCCCAAGCTAACAATAGTCTCAAACTTCCCCCTGGTCCCAAGCTAACCCCCGGCCCTAAGCTGCCCCCTGGTCCCAGAAGCTGTCCCCCCTAGTCCCAAGATACACCCTGGTCCCAAGAAGGGATATTCCACCGGGGGAATACTTTGTGTTTAACTGGTTTGACCATCGATCCTTTAAGAACAAACATTAGAATGCAAATGCAATAAGATGCAGTTTTGGTAAATCCATCCAAGAGCCCATTTTTCTAAGGAGTTCGGAGCAACTCCAGATAAGTATAGATGCATGTGCAGCCTTCCGAGAGAAGGGCTTCGAGTAAAGGCCAGGAAGAGAACGTTCCAGACGGCAGTTGTGATTGTCAGCTATTTCTACCCCCATCTTGTTTGCCTCCCATCAAACAACAACAGCATTTAGCACATACATTTTAATTTAATATTCTTCTTTGTGAATGATGTCTGTGTAGACACTCATGGTGGTCGATTGGTCACTGGCAGTAGTATTTTGTGTCTCCCCCACCCTTCTCAATCCCAATAATCTATGAATGTACACATGTTCTTTTTTTTACAGTTGCTTCATCCCTCAAATCACACTGTCAAAAACATTAGTTCCAAGGAGAAACAGGTGAGTCTGTGTGAGTTTGCTGGGCAATCTCTTCACTCCTCACAGATAGCTAGCTTTCCCTGCTGCTGCCCACCTGTGTGTGCACTATCAACTGACCACACCTCCTTTCCCTAACCACACCTCCTTGCCTTGCTTTCCTTCAAAACAATCTAAATTAAGTAAGATTCTAACCCCCCTCCCCACTGTCAGTGAAATTATGAAGATGTATTCACCAGAGGAACTCCAGCCTTACTGCATGCTAACTGTTTGGTTGTTGTTGCTGAATTGGTAACATACACAACCTTAGCACCACAAAATTCCAACCAATCACCATGGATTATTTCTCATCAAAGTCACCAATCTAGCACATTTTTATTATTCATTATCTAATTATAAAAGCAAGCTTCAAATAATATACCTGTTCAGGGCGAACATGGCAGAAGTTAGAGATCTTGTCCTTCACAGATTGACCAATGGGAGACTGGCTCCGACACACAATCTGAAGTTGTTACAGGAACAGTAATAATGTAATAACAAGAGCAGGTCTCGGTCTATTACATTAGTACACCACACAGCTCAGGAAGGACCAATGTTAGGGCTACCAGGTCGGGGCCTATGTTAGGGTTACCAGGTCAGGACCAATGTTACGGTTATCAGGTCAGGACAAATGTTAGGGCTATCAGGTCAGGACAAATGTTAGGGCTATCAGGTCAGAACAAATGTTAGGGCTACCAGGTCAGGACAAATGTTAGGGCTATCAGGTCAGGACAAATGCTAGGCCTACCAGGACAGGACAAATATTAGGCTTACCAGGTCAGGAGTCAGTCCGAAGCCTCTAAGTTGTCGCACACTGTTTTGGGTCGGCTTGGTCTTCTGCTCTCCCGTGATGTTAGGCTATGACAAGAAGCAAAATTGAACTCAGTGACCTCACAAGTAATGGGATTCAAGTTGGCATGTAATTTTTGGTATGGTCAATATCTATGCTGGCCAGCAATTTAAATATACGCTTAAATTAATTAATGTCCTGCATCACAACAATCAATACAGAGATCAACAACAACAACAAAAAGTCTGTCAATATTATATCATGGAACAAGAGGACATGGTAATGACTCCAGTCATGTGTGCGGCAATCATAGTGCAGCCTCCAGTGGTAGCCTCCACCAAGGCTGAGGAGGAGAGCAACACACAGTCCTAGTGCAGCTCCAGTGGTAGCCTCCACCAAGGCTGAGGAGGTTGGAACACACAGTCCTAGTGCAGCCTCCAGTGGTAGCCCCCACCAAGGCTGAGGAGGAGAGCAACACACAGTCCTAGTGCAGCCTCCAGTGGTGGCCCCCACCAAGGCTGAGGAGAGCAACACAGTCCTAGTGCAGCCTCCAGTGGTAGCCTCCACCAAGGCTGAGGAGGTTGGAACACACAGTCCTAGTGCAGCCTCCAGTGGTAGCCACCACCAAGGCTGAGGAGGAGAGCAACACACAGTCCTGGTGCAGCCTCCAGTGAGTGCAGCCTCCAGTGGTAGCCACCACCAAGGCTGAGGAGGAGAGCAACACACAGTCCTAGTGCAGCCTCCAGTGGTGGCCCCCACCAAGGCTGAGGAGGAGAGCAACACACAGTCCTAGTGCAGCTCCAGTGGTGGCCCCCACCAAGGCTGAGGAGGAGAGCAACACACAGTCCTAGTGCAGCTCCAGTGGTAGCCACTACCAAGGCTGAGGAGGTTGGAACACACAGTCCTAGTAGAGCCCCCAGTGGTAGCCACTACCAAGGCTGAGGAGGAGAGCAACACACAGTCCTAGTGCAGCTCCAGTGGTGGCCCCCACCAAGGCTGAGGAGGAGAGCAACACACAGTCCTAGTGCAGCTCCAGTGGTAGCCACCACCAAGGCTGAGGAGGTGAGCAACACACAGTCCTATTTCAGCCCCCAGTGGTAGCCACCACCAAGGCTGAGGAGGAGAGCAACACACAGTCCTAGTGCAGCCTCCAGTGGTAGCCACCACCAAGGCTGAGGAGGAGAGCAACACATAACTGTCCTCAGTTTCTCTGGTGAATCAACGTAAACACAAACAACAAAGAAGAATCACACAGCACTAAAACAATCGCTGAAGGACTTCAAATACAGAGAAATTGTAGCCAGTGAAGCCAACTGTATGAGCTCAATCTTTACAATGCTGAAGTGTAAGTAAGTAGATGGAACAATAGCTTACTCTGGCAGAAGCAAACCACAGTTACACCTTTTACCCACCAACTAAACTGAATGAAAGGGAAAAAGAAAAACAGGAAGGAAGCAGAAAGATAGATAGAAAATAGGAGGGACTGCCTGCTATCCAGACTTGTTATCATCACCTCCGACCTCACATGCTTAGCATACGCAAGGAACTTCCTTACATCCTCTTTGCAGCATTCATTCTGTAGCTCTAACTCAAATGAAGCACACCAATACCTTGCACTGCAGTGCTGAACAGCTCACATAAGACACAACAATGAAGACCGAGAGCCTTGCAACTAGATAGGTAAAGCTCGAGACAGAGAAGGATTTAGAACTAGTGGAGGAATTCCGAGACAAATTGCAGTGCCTCTTGTACCAGACTTTAGTCAACTTAACCCTTTGAACTCTGGATCCCTGGATATAGGGTGTCCGGCTCCCTGGGGGAAAATGACCTAGAAAGGAACCTGCTTATAAATTTTATCGTTCTTGTCAAGTTGTACATCTTCCTCATTCTCACACAATGAAGACGGGGCCAGATGCTCAGAAACCTGTCCCTGGGCATAACCTTTCCAAACCCAGGGGGCACAGTAATAGGATTGTCCTGCTTCCTCCAGTATAAATCAAAGCAGTCCTTATAAAGTAAAATTTCAATGGAAATTCGTAAGCCAAAGAATGCTTTCAATTCTACATCAGTAAGAGGCTTCTCAACAAGAAATTTGCAGCATAATAATCGGGTTTAGCAGCATGAACCTGTTCTGCATGACGATTTGTCTCTCTGACAAGGAGGTCCCTAATATAGTCAGTCCACAGAAGATCAAACCACTCCAATACTTTACTTTTGACATTCATTGTAGCAGGCAAATGTTTAGGCCCAGGCTGGTTATTTGGTGTAAATAGCAAGTCTACAAAACCTGCAGTGTTTTCAGACCATCCATCAGGCATTGGAGGCTTTGTCTTTGAGCCCTAGGCCTTCCCCCGTCCGTGGAGCGTTCCGACCCCGCCCTCTCTGAACAACTGGAATAACTACCTGGTCGTCTGACTCACTATTGGAAGCATTACTGGCATTAGAATCATCCCCAGAGCTGTCAATCTGCGATTCAAAATCACTTTCATTCCTATAATCACTACCAATAACATCTTATCATCAATACTTACAACCCGGTTCAACACTTGATCCAGTCAGCAGATTTCGGGCCATTTTTACGAAAGAACTAGCAAAATAAACCGCGAGAATACACTAAATCGATGGCGCCATGAGCCAGATAAAACGAGACCTTTGATTGGCTGTATTTCAACTGGGGAAATGAATGGGTAGCAGCCGACACGAGCAGCCGGTATACCATCTCCAGAGTACGATGGCTGTAATACTGCAGCCTGAATACCAGCCAGCCAATCAAAGGGTTAAGTCCTAGCTGACTAAGAGACCAACAACTGCTTTATTATTGCTAGGCAAATAGCATAGGACCAACAACTCTCCTGATAAATACTTCAAGTGATGGGGAAACCACAACTAAGAATCACACACACATAATTAAAAAAAAAATTTTTAATTGCACACCACGCATATTTCCCCCAGCAGAAATTGCCCCCACCTCCACACAGAAAAACTTCCTCCACACCGGTAAGTAATCAGTTAATAACAAGCATGCAATACCTAGACATTCCTGGCATGCGTCAAGTTATCAAATTACCAGATTGCCAGAATCGATAAAGCATATGAACCTCATACAGAGCACAACACACTAGACTCGGTCATCATTTGGTTATCTGCACATCCCTGTTTCAAAATTGCCCATGGCCGTGCAATACTCACCTGGGGCACAAGACTGACATGGATGTTGGCAAAGTTGCTCGGCCCAACCCTGAACTGGAACTGCCGGAAAGCCTCAATGAAAGGCATGCCCTCAATGTCGCCAATAGTCCCCCCCCCAACTGCACAGGAGACATCAACACCAAAGCACCAATCAGAACAGACTTAAAGATGGCCATCAGCCGACCACATTATACACAATTCAATTACCGTTCTTACCCAGGGGCCATTAACCATCTGTTTTGTTTTATAATTTTATAAGCTGATAAAAAACTTTACAATCACATCCACTAAAAATTACTGCAGCATGATATTAGGGGAAAAGAAACCCCCTTCCCCCATATGAATTGCCGTAAGGGACGTGTGGGGGCCCCATATACTGTATGTCCCTGAAAATTGTTTTGGAAAACTTTCCTGGGAATATGTGCATGCTCCTGCCGCTCTCCAAGCCACACCTTCCCAGCCACACTAAAGTCATCCACGAGACTTCAACCGCAGAGAAAGAGGACCCATTTTCAGCTGCTGCGGCGATTCTGCGGAAGCATGTCAAGGATGATGAGGTACGTTCAAGGATGATGAGGTCATTGACGTTTAAGGTACCCGTGATGGGACATGGTCTATAAGTGAGGCCGCCAAGTGGTTTACGGTGCTGCTGTTGTTGCTGTTGCTGCTTGGGCGTTGGCCCAGGTTATCGACACAGAGGGACTCAGCAAGAACTGTGCTGAGTGCCATGCGCAACACCAAGCAGTGTCACGTAAATCACTATGGTTCCTCGAATGCGATGGAGGCAGATGGAGGAGCGGTGGCTATGTGGCAGCGATCTATAGAGAAGCACAAGCCCCGCTATACTTCACTGGTCTCTGATGGTGATGCAAAGCTTCACGGACTAGACGTAGAGATAGTGAAGCATGAATGTGTGGAGCATGTATAGAAGAATATGATGAACCATTTGAAGGCTCTGAAGAAGTCGAACCCTGTAGACAGTGACGTTAACAGGTAAGGAGTGGTGGACTAAAATGTAGCATCTTACATCATTCGGGGGAGGGGGGGTGAAAGTTAACTTTTATGGGGGGGGGTAACCCACAAACTACATATATTTTTGGAAGACACCATTAGATCAATGAATCTTCGGAGGTTTCCCAAAAACTGTCTTGACAAATGGTGCAATCTCTGCGGGAGTGGTCGGGTTGTGCAATGGAGACCCCTCATTCTTCCAAACCACACACCAATATTGACACCAATAGAACTCTCCCTCAGGACTAAGTGGTGCTGTGGATTTGCATCTGTTGACAAGGAGTGGTAACAAATTTTCCCATATCAAGTTCTTCATGCCTTCTGCATCATACGTATGGGAACAGATGCCCTTGCTGTAACTTTGAAAGTGCTTCATATCAACATCAGTGATTCAGTCATACAGGCAACTAAAGAGCCAAGGCCCATGATGCACATATTTGTCATAATCTTTAGATGAATTCCTAGACGACTTTCCCGACAAATTATCAGCTGGAAAGGATAGGCCCAACAAACCACACCCAGATACTGGCCGTCGTATTTGTGTTTCATTTCAGATCTCCCTCGGTTGTTTGCTTCACATCGAAACTGATCGTTCAGCAGTCAATTACACAGAAATAATTGTCAATTACTATCAATAGTAGTTTTGGAGGTCTTTGTCCCAGGCTTGTCTGAACATTGGCAACATTGCTACACACCATGGATATCAGTGCCGAAGACAGAAAGAATACACACCATTCATGTAACAAAACACGCCAGAGGAATGTCTTCACATGGGTTCCGGTTAAGTTCAGAGGATGATGTTACAACTGCCTGGCAAATTTCTTACTCCATCTCTAGAATAGCCCTGGTCCCACAATACCCTAGAATACCCTTGGTCCTACAATACCCTAGAATACCCCCTGGTCCTAGAATACCCCTGGTCCCACAATACCCTAGCCCTAGAATACCCCCTGGTCCCACAATACCCTAGAATACCCCCTGGTCCCACAATACCCTAGAATACCCCTGGTCCACAATACCCTAGCCCTAGAATACCCCCTGGTCACACAATACCCTAGAATACCCCTGGTCCCACAATACCCTGGTCCCACAATACCCTGGAATACCCCTGGTCCCACAATACCCTAGAATAGCCCTAGCCCTAAAATATCCCTAACCCTACAATACCCCCTAACCCTACAATACCCTAGCTATAGAATAGCCCTAGCCCTTGAATATGCCTAGCCCTAGAATACCCCTAACCCTACAATAACCTAGCCCTAGAATACCCCTAGCCCTAAAATAACCCTAGCTCTAGAATACCCCTAGCCCTAGAATATCCTAGTGGTCATATTTTTTAATTTCCACCATTGCACTTGACCACGTATTTACCTTTTAGCGCCTAATGATAATATTCATTGTATAGAGGAGGGCTTCCTCTAGCCACTGGTGCTAATTTCAACTGTCTTGAACTTTCCGATTAGGAGCTAGAACTGCAAAAAACTTGGGTAGGCTGGTGTTGCAGTCCCTAACTATGATTACCTGTATGATTGTACCTATGCACAAGTTTTTAGTATCAAAAGAGAGCACACAGAGACTTTGAGGAGGTCATAGAGTGAAGCGTGTAGAATCTATGGAGCTCCAAAGTCGTAACCACAGATTTTTTAACACTTTCTTTCCACCCCTCCCCTTATTCATTTCCCGAGAGGTATAAAATGAAATAAAAGGGGGTGAGGGTCATAACTCAAGAATGGCTGACAATAACGAGTTGAAACTTGAAATGCAGTTAGTATAATAATGAAGGTACAGAATGATGGGGGGAAGAGGAAGCAAAAACAAATTGAGGGATAGTAATGATAGGTCTAAAAAAATTGAAAATGGTACAAGTGGCTAGAGGAAGCTCTTACGCACGCAATCACCTTTTTGATTAGGCGTTAAAAATTTACTACCACGTGGGTGCAAAATTGAAGGCGTTGATTTTTGCACTTAGCAATCTTGAGTTATTTTGGCGGAGGTTGGAGCGATTCTGGTTTTTGAGGTCTCTCCACTTTAGGGTCTAGTAACTTGCCTATAGCTATTATACATATGAAACATATTTTAGTATCAAAAGAGAGCACTGTCAGGGATTCCTCAACTGCAAGGGTCTGAACTGGGACCACAGACCACATAGATAACGAGTGATAGCCAATAGTACATAGGTCATGAGATTCCCCTGGACAGTTCTGATTGGCCAGGGAAGGAACAGACTAGCTAATTAGTATTCATATTACCTTGTAAGGGAATAACCTGACTCACACCTGGCAGCCTATTTAAAGGAGCCGGGCCTCTGAGTCAGGGGCCCATGATTGTGTTGTGAGTGTGCTACATATTGTATCACTGAATTAATAATTTAAAGCCATATTCAGACAGTTTCATGGGAATCTACTAGTATACTAGCAAAGAGAATAGATCCCTCACATTGGTGGCAGCTACCGATTTCGAACCCATCGCTAAAGAACAACTATGTCTACAAGACCAAACCGCCACCTACAATCAGACAAAGCACACTTCCCTACCCCAGAGGATTCAAACAGCAGGGACTCCGCTGATTTGGAAGGGTTCCTCTCTGACTCTACAGAGACTGAGGACTCCAAAATCGAAGCACTCACTGCAAAAATTGACCAGATGGAGACTACTCACATCCAGGAGAGGAAGAAACTGCTAGAAGAATTTTGCAGACGAGAGGAGAAGGCAGAGCTCAAGGAAGAGGTTAGAGCAGACTGAGATATGTCGCAAGGAGGAACTTGAGGATTTACGACAGAGAGAAGACGAGAGACAGCAGAGGGACCAAGAACGGTGGATGGAACTGTTCGAACGCACCCAACAAAACAACGATGCTCAGAGACAAGAGGAGAGAGAGAGTAGACGGCAGGAGAAAGCCGAAGAGCAACGACGGCAGGAAAACAAAAGAAAGACGGGCAAGGATGCACCCAGACTGCAGACCTTGAAGGACACAGCAGAAGTGGAGTCGTTCCTAGACCACTTTGAGTCAAACATGACCACTTTCGAAGTCCATCCCAGCTATTGGATAGCAAACCTACTTACCGTCCTGGACGAAAAATCCCTAAACTTCCTAGCTGACCTCCCTGAAGACCGAAAGAGAGACTTCCCGACAATCCGACAAACATTGATTGAGTACCATGGCATCACCCCGGAGACCTACCGAATTAGATGGAGAGAGCTTACGCCAGTGCATGGTGAGTCAGCGCATGAGCTCTTCAAAAGAGCTGACATCAATCTCACCAGATGGACCAAGTCAGCCACCACCAGACGGGAAACTACATGAGATGCTGGTCATTGATCAGGGGATCCAGGCATTGACAGATCCAAAACTACAGGCCTGGATATGGGAGAAGAAGCCGAAAACCCACACAGAAGCTGGCCGGCTTGTGGAAGAGTATCAGCTCTTCAAATCAAAAACAGAGGAGCCAAGAAGACTGTGGATGAGATCACCAAGATCGAACAAACCACAAAGTGAAAGTATTGGCTACCAACCCCGACCAGCACAGACATACAATGGGCAGGAACGAACTAGAACGGATGACACCAGGCGGGCACCCGACACGTGACCCCCACGACCATCATCCTTCGATGCTGAAGGACAACCATGCTGCTTCCACTGCAACGAATATGGACACATGGCTGTCAAGTGCCCGAGACGGGCAGTCACGTATGTTGGTTTATCATTGTATTATTACATCTTCCAGGTAACATCGACGGGCAACGAATTGCAGAGATGACAATCGACTCTGGCTGCACACAGACCCAGATCAATAGCCAGTAGATCAAAAGTGGAGCGCTCACTGGAGACCGGGTGTTAGGTACAGGAGTGCATGGCCACACGAAATCCCTACCGACAGCCAAGGTCAACCTCACGGTAATAGGGAAGAAGCGTGTCATGACGGTTGCAGTGAATCGACACCTTGACAGGGACGTGCTGCTAGGACTAGACCTCCCCGACTTAGCCAATCTCATGCTGCAAGCACAGAAGAGAACCCAACGACCGAGACGCCGCTGTCCAAGACCAATCACCTATGCTGAACTCTCTGATCATTCGGACCAGGATGAGGACAGCAGCACAGATGTCACGCAGTTGAATACATCGACAGAAGACGAGCAGACCAGCTCAGATGTGGCTGATGTGGAGGAAGACATCAATGATGCACAGAAGAACATGCCATTACACATGGAGAACACACTGACTGTGGTTAAGCAGGACGATACCGACTCGTTGGACGACGATGGCCTCCCGGACTGGGAGGATGATATGTTCCTGACTTCCTCCAACAAAAGGAAGCAGACCAGGAGTGCTAAGAGAGTAGAGAGAAAGAAGTATCAGTCAATCTGGGGTCAGCAGGTACCACTCGACGGCGGACCAGACCAACTAAGGAAAGCACAAACTGAAGACCCATCACTGGAACACCCCAGGAGGAAGGCAAATCAGCTGGACACCCCCTTCCACTACAAGGATGGCCTCCTGTATAGAAGATGGACCCCAGCCAAGCAACATGATGAGATAAATCAGCTGGTACTGCCACAGCCATACCGGGAGACAGTCCTCAGGATGGCACACCAGATACCGTGGGCAGGCCACTTGGGAAGAAAGAGAACAACAGCACGACTTATGCAGCGATTCTTCTGGCCAGGGATGAGGACAGATGTGGCAGAGCTGTGTACCCGCTGCCAAGACTGCCAGAGATCAGCCACTACCAAACCACGAAAGGTACCACTAATTCCCTTACCTGTGATGCGAATACCTTTTTGCCGTATAGCCATGGACATGGTGGGACCGCTGCTGGAGACAAAAGAGGGCCACAGATTTATTTTGACAGTCTACGACTATGGCACACGATTCCCTGAGGCATTTCCACTATGCACGACTACCAGTACAGACGTGGCAGAGGCACTCATCGAGTTGTTCTCCAGGGTTGGACTCCCGGATGAAATTTTAACGGACCGAGGAGCAAACTTCACTAGTGGCTTACTCCAGGAATTCTATCGCCTATTCGGTATCCGCTCTATCAAGATCTCTGCATACCATCCTCAAACTGATGGTATGGTTGAGAGGTTCAACGCAACACTCAAGCAGATGCTAAGGAAACTGATTGGCCAATTTGATAATCAGTGGAACAAGGTTCTCCCGTACGTACTCTTTGCGTACCGCAGCGTCCCCCAGGAATGCACTGGCTACTCCCCATTTGAGCTCCTCTATGGATGGAATCCCCGCAGACCACTTGATATCGTCAAGGAAGAATGGGAAGCACCCAAGCAGACCACAGAAAGCACAGTGTCCTTCCTTCAAGAGACATATCGTCGCCTCGAAGCAGCCCAGAAATCTGCAACAGTCTGTGAGAAGGATGCCAAAAAGGACGGTATTACGACAAGACCACACCTTTCAGATTGGAGATCTTGTGGTAGTCCTGCTGCCGTCATCGTCAAACAAACTCCTGGCCAAATGGCAGGGCCCTTTCACAGTGGTGGACAAGCTGTCCCCCACCACATTCCGGGTTAGGATGGATGGCAGTAGGAGACCGCTCAGGACATACCACGTCAACATGTTGGCAAGATGGGAGTCGCCCTCCGCGATATGCCTGACGGCCAGCGTAGGAATGGATGACATGACTGAAGTGGACATTCCAACGTGGCCAGATGAAGAGAAACCACCAACAGTACATCTAAATGAGGAACTGGATGAACACCAGAAAGAAGAGTTACTTGCCCTCTTACGACAGCATGAACATGTTTTTACGAACGAGCCGGGGAGAACTCAAATGGCAGTCATGCAAATAGCAACCGGAGAAGCTCTGCCCGTCCACTCGCCCCCCGTACCGCCTACTCCACTCCAGGAGAGAGACCGTCAGAAGGGAAATAGACCAGATGTTGAGGGCGGACCTCATCGAGGCTAGCACCAGTGCATGGGCTGCTCCCATCGTGCTGGTTCCAAAGAAAGACGGGTCACTGCGCCTCTGTGTGGACTATCGTCGACTCAATGCAGTGACCCGTCCCGACCCATTTCCTATGCCCAGAGTTGATGAGTTGATGGACGGCTTAGCCAGAGCTACATACCTCACCACGCTGGACCTCACCAAAGGGTATTGGCAGGTGCCAGTTGATGAGAATTCATGCCAGAAGACAGCTTTTGTCACCCCGTTTGGTAAATACCAATTCAAAGTGATGCCGTTTAGGCTAGTGGGAGCTCCCAGCGTTTTTCAACGCATGATAAACACCATATTTGGGGATGCCTCAGACTTTGTAGCAGCCTACATGGATGACATTGTGGTGTTTAGTACAACCTGGCAGCACCATCTCAACCACCTAAAACAGATGCTGACCCGACTTAGTGAGGCAGGGCTCACTGCAAAACAAGCAAAGTGCAAGTATGCCATGTACACATGCCCATACATTGGCCACGTTGTAGGGAAAGGACAGGTCAGACCTGAGTGCTTGGTAAAGTACAGGCTGTGCAAGTCTTCACAGTTCCAAAGAAAAAGAAGGACATCAGATCATTCTTAGGGCTGACTGGATACTATCATCGATTTATCCCTAAGTACGCTATTACTGCCGCTCCACTATCAGACATCACCCGAAAGGACCTCTCTGACAAAGTAGAATGGACAGAGACACACCAGCGAGCCTTCCAGGCACTGAAGGATGCCCTGTCGAGTGAGCCAGTCCTTCAGGGACCAGACTTCAACCGACAATTTGTGGTCCAGACGGATGCGTCTGATGTTGGGGTGGGTGCAGTGCTCAGCCAGATGGACGATGCACAGAATGACCGTCCCGTAGCTTTCTTCTCCCGAAAGCTTCTCTCCCGGGAGAGTAACTATGCGTCGGTAGAAAAGGAATGCCTCGCTATTATTGAAGCAGTCAAACATTTTTCAGTTTACCTCACTGGTGTCAGTTTCACTATTGCCACAGACCACAACTGTCTCCGTTACCTCGACAGAATGCAAGACACAGGAGGAAGACTTACGAGATGGGCACTACTCCTCCAACCTTACAACTACGTCATCGTTCACCGTCCAGGGAAAGCCAATGCGAATGCAGATGGGCTGTCTCGTCAAGCATGGACGGAGGAAACCAGCTTCACTGCACTCTAGAGGTGTATGGCTATATGTGTGTAGTCTTCTAGAGGTGTATGGCTGTATGTGTGTAGTCTTAACTCAGTAAGTTTAAGGATTTGGGAGCGTGTTGTTTATGGTGAGAAATATTGAGATTTGTTTTGTGGGTGTCCTTAATAGTAGGTAATTATTTAAGGCTGAAGCTTGCACGGTAATGGTGTTGGAAGCCAAAGCTTGTTCTTCAGATGGACAGGAAATTTATGTTGTCATGAAGGTGGCAGGACAGCCTGTGGTGGAGGACAGCCTGTGGTAGAGGACAGCCTGTAGTGGCAGGACAGCCTGTGGTGGCAGGACAGCCTGTGGTGGCAGGACAGCCTGTGGTGGCAGGACAGCCTGTGGTGGCAGGACAGCATGTGGTGGCAGGACAGCCTGTGGTGGAGGACAGCCTGTGGTGGAGGACAGCCTGTGGTGGCAGGACAGCGTGTGGTGGCAGGACAGCCTGTGGTGGAGGATAGCCTGTGGTGGTAAAGCAAATCTTCGTCTGAGAAGTTTTCTCCTGTGTCTTATATTCTGATTATTGTGCATCTGTATTGGGCGTGGCAATGGCTTGGATTTGAAGAGGTAAAGTTTGTGGACATTATGAGTCTCATGTTTAAAGGTGCATGCAGGATCTGGTGTATTGGCTCGTCTATAATGATTTGTGTTGTTTACGCGCGTGGAAAAAGCACAAAAATAGCACTACTTGTTGTCTAGAGAAGAGATATTTGTCGTATAGCTCTATCTTTCGAGAGCTATTGTTTCAAGATTTTTGCGGACTTGATCCTGAATGCAAAAATTATTTGGTTCAATAATGGTAAGGTGTTGCAATACCCTCGAAGATTATTCCTCGAAACAATTTGGTTACAGCTGGCACTCCTCTAAACTTGAACTCCTCTGAAAGCAGAGGCTGGCCACCACAAGTCTCTCTCTTCCTGTCCGTAATAATTCATCCGTGGATCATGATCAACAATGAGTCAGTCAAAGCAGCCTGAGGCGTTTACCGGATAGTGATTTAGAATAAAAGGGTTTTCCCTCCAGCCAGAAGAATTAATTACGCCTCGCCGTCCACACGGAATAATTTGCTAGGTGGAGAGTTCTAGCTGAACTCTTGCCAAAGCCTCTACATCTCTCCATTGAGGTGAGCAGTAGCGTACTTGTATGCGTGCTTGACCAAAGGTCAAAGGGTCACCCTCTTGAACATCACTCTCTAATTTCACCTGCTAGACACTGGTCTTCCTCCTGGCTGCAGTTGCTGTCAGGAAGGCCAATGTCTTCTCTCCCCTGACCTGTAGACAGCTTCCTCCTATGTTTGGTGGTTGGACTAACTCCGGGAAATAATCCTGGAATGTTTGCACCTGGCATGATGGAGGAATATTTATAAATGTCTTCAGTTTGACTACAATCTCCACATTCAACATTCCTTTTACTCTTGTGGATGTGCTCGTTTGTGAGAGTCAAATCCACGAGAAGGTCAAAATAATAATTTGTTACAAGCTCTGAGAAAAGAGATTAATTTTATGGAAAACGGAGTCAACCAAATTTGGCTATCAATTTTAGGTCCCTACTAAACATTAGCCTTTGACTTCTGGTTGTCATAGCTTTTGTTCTGGATGGATATACGAGCTGATTCAAGTTCCATTCTGTAGGTCATGTTGTGCTCTTTGACCTGATACCAATGCCTCAAATTTGATTATTATTCTCTACGCTTGATCACATATGTATCAGCAGGGCTGTGTACTGCATGAATCAGCAGGGCTGTATACTGCATGCATAGCCCTGTGCTGCATGCATCAGCAGGTCTGTGTGCTGCATGCATCAGCAGGGTTGTGTGCTGCATGCATCAGCAGGGCTGTGTACTGCATGCATCAGCAGGGCTGTGTACTGCATGCACCAGCAGGGCTGTGTACTACATGCATCAGCAGGGCTGTGTACTACATGCATCAGCAGGGCTGCGTATTGCATGCATCAGCAGGGCTGTGTACTGCATGCAGCAGCAGGGCTGTGTACTGCATGCACCAGCAGGGCTGTGTACTACATGCATCAGCAGGGCTGCGTATTGCATGCATCAGCAGGGCTGTGTACTGCATGCATCAGCAGGGCTGTGTACTGCATGCAGCAGCAGGGCTGTGTACTACATGCATCAGCAGGGCTGCGTATTGCATGCATCAGCAGGGCTGCGTACTACATGCATCAGCAGGGCTGCGTATTGCATGCATCAGCAGGGCTGTGTACTGCATGCATCAGCAGGGCTGCGTACTGCTTGCATCAGCAGGGCTGCGTACTGCAAGCATCAGCAGGGCTGCGTACTGCATGCATCAGCAGGGCTGCGTACTGCATGCATTAGCAGGGCTGCGTATTGCATGCATCAGCAGGGCTGTGTACTGCATGCAGCAGCAGGGCTGTGTACTGCATGCACCAGCAGGGCTGTGTACTACATGCATCAGCAGGGCTGCGTATTGCATGCATCAGCAGGGCTGTGTACTGCATGCATCAGCAGGGCTGCGTACTGCTTGCATCAGCAGGGCTGCGTACTGCAAGCATCAGCAGGGCTGCGTACTGCATGCATCAGCAGGGCTGCGTACTGCATGCATTAGCAGGGCTGTGTACTGCATGCATCAGCAGGGCTGTGTACTGCATGCATCAGCAGGGCTGCGTACTGCATGCATCAGCAGGGTTGTGTACTGCATGCATCAGCAGGGCTGCCTACTGCATGCATCAGCAGGGTTGTGTACTGCATGCATCAGCAGGGCTGTGTACTGCATGCATCAGCAGCCTGCAGGGTTGTGTACTGCATGCATCAGGAGGGTTGTGTACTGCATGCATCAGCAGGGTTGTGTACTGCATGCATCAGCAGGGCTGTGTACTGCATGCATCAGCAGGGTTGTGAACTGCATGCATCAGCAGGGTTGTGTACTACATGTATGTAATTGTTTTGGTACACATGGAATAGCACATACTTGCTGTACTTGAGCCCCGTGTCTGTACCCCCTCAGGTGCATAAGCCACACCAATGTACTCGTCTGACTGGCCAGGTCAGTAGGGAAGGAGTCCTGCTGCTAGGCTCCACCCACTTGTATGTCATTGAAGGCATTGCCATCACAAAGAGCGGCAATATTGTTAACATCGAGTCTGCTTCTCTAGAGTAAGTCTCTCTCTTCCTGTCTTGCAGTAATTATGACATAATGAGTCTGCCGCTCTAGCCTCTCTCTCCCTGACCTGCAGTAGTAAAGCAACCATGAGTCTGCCCATGTAGAATAAGCCCCTTTTTCCCTGTCCTGCCAGTAGTTGGACATCAATAGTCCACAGTAAGCCCCTCTCTCCCTGTCCTGTATAAGTTAGGACACCATGTGTCTGCCCCTATAGAGTAAGCACCTCCCTCCCTGTCCTGCTTTAGTTAGGACACCATGAGTGTCCCTGTAGCCCCTCTCTCTCTCTCCCTGACCTGCAGTAGTTAGGACACCATGAGTCTGCCCCTGTAGCCCCTCACTCCCTGACCTGCAGTAGTTAGAACAGCAAGGGTCAAGCATTGTTTCTTATGTAGGAGTTTATGTGTAGAGGAGTGAGGTAAATCAGGTTTTATGAAATTATAGGGGGGGCAGACATGCTGAAATTTATGAAATTATAGGGGGTAGATGTGCTGAAATGATTCGGTCACACTCTTATAAGTCATTTACAGGGAGAGAGGGGCTGAGGGGCTAGATGAGAGTACCCTTCCCCCCAAAAGAAATCGCGTCCTATGTTCCTAGACTCAGGGTAGAGTCGAGCTGTAGCTGACCACCAGGCCTGACTAGGTTGTTGTTGTTGTTGTCAATGGAGGTGTGGTAATGACACTCTGGTGTGCTGGTTAAAGTACGTTGTTTGTTTGCGTGGTTGGTACGATGCTGTTGTACCAAGTAGCATTAATTACTCCCTCCATAAGGACAGTGGCAAGGCCGACATCCCCATCCAGTGAGTTCTCTTCCCACTAACTACTAGTCAGGCCAAGACTAGAATAATGGCATGTGCAGGTACTAATAGTAGCACGTGCTGAGACTAATAGTAGCGCATGCACAGACTAATAGTAGCACATGCTGAGACTAATAGTAGCACATGCAGAGACTAATACACTCTAGTAGCACATGCAGAGACTAATAGTAGCACGTGCTGAGACTAATAGCAGCGACTAATAGTAGCACAAGCAGAGACTAATAGTAGCACGTGCAGAGACTAATAATAGCATGTGGAGAGACTAATAGTAGCACAAGCAGAGACTAATAGTAGCACGTGCAGAGTCTAATAGCAGAGACTAATAGTAGCTAATATAATAGCATGTGGTAGCCCGTGCAAAAATAGCTCTCATTTAAAATCGCCTTCTTCTATGCTAACGATTCCTTCCTTGCTTACATGCTAGTTTACTGGTTAGTTTACTAGTTTTCATTGCTTTACTGGTTTGTTTGCTACCATAGTTGCACCAAGCTGAGGTACGACACCATCAGAGAGGTGCACAAACGTCGCTATCTCCTCAGACAATCTGCCCGGTGGTGTTTGCCATTAATCGCCGGAGCCACTTCCTCATCTTCATCCCTAAACACGGAGACAAGATTTGTCAGAAGTAGGTCTTGAATTGAAGGGCCTTGGACTGGAGTTGTGAGGTGGCCCTGTACGTGGTATAGCTGAGTGGGGAGGGGGTTATTGTGACCTCATTCCCCCCCCCCCCCTAATATCAGGGCATGTGAAATGCAATATGTAAATCTGGACTACTTCCTGTTTGGAATAATTGTATGAAAATATTTCATGTCGTTATATTTTCATAGAACTCGTCTACGAATTATTTCTTGATGTGCGCGACTGACCGTGAGACCATATGCAATTAATTGACTTTCTGAAGAGAAACCTGCTGAAGACTACGGATATGATTGCTATGCCATTTTTGAAAGAAACCTGCTGAAGAGCTGCGGATGAGATTGCTAGGCCATTCTTGAAAGAGGTTATCATGTTTATCTCTATGGAAACTTGTAGCTGAGGAATTGTGATAGAGAGCCATTAGCTAAGAGATCACTACGCAGCAGCTAGCAGTGCAGAAAAATGCCCCATCCATATAGCCTAGGAAAGTGCCAAAGCCATGTTCACTTCTCTGATCTCCAAATATCTTAGAGAGAGAGATTTCCAGCACTTCATGGAGCTAGCTGTCATCTCTGCCTCAACTAGTGTGCCTGCAGAAGCAGTAGCTAGAGCCACCCCCTCATATATCTATCTATCTATCTCATTTATTTTTCCAGTTTTTAATTTTCGTGGTTAATAAGACGACAAAAATTTATGAACAGCAATATTTACAGTAACTTGCATAGGCAGCTAATATGCTGGCAGCTGCTGCTGCTGGATAAGCTTGCTCCCCTGTAGCTAGCCATGAAGAGTGCCCTCATGTTTGTGGGACTTGATGGATTGGAATGACTGGCTGTGTATGAAACTGCTCGTGCCTGCTTCATGCTCGTGTCTGCTTCATGCTTGCGTCTGCTTCATGCTCGTGTCTGCTTCATGCTCGTGCCTGCTTCATGCTCGTGTCTGCTTCATGCTTGCGTCTGCTTCATGCTCGTGTCTGCTTCATGCTCGTGTCTGCTTCATGCTTGCGTCTGCTTCATGCTCGTGTCTGCTTCATGCTTGTGTCTGCTTCATGCTCGTGTCTGCTTCATGCTCGTGTCTGCTTCATGCTCGTGTCTGCTTCATGCTCGTGTCTGCTTCATGCTCGCGCCTGCTTCATGCTCGTGTCTGCTTCATGCTCGTGTCTGCTTCATGCTCGTGTCTGCTTCATGCTCGTGTCTGCTTCATGCTCGTGTCTGCTTCATGCTCGTGTCTGCTTCATGCTCGTGTCTGCTTCATGCTCGTGTCTGCTTCATGCTCGTGTCTGCTTCATGCTCGTGTCTGCTTCATGCTCGTGTCTGCTTCATGCTCGTGTCTGCTTCATGCTCGTGTCTGCTTCATGTACTTGTGTTACATGTTGTACAGGGACCACAAGAAACTTTTCGTTGGAGACTCAAGAGGCAGAATTTACAGCTGGACTGTCTCAGATACCTTAGGTGAGGACTGCTTGATATATACACAGATGTGTGCACCAGCAATTTATGGTGTGTGTTTGTGAGAGAGAAAGGAACTAGAATAACACCCATACACATGTGTGCTCTAACAGGAACTGTGCTGCTAATAACTTTAGTCCCATCTTCACAACTGTCATGTACAAGGGACTCTTTCTGGCTTCATGGCTATTACTGGAAGTTTCTCTTGTGGAGGAAGGCTGCACGGGACCCACTGCCTAGCAGTAAGGAGATGTCACACATACACCACACACACACACACAAACACACACACACACTAGGCAACAGGAACAACTCCTCCAATATAAGTGAAGAGTTATGTTGACCATTTCCTTGTACTCGTTGCACATGTTCACATCACCGCACTTGCATGATGAGGTATGATTTGTGGGTCAGTGGAGAAGCTTGGTCAATGTGTTCACAGGTGTGATGCAGCACTGGGTGTTGGACAGCACTGCCAAACATTGTTGCAGCTGTGATGTAGAATTCACCTTTATGGAGAGGAAACATCATTGCAGGGACTGTAGATCTTTTGTGCCAGGTATGCACGTCTCTCTCTCTTCTTCCCCAGCTGTTGCTCATCTGTTCCCTTCCTTCTCCCCCATTCTCAGAATAATTTTAAATAATCTCACCCCCTTTACCGACAGCAGTCAATGATCGAGGCTTGCTAAACACCACCAAAGGCTGCTACTAATAGGTCATTCTCAGCAGGCATCGGTCCAAGGTATCCAGTGACTAAAACTATGAAGTGTTCCTATAAGTAAGCAAAGTGATTGCTTCCAGATACTAAGTTTTCTGACAGGCCTATCACACCTCAGGCTTAATTTAGCAACCATCTTCTTCCAATTTTGGGCCTGGGTGCCTAGAGAAGAATATAGCCTCAGCCCAACTGGTGCAAAAGCTGCTGCAGTGGTCCAGGTGTGCTGCCACATAGTAGTACAAGCTGCTGCAGTGGTCCAGGTGTGCTTCCACATAGTAGTACAAGCTGCTGCAGTGGTCCAGGCGTGCTTCCACATAGTAGTACAAGCTGCTGCAGTGGTCCAGGCGTGCTTCCACACAGTACAAGCTGCTGCAGTGGTCCAGGTGTGCTGCACACAGTGCAGCCACTCATGAAGACTTACTAATTGTGGATGATTTTTGCCCTATGAAAATGATCATGAAATCATTGTGCAAGCAAAGGAATTAAGACCAACCTGAAGCAAAATGTGTTAAAAATATATATTTGGTATGCCGTGGCTCTGCAGATGATGGGTCTCTAAGTCTAGCGTGAAAAATGCCTCAAATATAGTGCACCTCAAGTACGCGATTTTGTCTTCGATTGAATTATTATCCTTTATAGGATTATTTTCAGCTGACATTGAGAAGGTTTTGAAATGTTGGCATTAAAACAGCTGATTGAAGGAGAAGCCTCAGAATATTGACCTTTCTGCTTATTTAATTACTTACAGATCCCCGACATTATAAGACTGGACGGATTAAAAGCAATGTTTGCATATATTGGCTCTGATTGTGTGCGTATATATATATATTGTGCACTCGTAGGTGCAGCAGCTACGAATGTGCGAAGTCGAGAGGCTGCGAATACACAGGAAAGTTCGGGTGTGTGCCAATTATTTTCACAGGATCGCCATGGAAAAGAGCAGACTTATTTTTAGAACAACTGATGCAGGGATTGTGTGACAATTTCACGGATCGAAAATAGTCTGATATTTATCTAGTTGTTGTTTTAACATTAGTGCATCATTAATTTATTTTGAACATATTAGTTGCAAAAGATGGTATATATATATTGAGCTAATGTTATATGTGCTAAGCACTGTTAGTGTCCACCACCTGGTGCCTATGTGGCTTTACTATCAGCTGATGTTACTATTATTTTTTACCATTCACACGTGCATGTTTACAAGACAAGAAATGTTTTATTTAATATATGTGTGAATTATTGTATGTATGTGTGAATTTTTGTATGTATATATGCATGTATGTATATGTGTATATGCATGTATGTATGTGTATATATGCATGTATGTGTATATATTTATGCATGTATGTATGTGTGAATATATATGCATGTATATATGTGTGTATATATGCATGTATGTATGTGTGTATATGCATGTATGTGTGTATATATGCATGTATGTATGTGTGAATATATATGCATGTATGTATGTGTGAATATATATGCATGTATGTATGTGTGTATATATGCATGTATGTATGTGTGTGTGTATATATGCATGCATGTATCTGTGAATTTTTTGTGTATATATGCATGTATGTATGTGTGTATATGCATGTATGTATGTGTGTATATGCATGTATGTATGTGTATATATATGTATGTGTATATATATGTGTGAATATATATGCATGTATGTATGTGTGTATATATGCATGTATGTATGTGTGTATATATGCATGTATGTATGTATGTGTGTGTGTATATATCTGTTGTTTTGGTGTTTGGTGTTTATTTCGTTATCTTTATTTCATTTTTGGAGGCGTGTGTAAGGGTGTGGTTTGTATCACGTTGTGGATTGCTAGCTAACAGTATATAGCAAGCTCATGCAAGTCCTAGCGTCTCATTATTACTGATGAAGGCTAGTGGAAACACGGAGAGAGTAAAATCCTGAGAAGGTCATTGTAATATGCTTTTTGATGAGCAAATGGAGTCCTCAGCAGGGAGTTGGATGGTAAACTTGGTATTGCCACATATGGCATATCTATCTATCTATATATGTATCATCTATATAATTATGGATTCACTGTATATTCTTCTTTTAAATCTTCTTTTAAATAATAATTATGAACAAGTCGCCCTCCTTAAAAAGCCCGGCTTATTTTCACTGGGAAGTGTTCGTTATAATGAAAAATATCTGTAGGATCAGCAGCTCATTCCAAGAAGGAGGAATGGCAACTGCTGCACAGGCCAATGGGAATGGGCTGCATGATTAATATCTGACAGGAAAGTATACACGAACTATTATGCATCTTGGTTAAGTAAGCACTAGGGACACATTGGCATAATATGTAGCTACTTATAGAGAGGATAATCATGCATATAGTCAATGGAGGAGACGTGTGCCAATGATGGAGAACATGCTAAACATATGTGGCTACCTTGGAAATGCAAGTTCTGATCGTGCAGCAGTGCATTCTGCTGCACGATCAGAACTTGCATTTCCAAGGTAGCCACATATTTCTTCACCTTCTTTTTCCTCTGACTCATCCTCAGTGAGAGCAAAATCCTCGCTAGAAACCAGGGAAAGTACTTCTTTAAGCGTTAAACATCCACTCATTTTTAGGTCGTCAAAACCGCGAACTGTCGGTAGTTGCACGTATTTTTCGCTAACTAATCGGGCGTTTCCGGATGTGATTTTTGAACATCATATAGAGTAATAGTTGCTCTTTCCGGTGGTATGCAAATTATGACTATAGGCCAAGCGATCGATTTATTAGCGATTTTTAAAGTCCATTACGCCATATGGCGCTTACAGCGGTGAGAGGGTTAACAGAACTTCTCACCGCCATACGTCCGCATATATACACGTTTCCGAATATGCCATCCCATTACATTGTAGGCATGAGCTCGTTAAACTCTGTAAGTGATGCATAAATTCCTGGCTACTTCACCATATCAGAATGCAAGCATCACAACTTCATGATGACATCATTGATGTACACTGCATTAGGTTTTCAGCAATGCTAGAACTACATAGGGCAATTCTAGGACTACATAGGGCAATGCTAGGGCTACATAGGGCAATGCTAGGGCTACACAGGGCAATGCTAGGACTACATAGGGCAATGCTAGGACTACATAGGGCAATTCTAGGGCTACATAGGGCAATGCTAGGGCTACATAGGGCAATGCTAGGGCTATGTAGGGCAATGCTAGGGCTACATAGGGCAATGCTAGGGCTTCATAGGGCAATGCTAGGGCTACATAGGGCAATGCTAGGTACATAGGGCAATGCTAGGGCTACATAGGGCAATTCTAGGACTACATAGGGCAATGCTAGGGCTACATAGGGCAATGCTAGGGCTACATAGGGCAATGCTAGGGCTACGTAGGCCAATGCTAGGGCTACATAGGGCAATGCTAGGGCTATAGGGTAATGCTAGGACTACCATAGAGCAATGCTAGGGCTACATAGGGCAATGCTAGGGCTACATAGGGCAATGCTAGGGCTACATAGGGTAATGCTAGGACTACATAGGGCAATGCTAGGGCTACATAGGGCAATGCTAGGGCTACATAGGGCAATGCTAGGGCTACATAGGGCAATGCTAGGGCTACATAGGGCAATGCTAGGGCTACACAGGGCAATGCTAGGGCTACATAGGGCAATGCTAGGGCTACATAGGGTAATGCTAGGACTACCATAGGGCAATGCTAGGGCTACATAGGGCAATGCTAGGGCTACATAGGGCAATGCTAGGGCTACATAGGGCAATGCTAGGGCTACATAGGGCAATGCTAGGGCTACATAGGGCAATGCTAGGGCTACATAGGGTAATACTAGGGCTACATAGGGCAATGCTAGGGCTACACAGGGCAATGCTAGGGCTACATAGGGCAATGCTAGGGCTACATAGGGTAATGCTAGGGCTACATAGGGCAATGCTAGGGCTACATAGGGCAATGCTAGGGCTACATAGGGCAATGCTAGGGCTATAGGGCAATGCTAGGGCTACATAGGGCAATGCTAGGGCTACATAGGGCAATGCTAGGGCTATAGGGCAATGCTAGGGCCATAGGGCAATGCTAGGGCTACATAGGGCAATGCTAAGGCTACACAGGGCAATGCTAGGGCTACATAGGGCAATGCTAGGGCTACATAGGGCAATGCTAGGGCTGCATAGGGCAATGCTAGGGCTACGTAGGCCAATGCTAGGGCTATGTAGGGCAATGCTAGGGCTACACAGGGCAATGCTAGGGCTACATAGGGCAATGCTAGGGCTACGTAGGCCAATGCTAGGGCTATGTAGGGCAATGCTAGGGCTACACAGGGCAATGCTAGGGCTACATAGGGCAATGCTAGGGCTACATAGGGCAATGCTAGGGCTACGTAGGCCAATGCTAGGGCTATGTAGGGCAATGCTAGGGCTACATAGGGCAATGCTAGGGCTATGTAGGGCAATGATAGGGCTATGTAGGGCAATGCTAGGGCTACATAGGGCAATACTAGGGCTACGTAGGGCAATGCTAGGGATACGTAGGGCAATGCTAGGGCTATGCTATGTAGGGCAATGCTAGGGCTACATAGGGCAATGCTAGGGCTACATAGGGTAATGCTAGGGCATTTTATTTAGTGCTTTAATCTCCCCATAGTTAGAAAGCTAAGATGGTGGCTTCCTGTATATTCTCCCGCCACAATCAAATTCAACAAACCTTTCACTAAAGAGCAAATTTGCAAAGCCCAGATCATATATAGTCTATAATAAACACACCTGCTGTTAAGCACTCCATTCCAAAAACTCCATTCCAAAAAAAAAAAAATCTCAACAGGTAATGAGAGAGATATAAGCTTTGTTGTGTTTGGTACCATTTGGAGCCAATATAAGGAGTGCTATGGTGTTGCTAGTCAAGAATGAAACGTGCTAAAACCTCCCCCCCCCCCCCTTTTTTTTTCTTGGCTTTGAGATAACAATGTAAATTAGTAATCCAAGTGTAACCAAGGTACTAAAACACGGGCATGCTCAGTTAACTACGACAACACAATACAGACTATATAGCCGAAGCTTACAAAATGAGAACAATTAAGAAATGGAGTACAACTAAAAATGTCATCATATTATGGCTTTTCCACAAAGGAGTAAATATACTATCACTACTAAACATATTGTTATTACTTATTACTGTTACTATTATTACCATCACCATCATGCATTATACATGTCCACTATAGTGGTTACAGTTAGAATACACGCATAATAGTAAAATATTACACATATCCCTGAGACGCTGTCTAGATCTTGCCAAACAGTTT